>VWZV01001108.1:181911-376911 GCA_013397155.1 Irena cyanogastra | reverse complement strand
GAGGCTGACTCCAGTACTCATGAACTGGCCAGCAGTACCCCATCCAGCTGTTCCAGCAGAAGTTAGAGGCTGGGATTCTTTCACTAAGGTAAGATCTCAGGTCCACACAGGGTCCTTGAACAATTCATTGGCCTCATAACCAATCCAAGAGGGTGGTTTGTTCAAACACACCAAATCTGCTGAGTTTTGAATGGAAAGTATTTATGCACTTATTTGAAACTTGACTCAGGGGAAGAATGTAAAAAATAAAATTGTCTTCTAAGATTATTAGAACTAAAGCTGGGAAAGAGAACAATTCCCAGTTTGCACCATGATGAAGCAGCATTTTACTTCCATGAGTGCATCAGTCTTTAGGCAGGGAATTATTCAGGGTCTGAGATGTGTGTTCCTTGCAGTTCTAATTCCAGACACATATTCAGTGAAAATATTATTGCTCCAATGGTGTTAATATTTCACACAACACACTTTATTATGCTGTCTAGTGGTCTAAGCAAGGAAAATAGAACAGAAGTTTCCATTTTGTTCACATTATTAGCTCTACTGGGAACTCCATATAACCAAAATTGCCAAGTATCCAAAAGCTCAGTGTGTAGAATAAGCTCAAAGAAAGCAACTCTCTACATGTGGCTTTGTGTGCAAAAGAATTTCCATGGTAAGATGACTAATCCTCGAGTAATATGTCACAACTATAATTACTTTAATAATATTGTAATTAATTAGGAAATATTCTCCACCTTCTATCTCTTCATTCACCTTCCATTGCACTGAGTAAAATAAACTGCAGTTACAAAGTACTTTTGATCAAAAACCCCACTATAAGGACAACAAGATGCAGTAGTATCCAAACAATAAGGAAAAAATAGTAGTTTTCTTCTGAAAACATTAAATATTGAATTTTTACAAAAGAGGGCAGAGGACACAAGTATTGTTGGATGACATCATCCATCTGAATGTGCATTCGTTAGCTGTACTATCTAGGTCTCGCTTAGAATGCGGGAACCATCAGGAGCTGGTAAGGAGTACCTGTTCTGGTTTTCATAGTGCCTCCTGAGCTGTGCCTCAATCACCTCAGGAAGTGCTTCTATTTTCACTCTTGGAGCAAAGAAAGTCTCAGGAAAAGTGAGGTTTAGAAGATCAGAAGATGGAGTCTTGTCTGGACAGCTAAATACTGACCAAGTCTTTGTCTTTCAGCTGGAGTAATGTAAACCCTGAAGCCTTAGAAACAGATCTCAAGAGCAGAGTCGAAAGAACACATATTTTCCCTAAGAGGAAAATTACTTAAAGCAAACTTTTGCCCAGTAAAATTGGCAGTCACTTTTCTTTTCTGTAAATTAAAAAAAAAAAAAAGAGGAATGGGAACACCTAGAAAAAGAATCCCTAGAAGCAGTACTGAAGCAGCTATTCATAATTAATTATTGTGTTCACCTAGATGCTGACAGGACACAAAACAAATGAAGCGGAAAAGCTGCTTCTCCTAGAATTAGGGTACAATATATCTTAATACTTAGGAACAAGAAATTCGAAAGTGGGAGGACTGCAACAGAGTGAAGAGCTGACAAACACAGTCATGAATGAGAAACCTGCATTGGTTATGATGAGATAAGTGAGGAAACTGACTGTGAGGTGAGATGCTTGGTCAGGTCTGTTGTGAGACCCTTGCCATTGAGATGATAATCTAGAGTAAACCTTCCCCATCTATCGCGTGCCTTCGCAGGTGTTGAAAGAAGAACTGACATCACAGTCAAATTTTCAAATATGCAAATAGAGGCAAATAAATAAAGGAAAAGCTGATTAGAGAAAGACACCTGATAGCTTTTTGTCTGAGATTCAAGTTAAAAGGTATAAATTATTCCCATAGCATGATTGTACAATAAAGTAAAAAAAAAACTCCTCAAGGAGAATGTTATATATTTCATTTATTATACATCACTCTTATGTTTACAACTGAAATACATCTTTCCTTGGGGACTGTACCATCATTTATTTTAAATCAATGTTTAAAATTAAATGGTAATCCTCAAGAGAGTGAAGACTCTTCAGTTACCAGCCCTTCCAATTCAAAATCTTTCTTTCATGTTTCTATTTAATACTCAGTCCAGGGTTTGAAATTAATTAAAAGATATCCTTTCTCTAATCTTTTGATTATTAGCTTCAAAGTTGTTTTTTTTTTCTTCCTCTTTTCTTTATCTTTTTTTCTTTTTTTTCTTTTCCCAAATAAAATTATAATAACTTCATCTTTTAGCAGTTGTATTGGGTTTGCTTGGCCAGGTTTTGGTACTGGCAGGACTACAGGGGTAGCTACAGGGCTACTGTGAGAAGCTGCCAGAAGGTTCCCCTGTATTTGATGGAGCCAATGCCAGCTGGCTCCAAGACCAACCTGCTGCTAGCCAAGGCCGAGCCCATCAGCGACGCTGGTAGTGCCTCTGCATTTAAGGGGAGGGGAAAGTTACTGTGCAACAGCATTCAGAGAAGAGGGGAGTGAGAACACATGAGAACAACAGCCCTGCACACACCTAATTTAGTGAAGGAGGGGGACAAGGTGATCCAGGTGCCAGAGCAGAGTTTCCCCTGCAGCCTGTGGTGGGGAGACCATGGTGGGTCAGGCATGCAGCCCCTGGAGGTCCATGGTGGAGTAGATATCCCCATCTGCAGCCTGTGGAGGAGCCCAGTTCCAGCACAGGTGGATGCCTAAAGGAAGCTATGACCCTGTGGGAAGCCCACGTTGGACCAGGCTCCTGGTGGGACCTGTGGCCCCATGGACAGAAGAACTCACGCTGCAACAGGTTTGCTGGCAGGACCTTATCCCCCATGGAGAACCCACACTGCAGCAATTTGTTCCTGAAGGACTGCACCCTGTGGAAAGGGACCCATGCTGGAGATGTTCACAACGAACTGCAGCCTGTGGGAAGGACTCATATTGGAGAGTTTCTGGAAAATTGCCTCCTATGGGGGGGACCCCACACTGGAGCAGGAGAAGAGCATGAGGAGTCTTTCCGCCTCAGAAGAAGGAGCAACAGAGACAATATGTGATGAACTGACAGCAGCTCCCATTCCTTTTCCCCCTGTGCCACTGGGGAAAGAGAAAGAGAATATGGGGAGTAAAGGTGAGCCTGGGGAGAAGGGAGGGCTGAGGGGACAGTGTTTATAAGATTTGGGTTTATTTTTCATTATCTTACTCTGATTTGCTAATTAATAAATTAAACTAATTCCCTCAAGTTGAGTCCATTTTGCCCTTGATGGTAACTGGTGAGAGACCTCACCTTGTCCTTATCTTGACACACAAGACTTTTGTAGTATTTCCTCTCTCCTGCCGTCTTCCCTGAAGAGGGGTGTGACAGACTGGCTTTAGTGTGTACCTGGCTCTGGCCAGGGACAACCCACCAGAGTAGAATATTCAAATTGTTTTTAAATGTACAAATTGCATTATGTTCTGACCAGTGGTTGAAGGAGAAGGGTTTGGTGGGGGAAAATTATTGGTTCTTACTTAGGAACAGTCACTAGTAACTAGTTTATTTTTGGTGTTAATTGTAGTTTCCCTCTATCAAAAATATAAGGAGAAACTGTTAAAAGGATACCCTGTTTAATGTCACTCAGTGAGTTGTTTTGCTGCATCTTGGGACACAGATTTGCCACATGATATTCAACAGCCATTTCACTTGTGGAGGGTATCTTTTTCTCAAGATCTTCATACAAACTGAGTACTGCACTGTGGGGGAATGCAGCCACTCCCTCACAGTTTGCAGAGGTCGGGTCTGGCCTACATATGGTGCCAGGAAATCTGCACTCTGAGTGTTTGTCATCTATTCATGTTTTCATCTCCTATTAGCATCCTGACCCTCTCATAGCATGCTTGACCGGTGTTTTGCTTGCGTGAGTTACATGGGAGAAATACAGGACTTCAGCATCTTGAACTAGCAATGCAATGCATTTCATCACCTTCACAGAAGATTTTGAAAAGAAAAGAAGAAATAAGATTCATGGCTGATGAAAATATATTCAAAATCAGTGGACCCATAAACACATTTGTGTTCTAGATCATTTCAGATTTGACACTTTCACAGACTCTGGTCTGTAGAGAAATAGTCTTGAAGTACTAATAACCCCAAACTCAGCTTCATGCTGCCCTACTCTTATGCATTCATGAGGTCTCACTGTCATTCAAGGGGTCCACAAGGACACTCATCTTTGATTGCAGAAGTAGGGATTTACTGAATATTGTCTGTACAGGATTAATAAAAATGCACTCCCTCTACTCGAATATGGATTTAAACCCTGCAGCAGAGCTCTCTATTGAAAAGAGAGCTCAAACATATATAGCATCTTGCTGTGGGCTCATTTGGACAGGGTTTCCTAAAAATCATAGCTCTTCCTAGACATGACTACCTTTAAACAGCTCTACGGCTACCAATGTGGACTGAGAAGTACAGACGTTGGAAATCTCTGTTCCAAAAACCTACTTTGAGCCTGCTCCTAAATTTTCGTGGGAGGCATAGTCAGCGTATACCTTCCTTTATAAAGGCAAAGTAAGCAGAGAGTGTGGCTGCAGGAATGCAGGTATTTTCCAAAGGAAAGGGAGGAAAAAAGCCATGCAACAGTACAAGAGTCTGCTAATGAGGTCACACTTCACTCAGTGCAACGGGAAATACAATTTTCTGATACTTAAAGAAAATTGTTAATATAATAAGACTTTTATCAAAGATTAGTTTGAAATGGAAGTTGCTAATAAGAGGATAGAAAGTAACTAGAACAGTAAGGGAAATGTATCGTAACAGCAACTTTCACATAATTTGAAGACTTTTGTTCTTTCATGTCACATTAGTGACTTTCATATACCTTTTTGCAATTTTCATATGGTATTAGTGGCATTTGCGTCTTAGGAGCAACTTCTCATATATGCTCTCCGAGAGACTTTTGGCATGTGCTGGCAGCTTTCATATTTTATTTAGGATTTTAACTTACTGTCAAATGTTCCACTCCACAAAGATGAAAAGGAAGTCATTGATGCTGCATTTCTTAAACTTCTTAATAATAGGGTTGATAACAATAGCTGCAGTTTGAGGAAAAGAAAATCCCACACCTTTGTTGCATTTTGGGGAGCAGCCTGTGTGGTCCCTGAAACCTGCAGCTATGCAAATAGAAAATTATATTTTATGGTTAATTAAAATTTCTCATAGGAAGGTGGTTCCTGAAGCTCTCCCAGAAAATAAATAGAAAAGGAATCAGAAAGTTGGTTGTTTTTCTCCCTTGAGCAGACTATTCATCCCACTGTAAGACCGCGGAGAGAATGAATGATGGAATATTTGACTGATGTAATTTATGGTGCTCCATATGACAGCCTATTTCAGAGTGCTTGAGGTTTTTACAGTCTCTGGTAGTAGTACCTGCTGCTGAAACAAGAGATTACTCTCCTTGGACAGACAGTAATTTAATAGTACAACTGTGTAGCTAGCCACCTCCTACTGTATTTCACCACCCACTCCAGTCAGCTTTTGATAGATAGGCCTCAGCACTTGGAATATGAAGAACTATGTATCCTGCTCATGGTCTTAGGAGATACATCAAGGGTGAAAAATTGGATAGAAAATAAATAAATAAAAATATTAACAAAGTCAAGTAAGCACTGGTTCTCAGTTTTGTTGTTTTTACTGGAACTGTACACTGAAAGGATGAAGTGTCCACTGTACATTGGATGCTGCTAACTTTTCAGGCATATGGCCAACATTGGCAAGGTTTCTGGTCTTGGTTGTTTGTTTTCTTGTTTGTTTCTTTGTTTTGAATAATTGACCACGAAATTATCTCAGTTCTCAATAAAGTTACATTTTAAAAATCAATCTAAAAATATTGTTGCGCCTTTTCACTATGTATGAAAGCAAAGTGATTGGAATCTGTCAGGTTAAAGAAGGATTTTTTTTCTCCAAGAGCCACAGCCCCAAATTGCCACTCTGAGACTTTGATGCACTGACAGGCATTCAGTGTGTCTCCCCTAGTCTATGTAGCAAGGCGGTCAGCATCCTCACAGAAGACTGCGGAAAGGTTTTACTACCAGGGCTGAAAGTATCAGCAGCACAGTGGGGTTTCCCTGCCTGTAGATGGGGTGGCTGAATGGGACTTGCATCATCTTTTCAGATAGTGTGCTAGAGGGTGAAACCACTGGTGGGCTGTATTTAAGGTGCCGGGCAGAGCCTGGCCAGGCTTAGGGAGCAGTTTTGTGTCAAGGAGCGTCAGGTAGGCTGGAGGTGCCTCCAATGGCTGTTCACAACTAGTTTCTCCATTTCTACTCCTTTTCTTCTCTTCAGAGAGGCTCAGGGCTAAGCTCCTGTAAAAACATGGCAGTGGAAGCAGGAACAACTCGACTGGATCACTTGTCTCTTCCACTCAAAAGGTTTCAAAGCCCATAACTCCGAGTTACAAGCAAGATCATGGCACTGTTGGAGACATGCCATTGTACAGGTGAAAATCTTTGAATTAACCAGATAATGGAAAAAAGAGTAATTGCAGTTAAAAGAGTAACTCTGTAACTGCAGTTATGACATGGCAAAGAAGATGTCTGTCCTGGTCCCTGTTGGAATTACCATCCCAAATGATTTGAAAAGCCTATGGAGGTTTCCCATCTATTGAGTCTAGCATCAGTTAAATGGTGACTTTGTAAACATCCATCTCTCCCTTCCTGGCCAGAGAAAGCTTTCATTTGGACAGCTACTATCTAACCCCCCAGCTTTCAGTCTGTTTTACGCCATGTAGGCATGTGAGGTACTTGTACCCTGTTTCCCAGGACCGCCAGTTCTGAGCCTCATAACCAAAGGCAAACGAGTTGTAAGATGGAATGGTCATCTTCCTGATGAAGAGCAGTTCACTGTTCCTGGCTGTGTTAATAGCAAATATACTTCTCTCTGACTACTACTTCATGTTCCTTTTTCACTTCTTGAAACTACTTAATTCTAGCATTTCCAGTCACACTACAGGAAAAAAAAAAAGGCTTTTAGAATAGCCAGGGGAGTTCTCCCAGTGCAAATAGTCCCATGAATATTTATTCATGGTAGGATTTGCTTTGCTTTTTGTGAGCATTTCTGTGAATAAATTCTTACTCTAGATCTAACTAGATATTTGTGATTTAGCAAAAAGCCATGTAAATCAATGGATTTTATTTGCAAGGGTTTCTGTGAATCCTTCCTCTCCCTTCTCTTTCCCCTCCTTCCCTCACTTTAAATTTGTCTCTTGGCTCCATATTCAAAAGGAAAGGAACAAATATGCTTTGTTCACCTCTTGCACACACACATATCAGCAATTGATTAAGAATGGGACAGATCAGAGTAAAAAAATCTTGGACAGCTGCTGGTATAATTTGCTCCTAATAAGGAGGGGAAGGAACATCCAGCAACATTTATTCTCTGAGGATGCCATCCAGCATCTGCCAATCACTTCTGCAAGGATCTGAGTGCTCGCAGGCCCCGCTGAACTCAAGTGGGCTGAAGGGTTCCCACGTGTGCTCAGCAGCTTGCAGAATCAATCCTTTGGTGCGCGGCTGCAGGAGCAGAGCTCGGTTCTCAGCCGCCGCCACGGGGGAGGCTGTGCTATCAAACAATCCTCCCTGAATAAAACCTGGGTTAAGTCTTCAGCCTTCTGCGGTCGCGGTGCTGTGGTGTCCTTACACAGGGAACCGGCTTTAGGCTAAGGAGAGCACACCGAGCACCTAATGCAGGCACGGGGCAAACCAGGAGCTTTTCTTCACGGGCTCCCTC
Organism: Irena cyanogastra; assembly: GCA_013397155.1. Taxonomy (NCBI): domain Eukaryota; kingdom Metazoa; phylum Chordata; class Aves; order Passeriformes; family Irenidae; genus Irena; species Irena cyanogastra. The sequence goes on along the minus strand of VWZV01001108.1, from coordinate 369,172 downwards.
TCTGCTTGTTACGTCCTCGGTGCTGCAGCCAGGTCTCCTGGAGCTGGCAAGTGTGCTGCAAGCTTTCTGCTAATAGAGCCCCTGCTGCAACTCTGAGTCTTTAGATCCTCTTCACAATCTGCCAGAGGTTTTTTTCACTTTCCCTTGGTCCAATCAACCCATATTTTGTCTGGTAGTGCATCTCTCAGAGTTACTTTCCAGAAGCCTAGGTTTTCCATACTCCCATTTTACCCTTTCCAGCCCGTATAATGCTTTTCATTACTGCTGTCCTCTCAGATACCCTTGAACACTCAGAAGATTTTTAAATTCATTTTTGCCTCCCTAATCCACCACTCTTTTCACCTCCATGTAAATGTGGTCTAAAATACTTCCCCCTGTGCCCCGACCCTAATTTCCAGGTTTCTAATCACTGTATTTTCTTTGTTTCTTTTGCAACTCTTAAAGAAACAAAATCCAGGCCCAAATGCCCTTTCTCCTGCCTTCAACTCTTCATCTTCTATCTTCTGCCTTCTGCCTGCAGGAAAGAACCCCAGAACTGTGTTGATGCTGTATTTTCAATATCAGCTTTGCTGTTACTTCAGGAGAGAACTAATAAAAGTGCAGATTTGAAACAATTTAAACTTGATCTATTTAATTACTGAATTCTAACAGAGCCTTTTGGATTTGGACTATCCCATTCAAAGATTGTTCTCTGGAATACTCTAGCAATTTTAAGAGACATCAAATGCCATTCTCTGAGAGTAATGTCCTTGCTACAGATTTTCACTTTATATTTTAGATCAACTTTCCCCTTGAAAAAACTCTGCTTATTCATACAATTAATAGTTTTGAAAGCAGAACCCTGTTTGTTAGCCACAGGGCAGGCTTGCTGCAGGCACCAGCAAAACAATAAATACCTTATATTTCCTGACTAGTGGCTCTTAAGTCTGACTTGACATGATAAACAGCAGGGTCTAGGTGGCAAGTCATATCTCCTAAATTTGCCCTGCCTAAATAGCTAACACTTGTGCTAGATTTAGGTGTTTTAAATTCTTTTTTCACTGTGCTAACTTTCGTCTTCCATAGGATCCTTAGAGAGCAGGGATTTTTCATCTCACCTGGATGTCCTTGAGAGAGGATGCAAATTTGACTGGGCTAAAACCAATGTGGTAGTCCAACAAAAAAAAGTCTTGTTTGTGGCATCAAGATGGAACAGGTTTCTCAACACTAGGCCCCCTATTTTCATATTCTTAAATGGGATTTCAAGGTGAAATGCCACCCTCTACTCATGGCAGCCCTTCTGACTCGTGTACAAGCCCCACAGGCTGGGTCTTAACTGCTGATTATAGGCAAGGATTGAGGCTGGGTGTTAACTATCTGAAGTGACACTCAGGTAGCAATGAGAAAAATATTTATGTGAATTATAACTGGGCATGTCATATTCCATGACAGCCATTTGAGCTCGGAAATGCTGTAATGGGCTGTGACATGATGTCACTGACACTGCTTTGATTGCACAAGGGAAATACTACTCTGTTGGCCAGACACATAAATGCAATATTAAGAAATGCCTTTTGATCCTACTCACCTTCATTTTAGGGTGCTAGCAGTTTTCTCAAAGTTCTCTATTCTGAAATGAATTTGAAATCCATTCTGTAATAGACCATTCAGTGATAATTCCTAATGTTCTGAATAATATCTGAGTAATATGCATTGACATAAGATGTTGCTTCTTATTATTTCTATTATGATAAAAATACATATTAAAAAAAATTGATATCTTCTTTCTTGTTAATTCAAACCCAGAGAAATGATATTTAGAAAACATCCATAGATTTTAGAAACCACCCACTTATTCTGCAAAAAATTGAGGCTCTCAGATTATCTGACAATTATCCTTCCTTATTTCCATCTCCTGCAATCCCTCCTGTGCCTGCTTTCTGCTACCAGTTCAGCCAAGACAGGAATGCCCGATAAAATACTTCTATGGTGTTTGAAGCAATATGCCTTTAGAAGGTTCACAGTATCTTCAGTTTCTGAGACTTTCTAAATTCTGCTAGTAAGTCTTGGTTCTCATTTCTGTGCGTATTTTTTTAACCCCCCAAGTTTAAAGAATGAAGTATTTCTTTTCTTTATTATCACAAGGACAAAGAAAACTGTGTGAAATCCTCAAGGAGCAGCTGCTCTGCAAGGACATTATGAGTGTCCATGGTACTGCTGCAGCATGAGCATCTGTCACTCAAGAAAATGTCATCTTGCCCAGCCAAATCCCTTGTGCAGTCAGAGTGGAGAAAGCACTTGTTTAGAAAGGTTTATGGGCTGACGTCTGTTTGAATGAGTAACATCTGGGCCAGGATGGGCAGGATGCACATTCCTGTTTGACCAAGCCACAGCATCTCAACAGCAAAAGGTGTTCTTTAACTGAAAGGAAAACAAATGCCACCACTTCCTCATTTTTAAATCATGTTATTTTCTAAGTCTCAGTTGGAAATAAATCCAACTTTCACAAAAAAGCATTGATAATCTTTAGGCATCATGGTTTATCATTTGCAATAAACTCACAGCAGATATTTGAGACAAATATGTTATTTTTCTTAGACATATTAATCAAATCAGCTCTTCAGGAAAAAAACCCCTGCCTATTAAAAACAATAGCTTGCACAGAAATGGGAGCTGAACAAAGCTTTCATTTGTGGGGAAACAAAAACTCTGGATTCAGGAATTACTTATGATATCAAGTTATAATATGTACCTAACTGTCAGACTATAAAGCACAAATATTATTAGATCATGTGAAAATGATGGGTGTTACAGAATGAAGATTTTTAAATTTTAAATGGCTTGAGAAAATCTCACCAGTACAAGTCTAATACTCATATAAATCTACTGATTTTACCATTGTAAATCAAATTCTACCTCCTTAAGTAGGACTAATCAGCACTAATTAAGGAAGTTTTCTTATTTTGCTTTCACATTTAAAGATTACCTTTTCAATCCTTATTATATATACAGTAGTTGCTTTGCTAGCATGTGCCACTGTAGGTTAAAAAGTACTCAGCAGAGTGATTTGTCTGTTTCATATTTTGGCTTTGTTGTTGAAAATTTTTCATTTGCTTTTTCTTTGAAGTGCAGAGCAGCACCCTTTCACTCGCCTATCTTTTTTTTGAAGGCAAAATGTAAATCACAAGAATTTATTTTCTTGGTTAACAAACATTTCTTTGTGGGGTTTTTATCACCTTTAGATATAACTTTTTAGAAGATACAAATTAAATCAGACTTTTATCAGTTTTCCCAGAGGAATTTCACCTTCATTTGCAATGTTATGCTTTTCTCCATTCTTTCAAATTCTTTTCTCAATTCTTCATTCTTTCTTTTCATAAGAAAAATGGAAAATGGGGATAAAACTGATTGCTAGATCACTAGTTGATCATCTAATAGATCTGTTGATGCTTCTGTACTTGAAGATGTGGCAAGATGCATATGTATACCTGGGTATATGTGTGACACTCTCCATATACCACACGTACAGATACAGAACACTTTTGCCCCGAGAAATCTTTCACTTTAAAATAAACCCCATACATTTCACCAAAAGTTTTTGCAATTCCATGCTAAAGATTATGAGGTGCTTTTTCTGCAGAGCTCTGATCAGCAGATTTGATATATGGGTATAGATCAATTTTTTCTTATGGCAAATCTATATGTTATTCTACTTCTTCATTTGGTACTATTTGCTGAGTGGCTGTTACTTGGGAGCAAAGGTCAGTATCTTGCTGTTGGAGCAGCCGAGTAATCTTTTACTCCTCATAAGGGTAGTCAGAGATATTAAATCACAGTTGACGTACCTGAAGCACAGCAACTTCATCCATATTTTATCTGCTGTAAATTTAATACCACAGCACTTTTTAGGGTGATGTATTTATTAACTGGCTGTGGATGAGCAGTACAGAAATTCAGTTTGTTCAGGAAAATAAAATGAAGACACTCTGACAACTTTATGAAGTAAGCACAATAGCTATTTATTACTTTTTAAACATGCAGTGCACCTAAATGTTTTTAGCAGTGTTTGCCCAAATAAATGAATAAAGGTTCCCAAATCATCTCTGTTTACTTTTCTTTTGAATTTTAATAAAGTTTTTGCCTTATTTTAAAAAGCACACACTAGCTTCCTTCATAATAAAATGCATTCTTTATGGAAATAAACATAGCTAAGTGTTCAGATAAGCTCGAGAGGGGCATTGTGGGAAGAGAAACAAATCATTCACAGCATACTGTATATTAATCCCATCTTTTCCATTTTTGGTTCTAATTTATTTTGTTCTTTACATTATACAATCACCAAAATAAATGAAGCCATGAATACAATAAGTTTTTAAATGCAAGCACCCGCCTTCTACTGGCTTCTATTGCATTTGAATAGCACTTATTATTTTTATTCAGTGTTACTCTTTGTATTTCTCATGGTAAATAATTCCCATGACTTTTTCTCTTCTTGTAACCAAGATATCCTTATGTTTTCATGCCATTGGAAAAAAAATCAAGCTAGATATTTCCATCCTTCATGAACCATGACTTCTATCCTTTTATAACATGGCAAAGAAAGATATTTAGATGTTAAGAAGGCATGCTGTACTGCCAAAAAAAGGCAACCGTGACCTTAATGCCTCTGTATAAAAGTGGTCATGATTTAATTCATCATCATTGAAACCTGATGACCAACTCAGTCTGGAAATACTCAGATTTTGCTTACAGCCACCCCAGAAACATGGTATGTATGGTGTGGTGGGTTTGCAGACCACAGTTATATCAGAGGAACGGCACTGGCAGAACTGAGGAGCTGCATGTGTTCTCCAAGTGACAGAGAGGGGACTGTGTGTATTTGCTGCTCCAACTCTGAAGGAACATCCTCTGCAAATGAAATGTCTGGGATGTGCTTTAGATGTCATTTCTGAAGAGAGATATTCTGTTTTTCTAGGGTTATTAATAAAAAGGATGAGTCAAATGACTACAGCAGCTCTTTACCACTCTTTTGGCTGTGGCATTTGTTTTCTTGGGACAGTCCATGAAAAAATAGCTACACAACACTGTAGCTTCTTGTTCTTTGCCTGCTGCATCATCAACATTTTGATTATTCAGGCTCTTGGAGATAAGAGACCAAACAACAAGACCTCTCTCTTGAGCTCTGCCCATGCTGAGGTAGGTAATTAGGCAAGTCCTTATTTGTGCCAAAAAGACAAGAACAGAAAAAGAAATCCACAGGAAGGGATGCCTCAGACTGAATCTCCAATTTACCTCAGGAAGTCTGGAATACTTTTCATTTTTCTGCCTCCAGGTTTATGCAGAAAAAAATCTCATCTGCATTCGTTTGTGGAGATGATATTGTGTTGGTCTCCATCCCTTTCACAGATCCTCACTGCAGGATCACCTTCTCTGTCTTGCTGTTCAGTGCTTACTGCAGTTTATTCCCCAAGGATCCTTAGTATTAAATGTAATATCTCATTTCCACTTTCCTTTTTTCCTTTTATTTCAGGTTCTCTGACCCATTTACTCCCTTCTTGCATACTCCTTAAATTTCTCACAGAATTTTTTTTCTGGCCTGTGTCCCAGAGTAGAATTTAGCAGCCCATTGGCAGCGCACTGGGGCCAAAGGGAGAATGCCCTTTGGTTTCAAGGGACTTTGGATTACCAGCTAAGCTTCCATGACCACTTGTCTTCTCTGTTGTAAAGCTCCACATGAGTATTATGCTACAGAAAGCATCACAGCAGAGAAGCTGGGTGGCTCCACAGGCTCAGAGCAGAAGGCTATAACCATATATTCATCTGCCAGTCAGAGAAGGGAAACCCTGGGGCAAAACTTGCACAAAATAAGCCCCATTTATTCAGACTGCAGAGGGGAGGAAAACCAGAAGAATTTTGCATTCAGGACTGACATATTAGCAAAGAGCGCTGGCACAGAATAATACTACTACATAATAATAGCAATAATATTTGTACATAATTTATCATTATACACTACAAACTCAGCTCAAATCCCAGTACCATGCTATTCTCTTCCAGCTCCGTATCCTCCTCCTGCTATACTCTTTTTATTGGCTTACATGTGCTGTGGAAATTAGTTTTATTCTAATTTGGAGCCTTTGAGGAAAGGCTGAAAAAGCATGTACTAGTCCATAGTCATTAAAAAACTCAAATGACAGTATTTCATCCTGCTTTTGAGGCTAAAATATTAGGATTTGAAACATGAATCACACGGCTTAGTTGAGGCTGTGAAGAAGCTTAGGATCACAGGGTTAGTTAAAAATAAGCTTTAATACATAAAGCTGAGGAAGAGGAAACATAGAGAATACCTCAGAAGTCAAAGCACAGCTATGGAGCAGCTCTGAGTTTGTATATACTCTACTGCTCTGTTTTTGACACAGATACTGTTGGGAACCACCAAAGGGGAAGGTGGAGAACCTGACATATTTAGAGAGAGGTGATGGGTAGCATGTAAGGGAAACAGTGGTCATAAAGAGTTAACTGTTTGCAATGTCTTTCAGTTTGCAGAATAATTAATGATATGTTGCTTCACAGACTCTCAGTATTCCTTTTCTAACATATTTTTTTTCCTTTCCCATGCCTTATAAATCCCATATTGGCAAACAAAACGGAATATTACAAAACATCCAGGCGGTCCACACTGAAATGTCCCTTGCAGTGTCCTAAGCTGCAAGTTGCTCTGAATCTTCTATGGTTTAAAAACAAGCCAAAACCAATTCCTATAGCGGCACACATCAACTTATATATAGTGAAGGGAAAAAGAGGATGAAAAACACATCTTCAATCTTAGCTTAGGAAACGTTAGGAAAGGTGCTATCAATGCTTCTCATAAGACCAAGTCTCATCTCTGCTCCAGACTGATCCTGGGCTACCCATGGCTTGCAGAACAGCGAGTTTTGTTGGGGTCATCCTGTGTCCTTTCCCTCTGAACAGCTCTGTCCCTCTTTCTTGCTATTGGCCATTGCAGGAGCCATGTCGAAAGGCTATAATGAGTCTGCACAGGGAAAGGCCATGGAAACTACACTCTGGAGAACTGAATTTCAAAAGCTCAGTTAATTCCCCAGAGGAAGCCTAAGGTAAAACAATAATCATCACCTTGTTCCCCTCCCACCCGCCGGAGCACGAGTTCCTGATTATCTGGCTGGCTGCAGCGAGCAGAGGTTATGCTGCTGCTGCTTCGACCTCCTTCTCAGCCAGTGCCACTCAGCTCCTTATCAAAACAGCGTGAAGCCACCTGATTCTAGGGCTGCATTTAAAAATAGTATCCATTTATCTTTTTCTTTCTTTTTAAAGCAAACTTCTGCAATATACATTGATATTTATAGCTTCGATCCAGGCAGCACAGTTGTAATTTAGGGAGAATACCTGAGGTGCAATACTGATCATTTCTGCAATAAGGCAGCCCATTGTTCGTAAAATTAAGGCACCAGAAAAATGGTAGCAAAAGAAGCATGTAAGTATCCAGCTTGCTGATCTCAACTCCATTTGCACTCCTCTGCTCTGAGTGAGTTCCTACAGGGAGGAGAAGGGGCTTAAAGGCATAGTCCTCAGACAATAGCACTCTCAGAATGGTTAATTATAGTACAAAGCCCTAAGAAACTTAAGTGGATTTTGCATGGCTTTATGGAAAGTGGAAATTATTCTCTTTACCATTTGCCAAACCACACACATATTACAGCATAACAGATAGAGTTTCAGGGCTTTCACAGAACCAGGTTACACATCAATTTAATTTATTTCACTTAGTGTGTGGCAGTGTGACACAAAAAGCTCTTGACCACATCCAACACACCCTATATAGCAGACACCTGGTATGGTCTCTGTAATTTTTTTCTTCGATGCCAGGTCATACCAAGTTTCTAATATCCACTGCAGAAAGAGAAACAAAACTTTTGTGTAAGTCTTTCCAGCAGCACTCCTCAAGGGAAGACATTCCCCAGCCATGCGTCCAAACACCCTGCCATATGAACAAGAGAGAAAATTACTATCTTGATCCACTAGCTCCTATTTGTGTTCTTGTTAACCACTAAGGTTATACCTGTGGTCCTTCATCCAAAGGTGTAACCACAGAGGAGACTATAAGCTGGAGTCTAACTTCTTTTAGAGTTAAGTTGGAGACATGATGAAAATTAGGATTCTGAGCATTATGATTTCAAGATTTACAGTGGAATGGAAGACAGGGAAAAGAGGGTGAAAAAGATAATATGTAGAGACACAGTTTATGGACAGCCACAGTGCTTTAGGAAGGTCAGAGCTGCTGAGTAAACTATGCAGCCTTCATTAATGATCTGCTAAAACTATTAAAGAGTTCCCTGTTGTCATGCAAGACATGCTCCCTGAGACCTTATTTCAGTTTAGATATGTGTCCAACAGATATATGTATGGATGGGGAAAATGTGGTGAAGAGACTCAAATCACTGTCCTGAAAAGACTTACACGTGTGCTTGGTTTCATAAAACTTCTCTTTGGGCTTATTTAGCCTGTAAGAGGAAGGCTGAAGGAGAGACCTTCTTGCTCTCTACAGTTGCCTGAAAGGATGGTATAGCCAGGTGGGGGTCAGACTCCTCTGTCAAGTGACAAGTGATGGGATGAGAGTAAATGACTGCAAGTTTCACCAGGGAAGGTTTAGATTGGATATTAGGAAATATTTCTCCCTGAAAGGATTGTCAGGCATTGGAACAGGTCACCTGGAAAAGTAGCTAGGTCACCATCTCTGGGGGTATTTAAAAGATGTGGAGGTGTGGCACATGCTTTAGTGGTTGGACATGGTTTAGTGGTGGACTTGGCAGTGCCAGGTTAATGGTTGGACTTGATGATCTCAAAGTTATTGTCCAATCTAAATGATTCTATGGTCCTGTAAGTAATCCTACTGAAATAGTTAAGTCAAAAAGGCTGGTTAGTGAATAAAGGTAAACTCTGCATATGAATCCTTTCAAGGCCACTGCTTAGTTGTGACAGGGAGGTGGTATCTGATGGGAGACAACCAACAGGGAGTGCAGAAGCTAAACCACAAAACCTATCCTTTAGGATATATGAGGTCACTGAAAGTCTGGGACCAATACTTCACAGTCTGTGGCAGACTGTGAGTGCCCAAGGATTTGCTAACTAGATAGGCTTCTCATAGCTCCCAAAATACACACAGGTTGCTGTACATGTAAATAGAACAGTTATTTTGGTTAAATAGAGCTTAACTGTTTCTGATACAGTCATTTATTTGTCAAGTCTGTTTTATGTTAATTTAATTATAAGAAAATTGAAAAGTGTGATACATAGCTAAGCCCTTAAGGCTGGTTAATCTATTTGGATTGTAACAAATATGATTTTTATTAGCTCAGCCTATTTGGATGGTAACGAGCCTAACCTTTCAGTAGACATTACAGACTCTGAATTATAGTCTATTTTATGTAAAACCTGCATTTAGTTCAACAAAAGAAAAGCTCTTTTTTCTGTCATTGTGTAAAGGAGTTGCTTTATTAACGGGGATGTAATAGGAACCCAGAAGTAAAGGTTCCCTCCTTTCTGAACGTGCATGGAAAGGTGCCCATGTAAATCGTAGGGGCAATAGTAAGTCAGAACCTGAAGATGTATTTTTTCTTTTTTTCTGAAAATGACCATAACAAAAAATATTGTTATGGGCATGACGAAAAAAAGCAACCAACCACTGTCCAAGTAAAATCTTTCCCTTCACAATTGGGAGAAAATAAAAATACATCAAATCAACACCCCTAGCCAAATGAAATCCATCTGAAATAAACAAACTAAACCAAGATAAACGAGCAAACAAATAATGCAAACTGATATTCCCTTAATTTCTAGGAAAAAAATCCGTGTTTGAAACTCACTAATCATTTTAGATGGCTTCAGGCAAAAATGTCCTTATTCTTACTCTGAGTTTCCACATTCTAAATAAAATAAAAAATGCCCTGCAAAAGTTGAGGTTTTTCTCACACTAGCATTGTGTAACTGCTGACTCCCTTACAGAAGTGGAAGTAAGGCTTTCTTTATGTTTCAGAACACTTCTTGAAACTCAGATTCCTTAAGAAAATCCCAAAACACTATAAACCCCTCTCAGAATGTCCCAGTGGGGAAAAACCCAACCCAGCTTGTGAAACTTGTGGAAGTGCATGTTTTCGCTAGAAGATCTTTGTGAGACTTGGTTGGGGTATTATTCTGAGCCCAAGCAGCTGCAGCCTAAACTGCTGTTCTCATGAACCTGGTATTGCCATGCTGATGTGGAGAGAGGGAACGTGCAAGAGGGACATACACTTTTCGTTTTACCATATTTCAAACATCTAGATGAAGATATTGTGTAAAGAAAATATTGTTTCACACTCACTCTTAAGCAATTTTTGCATTTCTCATGACAAATATAATGATGGGCTATATGAGTATTAATCAACAATTTCTAACTGGCACCAGAAAACTCTTAGCAATGCTGATGGAAAAATGTTAGACCCATTATTAATAAGGATAAAACTTTCCAGCTATGTGATTATTTTTAAGAGAAATTAAAAAAAAATAGCCCAAAACCAAATGAAAAATATATATGTCCACCAGCGCAGTTTTTTGGTAAGAGGTAGTGGAGCTCACTTTTTTTATAGGGAGTTCTGATTTTCTTGCTGTGTATGCCATAATGACAAGTGTAAGAAATGTGTACATGCCTTTAAAAAAAGAATTATTGATACCTGAAGTTATTTTTAAACTTAAATTTTGAAAATTTCAGGGGAACTTATGCCTCATTGAGATAACAGATAGCTTTCTAAATATATGAATGATTTGAGTTTTCAAAAACTCTTAAAAGGGAATGTTCATTTAACTGAATTTTAAGGACAACAAAAATGCTAGAATTAATTGAGGGTTAAAGAGTAAGCATTAGTGGATAGAAATGCTGCTATGTTTGAGCAGTTCTGATTACTGTATTTTTCATGAAAACAGTTATTTTTAAAAATGGATGATCAAGAAGGTGAAGATTTTAGAATTACAGCCTTGATGTGAAAATGGTTTCTGCCAGGTTCCTCCTCAGGCTGTGGAAAGGATTCAGAAAGAGAAGGTGAAAATGATATTGAGATAGTGAAGAAAAGTGCTGGAAAAGGTGTCTGAGGTCAGGTGTCAACAGCAGTGGAGAAGGAAAACCTTAAATCACAGACACAATATATTTCCATCATTTATTTTTTTTTCTCAACAGCAGATTGGAAGAAATGCAGCCCCATTTCCAAACAACATGGCTTTAGTGATACCCCACATAACCAATGCCCTCTCACCCTCTAGGTTCCAAGGGAAATAAAAAGCAGAAGAAACTACTGAAGCCTCTCCCCACATGTCATGAAGGTAACTTTTCAGAGCATCAACTTTTTCTGCCTATCTTATTTTAAAACAAGCTGCAGGCTCTGCTCAGGACACCACTCTGAAAAACTTATATTGTTCAACCAAAGACGATAAAACAGCAGCACAAATTTTCAATCTGTGAATGGAGTGTACTTATTTCTCCAGTCCTTTTCAGTACTTTTAGGTCAAGTTTGGGCTTTTCATCTTGAAAACATGACCTTTTTGTGATAAACTGCAGAGCTTTGCAGTGTGGCATTATTTCTTGGAAATTTGGAGAAGGCTTCCCTGCTTCTTCTTTCCTCTTTTTATTTCATTACTTGTAGTCCGAGATAGAGCTTTATTTATAATTCTATCAAAGTCATAAACAGTGAGCTAAGTATGAAGTCTTTTAGTACAACAGATGCCTCCAATGGGACACTATTAAAAATGTCTTACTCTGCCCTCCATAAAGCCTGAAGAGAAATTTCCATGGAAAATCACAATCCAGTAACTCATATCCTACCTTAATGTGAACAACTGTCTTACTTAAAGCAATATTTACACATTTCTTTCCTTAGGTGTATAACCACTCCTACCCCAAAGCACATATACAGCAACTGCAATGTATTCAGTACAGCTATACCACCTGTAATCCTACACACAAGCACTTATGTTCTCAGTATTTTCACAAGACAATATTTAGCTATTCAGATTTTTACAGGGTTTTATTTCATTGGTATCAACCCACTCAACATGGAACTGTTCACCTCAGGAAGATTTTAGCAGTGTTGTTAATAACCAAGAAGTCACTCAGCAAAGCAATTGAGCTGAAGCAGATAATTTATTAATACCAAATTTTATCGATCAAACCAAATTTTATCTATCAAAAGAAATTATTACCTTGAGTTAAGGAAAGTTAATTCACAGCTGTACATTCTCTGGCAGGCTACCTCTCTGCTCTTGGAAGGTAGAGAAGGAATTAGGTCGCTGTTACACTTTGGTGTATTTGTATGTGCTATGGCCAAATGAGTTCTTTGCAGTGTTATGAAACAAAGTACTATTGATACTCCAGGCAACCATAAAATCCAAGATCTGAGACCACTGTTTGTTACTGAAAGCCAGTGTGGTGCTTAAGCCCTCTATGTAGGCAGGATTTATAGTTTTATATTATGGCTCTGAGCCTCCACATCTACCTGGTCTCTCTTCTCAGTGTGATTTCTGTTGAATAAGCTGTGCTGTTTGGGTGCCTACTGCGGGGGTGGCGTGGATGAGCATTACTGTTTGCTGCTCATCTCGGAAACTCTGCTGGAACAGGCTTTCTAATTAACATGTTCACAAAAGCTGGCTGCAGACATGTTGCCTAAGAACTATGGGTGGCTTGTATATATTCATGAAAGACAAAGCAGCTATTAAAAATAATATTGACAAATATTCATGCATGTTTGAGTGCAGGCAAGTTAGTTTCTTAATTGCTTAGGTTTCATTATTTCATTAGGACCTTACAAAGGTCATAATGAAAGAATTTGCTATGAAACCACAACCTGAAACTTTTCCTTGGGTTTGGTTTTCTATGTGCCTTGTTCCCTCAGGACACGCTTACCCAAACCTTATCACTCTCTCTGTCATTATTTCTCTTTATTTCTCATATATCTAAGCAAAATAACGAGCTGGCTTTATTATTGAGTCAGGAAAAATTTTGCACTTTCCCAGCTGGATCAACACCTGCCAGCAAGGTGAAGAATTTCAGGCAAACACTGCCAGAGGTAAAAAGAAACACAGTTGTGCTGGTGATGTTTGAAAAAAATCATGTACTTCAATTCACTGATAGCCTTCCCACAAATAAGACTCCTCTTTTAGGTTCTTCATCTTTTGGGAAACACTTCCTCTTTTGAGAAGCCATGGTAATACTTGGACGCTCAGATAAGAGGCACTAAAAGGGATAATAAATTATATAAATGTTATTGTGATTATTTTGTAACTTGGTATGACATTCGTATTTCTGAAAGAGGGATAGCAGACATTTTTACATCCACATCATTTGTGCTCATTGAATAGGTCCTTCAGACCCATTGGGTGTAAAACATTGAATAATGAATGAAGGAGGACAGACTAGGGAACGAAAATTTGTGATATAAAAACATAATCTGGCATGTAAAGAAAACACTTCTTTATTGCTCAGTCATAATGCTCCATGTTCGTGTTTCAAATGTCTAATGGAAGAGACCATGGTGGTCCATATGGTCAATAAAACTCTTAAATGTCTAAACACAGTCTTTGAGGTACTGTTAAAGCAGGTGCCTGGAGATCATACCTGCAATGATGGCTGCATTTATCCGTGTATTGCTCACTTGCGGGTCATGCTGTAAGATATCCTAGGTGGAGAATCAAGAAAAGCTGTTTTACTGAATAACTCAGCTGAGGCCATAATTTTTGGAGACCAACCTTAGTTGTTACTGGTCCTAAAACAGGTGCTTGTCAACGATCTGCATGGGCCAAAGGAGTGGCTGGTGAAGAGATGATTCTGATTCAGCTCTCACTAGGGTCTTACACACCTGAGGTCAGAATGTGTGGCATCAAAAAAACCCTCAGCACAAACATGGCATTATCTTGGTGATTCCTCCTTTTGGCACAAAACCAAACCAATCAAGCACAAAGGAACACAATGATTTTTGTGTGTATCTTGATAAAAAAAACTAGCTGGTGACTTTCTAGGGATTGAAGGAGAAGTTGTTGTGGATGTTGCAGTTCACACAGGGTTGCCTTGGCAGTATGTGCACTCACCATGGAGTAAAATAGTTCATTGTTTCAAATTAAGACTTTCAGACCATCACTGGTATCTTGTGGAATTACAGCAAGGAAAACCTCCTTTGCTGGGGCTGATATAGACATTGTGGCAAACCCTGTCAAAAGATGGCATGTAATGATATATGGGACTTTGGAAACCAGTCCATTGAGTCAAAGCCTCATGATTGCCACTTTAGTAACAAAAATCTTGTGTCTAAATCTGCCAAAGAGGGCTGGATGACAAGAGGAAATCTCTCAGCTGTCAGAAGACTGAGAGATGGTGTGATAACCTGGTGTATGTTAGACATAGAGACACTGAGAGCCTGTGCAACTTTTCCTGCTCTCTCAAGGAGTATTTAGAGGCATTCAGTGGAAAACAAATCAAAAGCAAACCTCGAAATGCTAGGGTAAGTAGGTAGCTGAGCTCAAGAACTCCAGGTTCTAGTTTTTTAGGCAATTTCTGAGCAGATAAGGTAATAGATCAGCTGAACTGAATAAGCAGCTATGAAACAAGCAAGCTCTGGCGAGCTTACTCAGGCAATAGGGCTGATGATAAGCAGGTATTTGATGAACTCAGCAGACATTTATTCAGTTTCAAAGTCAAACAAAACAATTTCAGATGCATGTTTTGAAACAGTGTACTCAGGGGTGATGGCAGTGTCCCATAGCTGGGGCAAGATTCCCCAGTCACCATGATCTAAGGCTTGGCTCAGGTGACCATATTGACTATTACCCTTTCTAGCCCCAGAACGTTAAAAGTTCTAGCCAGTATGAAGAAGAGATCAGTATCTGACATGTATAAAGTTGCCATAGTCAGAAGAACTCTGTCTTATTTAGCAGTGCTAGTGGTGAGAGCTCAGCCCTCAGCAGGGGTGGGAAGCTGTTTTGTTCCCAGATGGTGGCTCTTAGAAATGGGAAAAATAAAGACTTCCCTCAACTGATCATGGCACCCAAAGTGATTCTCATCAAAGTTATAAAAGCTATGTGACGTGCATGTGGGAAGGATCAGAAAAAATCCAAAAAACCAAAGACCTTATTGAGGTCCAGGGAAGGATATGGGAGGGGAGAATCTTAGTAATGATCTTATAAACAAGAAAGAAGTGAAATGTATCAAGTGATTTGCTGAAGTTCTTCTTTTTATGAATTTAATGTTTATATACTTGAAATGCTACCTGAAACTGAAAATTTTTGAAGATTCAGATGTTTGGAAGCTGTTATAAAGTTTGCTTGACTGTGTCCTTAAGACAGCTTGTGACATTTCTTCTGGCAAAAAAATCCAGGTGAAACATATCTGCTTCAGTGAGATGATTATGAGGAAAAGCACAAGATGTCTGTGGGGAGGGGCTGGGAGCTTGTGTCAGTCATTTGAAGAAGAATGAAAACAGCTGGTGACAAAGCAGTGGAAATAGTAATTTAAAGAGGGATCAGAATATAATATTGGGATAAATGAGTGAACTAGAAAGGAAGGGATGAGGTATAACTGTATAAATTGCCAAGTCATGTACTTGAGGACTAATAACAAGAATCTCTGTTGTAGGATGACAATTCATCATTTTGAAATGTCAGGAGATGAAAATACATAGGATATATCAGTGGATCACAGAAAACCTGTGAACTTCAGATTGACTTGGCTGTGAAAAGTACAAATCAAATCTCCAAATATACCACATGGGATATTTTCAGGAGGGATTGAGAAGTATTGGTACTTTTGTACGTTTGAGGCTTCATCTAAGAATTCCATACAGTTTGATTCAATTATATTAAACAAAGAAGAACATGTAGATATTCAGAGGAACAGAAACCATGCTTTTGACAGGAGACCTGAAGTGGCTTAATCTTATAAGGTGAAGGTTACTGAAGAATGTTTTTGCTTTGTAGATGAAGTTCAATATATACTTAAAACCATAAAGGAAAAATTCTACTTAAGCAACAAGGAAGACGACATTATATGCACAGGAAGAAAATTGGATAAGATGGTCATGAATATACAGTATTAATAGGCTGCGAAACAAGAAGGTGGTTTCTAACAGCCATGAGGAGACAAAAGTGGAGAAAGACTCTTAGAGGCCTATGATTCCCTGGGATGGATGTATGTTGGTAGGCAGTTGGGGTACCTCTGTGTGCACTGCATTTTGCCATGGACTTCACTACTATTTTGTAAATTAGAAGGGTTGCTTAAAAAAGACAGTGAAACTAAAAGCACTTTTAGAAAAAAAACCATTTAATTTGAAAATATGTCAAATGTTAAGTCAATTTTCAAAACTGGCCTGTGCTTTTCATAATAAATACTTCAAACCTGCACTTCAAATGTAAAGTTAATGCTCGCTAGGTAGCAACAAACAGGTGTTGAGCTACAGTCAGTACCTTTAGAAGACAAAGAAAATGAAATATATCATCAGCATTTTAATCTAGTGTGGTAATTTTTAATTTGGTTTTTCTGTGTGAGGAAACTGAAACTGGCCAATATACACAGAAAATCTTAGGTAGAAAAATGTTTCTGGTGTACATTTAGACACATATATGCTTGAATATTTATGAAAAACTTGTGAATAGAAAAAACCCTCCAGGTCTCTATACACCTGCATGTTTAAAGTGTGATTCCTTGGCACAGGATATGGTGTTTCCTTTCAGCTGTACCACATAAGCAAAACAATGACTACTAATAATGAAATAAACAGCAGATACAGTATAAAGTAGATTTTTCTTTTGGGGACCCTCATTTATACTAGATAATTTGCAATTAATACTTCATGAAAATTGCCTGTTTTGTATGCATGAGCAGACAAAAAGCTTCCTAAGAGCATCATTGTTTCCTTAACGAAAGATACAATGCCAGTGACATTATCAGTATTATACACTTGAACCACAGTTGGTGGAGACGACATCTTCTATAGTGTGCTGTCATGCATTTAGGTCTAAATCTTATTGCAGCAAGTGGAAATTTTGCCACTGTATTCAAAAGGATACAGTTTTGGCCCTCATTACTTGCCTCCATTTCTCCATCTAATTAAAGCATTTGAATGCTGACAGGTCACTGGAATGAATGCCCAATTAATTACTGATTTGTTCATCACAGCCACATCCTGGATGCTATGAGTTTGTACTGTAGACGCAAAATGATTCCTCCTTGGATTTGAGCTGTGCTCTAAAGAATCAGACATTTTTTCATGGCTCAAAGAAAAGCCCAAATACGTGAATTTTAAAAAGTATGTTAAATTTGTACATTAAAAATGTATTGGGGATATCAGAAGATCTTTTTCCTGTTACATATGCCACACACATATAAGTGCTAAATACAAGGTGCATATTGTACAGTAAGTTGACTTTTCTGCCAGTTAAATTAAAAAATATGCAAATTATAAAGAATGTCAGAGCACTAAAGAAACATCTGCTAACCAAAGTAAAAAGTAATGATAATGATGGTAAATAAGGAAAGACAAAAGTAAGTATTGTTTGAGATGAATTTTCACCCAGCTGTGCTTTACTATAAAGGAGTTATGAAAGAAGACTCCCCTTTTAGCTGACTATCTCAAACAGGTTCAGAAAGCAATTTTTAAGTGTTGAAAGTCATTCTTGTAGCAATTGTTTTCTTTGTTTGTGTTATTTGGAAGCTCTCTGTGAATGCATCCTCTCATTGGGAAGACAGGCTGCTGGAAGGAAAAGGGATTTTTTGGAGTAGTTCAGTATTTTCAGATGTGAGGATTTTCTTTCTGTGAGGAGCAACTGCCACAATGTAAACCAACAAGGATATTCTTTGCAAAGCAACTCTTAAACCAAGGTTGTCCTCTTGGGGGTGTCCCTAACAACATGAACAGGAAAGCTCTGAAAGCCTTGAAGCAATAGGAGGAGCTGCTCAGTATCACAGGCTCTGACCAGCCAACATCTCCCATCACATGTCTTCCAGGAAGCTGGGCAGATGACCTTGCAGATGAGAGGGAGGACAGCATGGGTCCCCTGGAACTGTTTCAGTTGCCTCAAATCTTGGAGTTTCACTGACTCACACCCAGGTTAACAGAAACAACAATTTAGCTGGCATCATGACGGGCACAACTTATAAACATTTAGAAGTTTGGGTTGCTGATTTAATTTGTGTGGTGAATCGATATCAAGATGCCTTTAGTTATTTATATGTGTGGTGACTGTGTTATTCTTGTTACACAATGTCAAGACCTTGACTAATGTGAGCAGTATGTGAGTGAACGCAATACTGGCTTTGGTACTTGCTCTCCACTCTGGTGGTCAACAACCACCACTAAGAAGCAGAAATTAGATAAACCACATGGCTAATTGACCATTCCAACTTTTTTGTTTTAGCATTAACTTCACATTCTTTGTGTGTTCTTAGCTTTTTTCACGTCCTATAACAACCTAACTGCCAGTAATGGTATATTATCTATGGATGTGCACATTATCACCTTCTCACCTGCCCACTCATATCTTTTCTTTTCTAGGGAGTTTAATTATCATTTAGCAAAAACCCTAAGGAATAAAAGCTATCTAAACTTTCTCTCTGTCAGCCTAGGAGGACTTTCCCTTCGTGTAAAAATGTAACAGCCATTTAGTGCTGTTCAAAATACATTTCCTGTTCTTCCATTCTCCATAATATCGAAGTGGTAGAAGATTTTCATGTTGTCACATGAGCAAAGAACGATTGAGGTTGGAAAAAACTGAGATTAGCTCAGTTGGTCAGAGCATGGTGATAATCAAGGTTGTGTCCATATGGAGCATTCACATCCCTATGGACTTGATGATCCCTGTAAATCTCTCCCAGCTCAGAATATTCTGTGATTTTGTGATCTGGGGGTCATCTCATCCTACCATTCCTGCTCAGGTAGGGTCACCTACTTCAAGGATTGAGACTCCTGATCAGCCTGTTTCAGCTTTCAGTCACTCCCACAGTAAAAAAGTATTTCTTGATGTTCAGATGGAGATTGCTCTGTTTCAGTTTGTGCCTGATGCCTCTTGTTGTGTCACTGTGCACCACTCAAAAAAGCTTGACCGCATCTTCCTCAAACCTTCCCTTAAAGTATTTATATGCATGGCTGAGATCCCACCTGAGCCTTCTCTATTTCAGATTGAACAGCCCCATCTCTCACCTTCTCCTCACATGGAAAGTGCTTCATCTCAGCGCTCTGGGTGTGGTCTCACCAGTACTGATCACTTTCCCTGACTTGCTGTAAATGTGGTACCTCATGCACCTTGGGATATCATACACTCCATGACCCTGGGAGGTGTCAACTTTAGGTGAGCTTTGGCTTTCCTAACATCATTACTGCACAATCAAAGTTTTTAAATTCCTCCTTTTTGTCCCATCCCTCCTTCCACCTCCTTATTCTACCACTTTTTTACACTGAAACTCAGTCACACTCTCCCTGTTTAACCAGTCTAGTCTTCTGATATCCCTACTTATTTTTCTGAGTAACACAATGATCCATAACTGTGATTGGAGGAGGTTGTATTCAAAAGCTGGTCAGCTTTCCAGAGCTTCTTCACCCTTCAGAGGTGCTGCCCATGTGATCCCACATAGCAGTTTCCTGAATGAGGTGCATTCTGATTGTCTGAGGTACAGAGTCTATGTTCTCCTACTCTCCAGCCTTAGGATCTTGTGCTTCACAATTTCATGGTCACTACGGTCGAAGCTGTTGTTGATTGGCATGTCCCCAAGAAATTTTTGGATGTTAAGACTAGATCTAGCTGAGGTTTAAAAGACCCAGTCATGACCTGTGACTGGCATTAATACTTGTGACATTTTATGTTAAAATCTTGCATGCATGACAACCATAACAACCAAACCAGTATTCCCAAAATTCCTGAGACAGGCCCAATCTCCTCACTGGAAGAAGAGTAGGGGCAGGCATGAAAATACTCTAGTGCTAATATCACTGTAAATTCACCCCTTCCTTTACTCTCCTTCTTATTAAAAATACACAGGAAAAATGTGAGATGAAAGAATTAAAACGGAATTTACTTGATTCTTAAGATTATTTTGATTCTCGTAAACAATTTCTTTCTTGCATGTACAGACTTAGGAAAAAAGTTGGGGGAAGTTTAGGGAAACTTTTGCATCCACTGACATTCTAGTTGAAGTTAGAGTAAATCAGTATTATTTTGTGACCATTTTTTTCCCTGACTAATTTCCTCCCTTCTCAGCAGGTGAAATCTACTGCCAGTTAGAGACTCACAGTCAGTTCAGCATCCATTCTGATGCAAACTGAAAAAGGCAAGTCTCTTGCTGGCTGGGGACAATGAAGTCATTAATCAAAATCACTCTGCATCTCCACTGATGATGAAAGAAAAAAAGTCTGTCTACTATCAGGGTGCAAACTAGAATCACTGGGCCATGACTTCAGAAAAGGAGGCAATTGGGAGCAAGTTCTAGGGAAAATGATGGGAGCAGAAGCACGTCCCTGAACCTCAGGATCCTGGGGCTGACCTTTGGATTTCATGGTAATTTAAAGTAGTTTCAAGGCTACCTTGAGGTATTGCTGATTCCTAAGACCCACAAGAAGTCTTTCTGATAATGATAGGCTATACCTGGGGCACAGAAATTTGCAGTAAGTTCCTCTCCAGTAGTCACACCATCCAAACATCTTTGAAGTGGAACTTGCAGTGAGGGAAAGGGAAAAAGCCATTATTACAGGATTTCTGTACATCAGAGAAATCCTCAAAGAGATGCCTAAGCTGACTTTAAGGCTGCTTTGTGCTGCTACTATTGCAAGGAACGGGATGAATTCCCCCATGAATCTGTCTTATAAATATTCTGAGGAGATAATCTTGAATTCTTCAAAGTGTTTTAATGTGGAAATATTTTAAAAGGCATGTGAAACTCTACACATATGTTATTGGTCTAGTCCTGTCATTCTGGGATTGGTCAATGGGAACTTACAGCTGAATACCTTTGAAAATGCCAGTGAGACCAATAGCCAGTGATCAACACTAAGTAACTGGGACTTTCTACAGAATATCCCTATCTGCAGCAGGAATCATCTGCATGCAAGTAGCATAGGGAAGAGAGAACACTAATAAAGAGGTTTAGATGCATTACCCCTTCTTCTGTTGCTACCCCTCTGACTTATACCAATCTCCTTAACGGTTTTTGTGTAAGTCAAAACACCAATTTTTCTAGGTGAGCTTTTCCATTATGTTTTCTACCTCCTGGCCTGTTGTAAATAGGACGCAGAGTAATACAAGGTTTACTGGACAGCCTCACCAACTTTTTCTGAACTTGAATTTTAATTTCATAAAACAAAAAAACAAACAAACAAATAGTTCCTCTCTAATCTTCAGAAAACAAAGTCTTTACACCCTGCCCTAGACTGGCAGACTGCTGAGAAGTTATTTCTCCACTGTGTTAGCCCTGAAGAATGATGACAGTTTTAATGCCAAAGCTATGAATTATTTGAGGGCTAGTTCCTTTAATGGGGGTTTGGGTAGGGGGTGAAATGATCAAAATATATGAACTCTTTTACAGTATTGCTGGAAGAAGGTGCTATCTATACTTTTCAGCCTATATTCTGATTCATGTATAAATGGTTAATTCATAAAATGATTTATGTCTTATCAAACAACAAAATAACACACTCAGTTTGACAAGGCCAAAGGAAAAAAATGACAAATATGTACATGAAACCAGGAGTATTCTCCAAAAGGGCAGTAAATTCTCAATGGATTACTCCTTAGCAGAGCTATGCGAAACAAAAACAATGCATCAAATCCAGTCTTGGGGATGAGTCCTGAAATGCACTGATCTCACTGAAGCCACTGGGATATGCAAGGGCCCACTATCTCTTAAGATCTGGCCTTGAATTTCAAATCAAGTCTTTCATTTTACTTGCAAGCACTAATGCCAAAAAACAAGCAAAAAGAAAATGATGTTTCCATCCTTCAGGTTTTTCTTGAAGAGATTACCTCAGGCTTGACACTTCTATCCTTGGGGTGGGATACCAGAGTCTGTAAGAAAAGTGAATTCTGAACCAAAATGCTCAAGAAATTAAAAAGATAAATTATGAGCACAACAGTTAAAGTAATTGCTAATGACACCACTGAAAATAGACGTGTAACATGGCTAAATGACCACATCTCCTCTATGCTTCAGGTCAGAACTCTAATTTACACTTTAAAGATTACACCAAAGGATTTAAGTAACTGAAAACACATATTGCTTCAAGCTGGACCTCTCCTAATCCGCAGCTTTTGATTTTTTCACTCATTGATGATTTCATAGAGACATAGAGTGGCCTGGGTTGGAAGGGACTTTAAAGATCATCTAGTTCCAATTCCATACCTGGATGCCACATCCCTGGAAGTGTTTCAGGCTAGGATAAAGCTCTTAGCAACCTGGTCTAGTGAAAGGGATCCCTGCCTATGGCAGAGGGCTGGAACCAGATGATTTCTAAGGTCCCCTCCAACCCAGGCCATTCTGTGACTTCATGATTTTATATTGCTCTCATGTTTCCTCGTGGCTAGGCTGTGACAACCTTTGGAAAGTTATCAAGTGGTATTAAGACAGATGAATTTTGTCTGGATAGAGTAAAGAAATGCTAATATTTTAAAGAATTAATGCAGATACGTAAATGGTAAAAGAAATATATTTTGACAGCTTTTTAGAGCTAAATTTTGAACATAACTTGCCCTGAAGTTTTCTGGTAACACTGCTAATGATCCTTTGACAGCAAGGGTAAATGACCAATATAGTCATATTTTGCTTTCTTTTCCTTTGCTTCATAGCCATTTTTTGATCCACAGAAGGGCTTATCTCTCATTACCTGATTACTAAGTTTTTTAATACCTTTTCATCGAGTGACTTTACCAAAACCCATCTGAAAGGCTATATACATCGCATCAAAAAAAACCCGTTCTACACAATATTTCATTAACTACTATAAATAAATTCATTGTTTTAGAGAGAGAGAGGCCAGCAGCAATTCACTACTTTACTTGGAAAAAACTATGCTAAACAAAAATAGAAATCACATGCTTGTCATAATTCAACCTTATAAAATCTTATCTTTCTCTTTTACGAAGTTTTCCTTTTCTAAGTCCAGTGATGGCATCCTAGCCATCATTACTTGCATCATCAGGCGCAAACAGGGCAAGTCTTCCTTGTACCAGCTTGATGAAAGCTGTGCAAGTCCTCTGTGCTGCACTTTGTGACTTCTGCTCCAAAACAGTGGGCAACATCATGTGACAAGACAATGCTGCTATGTTTATACCAGGCTTCAGAGCTGAACACTCATAAATTCACATGCCAGTAAACAGGCAACAATAAATCTGACCTTTCTGAGCCAGGAGGCTATAAAATTTGTAAAAAGACAGTAGGAAGCTTCACTGAAACTGATTGCAACAACACAGAGATTATATTGGTTTTTTTCTGTCTGTAAGTGCAGAAAATACTGAGTTGTTAGCTCATTTAAAGAGATCTGAATGTTAGGTAAGTCGATTGGTGGGTGATATATATGGTATATATGGTGGAGGATGAGTGAATGGGAAGAACTGAGGGTCAAGAATAGATAGCTGATATTTTTGTTCTTAATTTCTGTGTTTAATTTTGGGACCAAAATAGAAAAACAATATAAGCATACCACTTTTTTCCTTTACTGTTTCCTTCTGATCTCTTTTTATACAACCCGTATAAAAACATAGCAGTATAGTTAAAAACAAGTTTCTGAGCCACAGAAAAAATACAAAGAGAGATGTAATTACTTGCATCACAATAAATAATCCACATCACAAACAGCAATAACAAAACCAAAGCACACACACACACACCTGCCTCTGTGCAGGTACTCAACAGGTACAATCTTGTTAGGATGTAGGTTATTAATTCAGGTATGAGACAAAATTCAAAGCGCTATCACTGCTGTTAATCTGTCGTCCCAGCTGTGCCTTACTGCATCACAGGATTTCTCCAGGGTTAAGTGCATGTCCGGGGCTGGTGGCCAAGCTGGTCCTGCCTGTAGTGGCCACTATGCTGGGATGCCTTTATCCTGCACAGTGTGCACACCACTAAAGTCCCATTTCTGTAACAAATATTTGTCCTGTAATAAATAAAAGCTGAGTTCTCTTGTCTAAGCCTCAGGGTCATTGGCAGGTATGGGATGACTGGCGCATGACATTTAGCTCTTTTTTCTGTCTCCCTCCATCCAGTCAGTTCTAGATTTGTCCTTGTGACTGGGTAAGGAATAGGAAGTGAAGTGCATTGATACTAAGCTCAAAGGAAGTGAGAAGGGGTGTGATAATTTCCTAGCACCCAATTGCCAAAATCAGGGTCATATTAACATGCCTTCCTCACGAGCCTATTGCAGATTTGCAAGTTGTTGAACTGCTCCATGGAGCAGATTTTACGACCCCCATGTGCTCTCTCAGCAGAAGTGAGCAAGACACTGTCAGCAGCTGGCAAGGCCCAAAGGATGACAAACAACTTTCCCCCTACCTCTGTATGGGTGTTTCTTACCTCTTGCTGTCCCCGTGCCTGGGAAAATGGGGAGAAAAAGTTCATGTTCCAAAGAAGAGCAATCCCAAAATAGCTCTGCAGCTCTCACCAAAGAGGAGGGAATAACTCTCAAGAATCATACTTTATAAACCAACCACCCCTCTCTTGTCTCTCTTGAAGGACTGTATACAGTTCTGCATCAATACACAATGCTGAATCACAAGTGGCTAAGGAAGGATAAGATTTTGGAGCCTAGAACAAGCCACTGAGAACCTGTTTATGCTAGTGGAAATCTTTTGAGTATTTTAAAAAACAAAGCTTCAATAAAACCCATTTCCATGCCTGAAAAAGAAAGAACAAGAACAAGGACTAAAAACGAGATAAAGCTATTAAAATTGTGTCAGACTCATGGTTTCACTCTTTTTCCATCTTACCCCTGACTTTTGTAGGTAATTCCTACTGCGATTGTCATCCTGTTTAAACAAATACATTCAAATACAAAACATATCTACACAAGACAAATTACAATTATTGAGACCTAGGAATAAAATATAATCAATTGACATTTTCTAGGACTGGTTGGCAGACTCCTAATGTTAATTCTATGTGTTGATTTATGATGCTAGAATCTAATGTTATTGTGGGGTAGGATTGCAGTCACTAGAGATGAAGAAAACTTATTCATTTATTTCCCTGACAGATAAAGTTCAGCAGCTAAGGACAACAAGAAAATTATATGCTGAAACTTTTCAGGTTTTCCAGCTTACACTCCCTTTGTTTTCATTACACCCTTTTGTATTTTCTGTTTTTAGCTGATTATGTTCTGTCAATATTCTTTCTCAGTTATTTTGGTTACTAAAATTGACATGAAAGAGAGAATGGGAAATCAGAAATATTTCAAAACAGAATCCTCATGATGTACGCATTACAAAAAAAGAGACATCATTCCATATAGTCCTTTTTGATAGACAAAATTAAGGATGATGAAGAAGAAAGATAACTGCCATGGGAGAGCAAAAGCATGAACACATACCTCAGATATTTCAGGCCCTGCTTGAGTACCTCACCAGTGCATTGGCTGAACAGAAAATCCATCTCGTTGCTTTGTCTTTTGCCCATCTGTAGAGTTCCTCTAGAGGCAGAGCTGCTGTCTGTCTCTCCCTTACGGACAGACGTGATCAATGCTCTGTCCTCTAGTGGTTTCTTACCTAGTGGAAGAACTGATGTGGCTGACAGTGGTTAAACTGTACCTTCCTGGCTTTCAGAGTTTTGATAAAAGTAATAGATGTCTTTTCCCTCCTTAAAAATGCATTCGATTTTTTATGCTCTATACATTTATTGTAACGCAAAGAGAATGAGTGGAATAGTTCATGTAGTTTAATATAAGTAATAGAAGATACTATAATAACTAAGGCAAGCAAGATTTTAGTCAGTGAACTGAAATGCAGGAAAATTCTTGAAAAGTCAAAGTATACAGATGGTGTGTATCAAACCTTTTTTAGAGAATTTGCTCTGTCCAAAACTTCAGAATGCTGACTAGCAAGTAGTATACACTGGCTATGAAAAATATAATTTTTTAAAAAAAAATCGGCATTTTTCTGCCTCCACTTCCTGAAATTGCCATTAAAAGTTATCATTTTTGAATGACAGGGAAGTACTGAAAACCTTTTGCTTGAAAATTGCAAATTATTACATTCATAGTAATATCAAAGTAATCTTAATTTATTGGGCTAAAACTTCATTTAATCAAGTACCATTTTTCTTAAAGTGACCTAACCTCACCTCCATGTATTACTGGAGGAAAGTTTAGGTGTAGAACAATCCTTTCAAGAGCTGAACAATGAAAAAAGTGAGATTTAACAATGTCTAAAACTCTAATGGATTTATCATCCATTAATTTCTCTAACATCATTTTAGATACCTTTTTCTTTTGGTCTTCCATCATCAGTGAATTCCACTGTTTCATTCAGTGAGAAAAAAGAGTGCTTTTCTCATCCATTTTATACTTGGCATTTAATACTTTCAGTGGGTGATCACTTGTTCTCCAGTTATAAAAAACAATATTCCTATTCACTTTTCCAGATGGACTTCTAGACATTGGTCATATCCCCCC
Source organism: Irena cyanogastra (assembly GCA_013397155.1). Lineage (NCBI taxonomy): Eukaryota > Metazoa > Chordata > Aves > Passeriformes > Irenidae > Irena > Irena cyanogastra. Next base: position 342,521 of record VWZV01001108.1, on the reverse strand, counting down.
ACAGCTAATAGAGTCCTTCCTCATGTAGAAACTACCCCATGCTACTAATCTTTCTCCATTTGCTCCTCTCTTACAGTTTTTTCCTTAAATTTCCTATAATCCTACTATAAATTTCCTATAATCCTAAATTTCCCCATCCTACTATCTTTCTCAATTTGCTCTTATCTTACAGTTTTTTTCCCCGAAATTTCCTATAATCTAGGAAAATTCCAGTAAGCTAAACCATGTGTAATATTGAGGATCAGATTTGTTTGTCTTTCTGGCTTCTTCTTCTTGTTGAGCTAATATTTGCTGAGAAACATCCTCAACTCCAACATGTGCTTCCTGAGTGGTAGCAGTTAGGTATACCATGTATACCATCAGGTATACATGACTATGTAGCTGTTTACTGAACTTCATTTACTATTGACATGGGAATATTTTCTGAAATACTCTATAATTAGTATCAGTTTTGAGTGTCTTGAATTACTTTGTTTCACTTGTGCATTTTGTCACCTGACCATTTGCTCTCTGAGATCATTTATTAACAATCTGGACAACAATTATGCCAAGGGCACAGATAGCCCTGCTATTAACAGCTTTTCATTGTGAAAACCGACCTTTTATTCCTACCCAGGTTTTCTTCGCTTTTAACCAATTATTAATCCAAGAGGTGGCCTTCCTTCCTACCCATGACAGCTTAATTTCTTTAGAAATCTCTTCTAAGGGGCTTCGTTGAATGCTTTTTCAAAATGTGAGTACAGAGTCGTTGGGTCACTGTACTCCCTTGCCTTTATGGCTCCTCAAAGAATTCCATTGATCTGTGAGAGTGGACTCCCTTGACAGAAGCTCAGTTTGTTCTTCCCTGTAATATACCACATTTATCTAGATATCTGTTATTTCTCTCCTTTGTTATTGTTTCTTTCATTTACCTGTTATGGAAGGCAGACTCACTGTAGCTGTCCAAATAATTTGTGAGGCCTCTTTCAAAGACTGAGAACTCATTAACTGACTTCTACTTCCCTAGTACTGAAACTCGTAAAGCAATGTCTCACACCTCAGTTGATAGCTCATTGTTTAAGGTCTGTGTTTCTGGAGGACACTTAGGAAAACATTGTTGAAGACTTCAGCATCCTTATCAAATTCCATAACCCACTCCTGAGATCAAAATATTTGATAATTTTAAATGACTCAAAATGGAGAAGTCTGGGTGCAGCAAGGCCTGAATTTTTTATATACTAAATAGTAGCCCTGGCAGTATGATATGTCATCAAGTCTAGTTTCTGGTTTTTAGTCTAAAAACATATCTTTTGGAAATAACAGCTCCCACCTCACAGAGAACGGTAGTTGTCATTTTTACCTATTTACATTTAGTAATTTAGTAAGCAAGATTTCTTTTGATATGTGGTACTGTATCATACAGATACACATGCAGGCATTTAGTTAGTATGTCTTTTTTTGTTATTGGTGAGAAAGTAAGAAGAGACTGGCACAATAACCTCCCTTATATTTTCCTAGGTATCATTGTTGCACTAGTAAGGTTGTTTTTCAAGAGCATGTGTTTTTCAGCTTTTGCTAAACTCCTGTTTTGTTTACTGGGTTTCCCAAATCAAAGACTGCAAGCCTTTATCCCAGACTTTGAGAATGCTAGAGGTAGATCTTGAATGCATGGAAAATATGTAGTTTCAGAATTCTGTATTTGCCTTAATAGCCTGCTTGGGAAAATAGAAAACAAAACCCTTATGGTGGTCAGCACAGAAGAAGTGTATAATGGAAAGAGGATGGTTGAGAAAAGAGAGAGGGCAAGAGTGAGAAATGACCACCATTTATCACAGGAAGCAAAATGAAAGATGAAAGGTGTTCAGCTAACAATATCTTTAACGTGTATTTGTTTACTGTTGAAAACCAGCTACATGTATATTTGCAGGGAACAATGCATAACAATATGAAAAATTAATATAAAACTACATTTAAATAACTAATGTGTTAGCACCAGAACTGATGCAGACCCAGGAGGAATGTGGTTCCCTTGTTAAAGTAAGTTCATTAGCATAAGAAGCACAAATATGAAGGGCAGGAAGGGAGGAGGGTTCCCATGTTAATAAATATTTACTTCATGACTCCTGAATGACAGAAATCAACAAAAGCTAGGAAGGAGAAAGTTCCAGCGAGCATTCCAACCTTAACTAGAAAATGAAATCAGAAGCTTGAACCTAAATTTTGAGTTTCTTGTTTTTTCTTATCATGAGTCACAAAACATAAATTCCCCCTAGTTTTGCCTGTAAAGTTTTATTACGTGAGTAAATAAGAACGGCTCCCACTATCCAGACTTCTTTGCCTCCATTGAGGTCAGGATATGTACCTGTTTCTTCTGTAACTTTTTAGCACAATAAAAAAAAAGTGAAAATATTGTTTTTGGTAATGCTACTGTCTATTTTTATAGTATATTTTATTCTAAAAGATCCCTTATGTTTTCTCTGAGAATATGAACCACTTCATCTGCTCCTAAAATACAGCTAGCTGTCAAATGCCTCTAACACTACACAACTCTGGGTAATATCAAACAATATTTTATATTAAACAGGTAAAAGACAGGTAAGAAAGTGTGAAAGATGGAAAAGAGTAAACTTTTTTTTTTGGTGACTGCAAGTGGCTAAACATTTGATTTAAGGTCTCTGCCACTGGCATGCTGTCATATATACTGACTATAAGGAAAGACAGAGAAATGGGATTCAAATAGAACCAAACCAAAAATAGCGACTCTTTTTTTGGAAGGATCTTTTTTAGGACTGATCCAGCTATCTGCTTCACTCGGGAGCTCTAAAGACAATATGCTCAGAGGTAGCTAGCTCCATATTGCTTGGGAGGAGGGTAAGCCTCATTAGTTACTTTCTTTAAAATGCTGAAAAAATGAGTATGCACTAATGAGATTAGTTAAACTCCATATTATACTATGAAGACGGCATGGATTTGGTTTGCTTTGTGTAGCTGTTGTCACTGGACACATCACTCACATCACGCTCCCAGGGCATTCCGTTGGCAACTGCTGTCTTACGCAAGGAAGCATCTCCCTTCCACCAGAGAAAGAGGATGCACGTGTGCCACTATGGACTCGCACCCTGTCAGAGTCTCTCTGAGCACAGCCACGGCTGGTTTGTGCAAGCAGGCTGGAAGCAATGAGCCAAACTCATGCTTTATGGACTTTCCAGCGTTTGCTCTGTATAAACTTGCATGGTGTAAATTAAAGGATGTCTTTTAGCCCTTGAGCTAACTGCTGTGAGGGAATTTAATAAAGTAACTTTAACAGGAAGTGGTAAAACACATTTTTGAGCTGAAAAGTAGAGAATTAGAAACATGGAAATGTGTGCAATCTGATTAGTGGGTCTGTGAGCTTCCACATGCGTGTTCAATAGAGAAATAGGAACTGTGTCTGCTTCTAAAATAAACACAAAACCCCTTCAAAGTACAGCTCTAAGATAGATTTTCTCTTTTAATCCCTTTACTTCATAACTCCAGTGATGCCCAGCATCTGCTGTCTGTTTTTGCAGCCTACACTGAGAGAGTAATATCTAAGAGCAGTTTTTGCTGCCCAAAGTTCCCTACCATATGGGAGTCAGTAGCCTTTTGAGACAGCTGTAGTGTCTGTCTTTTGAAACACTGCTGCCAGTGCTGAGATTCACAATGTCTTGGATGAAGATGGCCCTTGACGTGTGCTGGCAATGGTGCCTCACGCACCTACACACATAGAGAGGGATGTCTGGCTTTGTCACCTCTTAGGTAGGGCTGGTGCTGGAAAAATAAAGCTCAGAATAAACACGTGGAGAAATTTTCAGATGCCAATACTGCAGTTGCAGCCAATATTAAAGCAATTTGAACAAGAGTGGGCTCCCACCCACGTGCTCGTTCCCTGAAATAAGAGGCTCTGGTTGCCACGAGAAATACATGCTGCCTGGGAGAGATGGGTACTCAGCCACACAAACCTTGCCACAGACACACCAATTGTTAAACATGAAAAATGACACCAAAGCAGATTCACAGATTAACCCTAATAAAGGAAAAAGGGCAAGTCCTACTCAGTAATATAGCTATACTCAAGAAAAAAAGGCACCACATCTTTAAATAACTGTGAGGGGTAGATAAAGAGTTGGAGCTGTGCCAAGGTAAAAGTTGTAAAACTGGATTGATTTTTGCTACAGCTTGCTAAGGGCTCCCTAGAGCAAGGATGCAATGTTCAAGTATAATAATTGATAGCCTGAAAAAAATATTTCTGATAAGTGTGCAAATGCAACACAGAGCCCTGTCTGAGATGAAGCAAGCTTTTGTGTCCCAGCTAACCTGAATACTGGGGTGACCCAGATTTGCTGTTCTCTTACCTGATTGCAGTCACATCCTTCGGCAGGGAAGAAAATGGGCCTGGGCTTTGAACAGGGTATTTTGCTAAAGGCAGTTGTGGAAAAGTAATTACTCAAAAGCCAGACCAGTGCATATGTAGGGGGAGGGCTCTGGGGGAGGAGGGAATTCACATTCATTAACAGCACCCCAGCAATCCCTAAGGGAAGAGGAGTTGCTGCTAATCTAACCTCTTTTCAGCCTTCACCTTAGAATGGTGACCACCTCAAGCTCTGTGTATGTGTGTATAAATTGCTTAAGATTCAATTGAACACATTAAGTTTTAAAAAGGATTTAAGTGAAAATTTTCAATAGCTTCTGAAAGGGGATAATTTATTAACTCAGAGTAAATTAAAATCTCAAGCAGGGGTAAAGACTTTAGAGATTACTTTAATACATTTTATATGCTTTCAACAGAAGTGTTGCTTTAAATGGCCCAAAAATCAGCTAATTTTGTCCTATTTAGTAAATTACCTCCTAAGGCTGTAATGTTACAGATTACAATTGCTAGAAAAAGTTGTGCCTTATCAAATAGGAATAAACTGCATTTTTATAGGTTTAAATATAACACCTTTTTTTTTCCTCTGTGTTCATAACTCAGGCTGATAAAATGCTGTGTTAAAACAATGCCAAGAAGGGAGTGTATCTTTCACATTCTTGTTAGGTCAGATGATAGTGCAACAGAATGTCATGGCTACATCTCCCATATACCATACTAGCAATTTAGAGTCTATTTTGTCTTTGAAATCATACATATGATCAAATTACTCTGGTTAACTGTCTCAATAAATGCCTGTGCAAATGCTCTTAGCCCATGGCACACTGAGAGTAATTTGGCTTAGGTTAGCCCCTTTTCACTGCGGGCTAACGTATGTCACATTATCTTGTATTTGTAGTGGACAGTTACCACAGCCTTGTTGATGTGCAATAACATGCTGTGCTGAGCCTATTTGATTATGACTGAGTCTTGAATTTGTCTATGAAACCACTGCTTTCCAGGTTTAAGGTCTCTTTGGGGAGGATGGCAGGAAAAACATTGGCTCTGAACAAAAGTCATGCACATCCATCCTTTACACAGTCAACAGTCTGCCTTTCAAGTAGTTTCCATTATGGCAAGAAACCATACTGCCTGCTCAGCAGAGAAGCTGGCTTTGCTTTAGGCAGCTCTATAGCTATCAGCAGCTGGGAAGCCAACGACTACATTTCAAAACCAGAAATCAGTTTACATAGGGAAAAGGTTTAGAATTACAGTTCTTGTGAACCACAGAAGTCAGCTGATCCATACATCATTGCCTTAAGGTTATTTCTGCTGCTCATGAGTATTTTTGTAGTAGTAAATATAACAGTGAAAGAAATGAGACTGGAACTTGATTGTTCATTTCGGAAAGGTTGAATGGTCTCTGAGAGAATTTTTTCCTGGGCCACCTGCTAGTCTTTAATCTGCTCCTGGGAAGGATTTGGGAAATCGCAGAGATTTGGGAGGTGGTGGTGGGGAGGTGTTGGAACAAACCAGTCCCTCTCAAAAGAAAAGCATGTGAGTGAGTGTCACTCTGTGCCAGTTTGCCTCACTGTGGAATTATTTTCTTCTTTTCCTCTCTCCCATCCCTAAATCTTGTCCATTTCTATGTTTTGTGGTGGTTTTATGTTCTTTGGCATCCTGGCTCTTGCTTTTGAGCAAAGGTTAGTGACTGTCTTCAGTTGTCACACATTGGACTCTCAGGGGTCACATAAATCCCGGAATGCATTGTGGACTTTTAACCCTATAAAATGAAGAGATTGAAAGAAAGTAGTGGCCACATTAAAATCACTAAATATAAAGGGATACTAGAACATACTTGACTGTATATTATAGAAGGCATGAACATTTAGGACCCAACACACTAATATTGGAAGCTTAGAGAGTGAGTTTGCAGAATGCTTACAAGATTATTTAATTTATTTTTTTTACTGAATTTACTCTCCAATTCTAGCTAGGATTTAACCACAGTAATACAAATTTAATACTGACCCTTTAAAATTATTCACTGACCGCTTTTCACACTTGTTTTATGAAACAGTCAAAATATTTTTCACTCCTCCTCTCAAAATTTTTTGGATCTGTAAATAGAAACATTTATTTTTATCTTCTATCAACTATTACAAGATTTCAGGCTGGAACACATAGTGTGCACTAACTACAAGAAATAGTGAAGCACAGAAATGTCAAATAAACCTACTGTTTCAAGAGACAGTCTACCATTTATCTGTCTTTGAGCAAGAATCTTTCTTATGGTCGTGGTCACTAGGAATGTGCCTGACTAGCAAAAGAGAAAGTGTGAAATCTCATTGGTTTCAGTGGGATCAAGGTTTCAACCAATTTGCTTCTTCCTATAAATGAAACCTTATGAGGACTTCTAATGTGTTGCTTTAAACACATTCAAAGCTGATGCAACTTTGTCTTTCAGTATTTTTTCCCAGACGTTTGTGTATCTAACAATATCCCTAAATAGGTGCTATGTTAATTACTGCAACAGTTTTGATTTTTTGAAAGTAGAATCTAATTTTAGAAAATCATTAGATAACTTAGAGTGAAAGGTTCACCAAGTAAATGGTGCTTTATAAATCTTCCTGTCTAGATGCATGAATTAAATACAAGATTCTGTTTTTATTTTCACTTACCCAGGGTGTTGAGGCTACCATGAAAACCAAATGGATATTTTTAAGAACAATGAGATAAACTCCATCTAATTGCAATATTTTGAATTTTTTTTGCTGCTTACTGAAGGTACATAACATATGAGTTTTTTTTCTAGATGACCTGACTCTCAAATGCCAAACACTGAGGACTGGAAAGCAAGGCAAGAGCTAAAGATTAATTTTTTTTTTTAAATCTGCATTTATTTGAGCTATGGATGAATAAAATATAGGGCACATAAAAGTGACAGTACCTTCTAGGCTAGTAGATTGCACAATCTGGACTTTCACAGCTACAGTATTTTCTCACGCATGTGATACACTAAGAATACTAAGAGTACCTAGATTTAAAAGTTGATGCTGACAGAGCATCTAAGTAATGATGAAATACTCAGATACACATGAATTACGTCTTCGAGTGCTTTGAAACTAAGTGCAAAAGCTTTCATTCTCTACTTGCATGGATGTAAATCAGAGGAAACTTTTTGGGGTGAAAGCTTAACTATATAGATGCTCACAGTAAAACTGAAGAGAGGGTGATGGCAAGCTTGATTTGACAGAGCCTTAAACTCCTGGGTGCAGTCACAAAATTATGTCTATTCACTTTTGTCTTCGAGAAATTATTAATAAAGACATAGATATTCAGGCTGCAGAGGTCTCTTGAATTCTTTCTTTTGATGTCCTCTCTGCTAGAGGCTGTGAAGACAGAAGCTAAAATTTGTGTTTCTTCATTAGAACAGACAAAGCCACAGCTAGATAAAGTCCATTGGAGTTTGCCTATGCTGCTGTATTAAGAATGGCAGGAACCAGTTCAGACATATGAATTTTGATCCTCTGTCATGCTGATTTTCCCATTATTCCCTATTTTCAGACATATTTTCAGCAGACAGTACCATCAGACAATGCTATCATGCCAAACTCTACGGCCTGCCACATGTGTGGCCACTTCCATGGTATAACAGTCACCACTCCTGTTGGCTCCAGCACAACCCTCTCTAATGTCAGACTCTTCAACTGAAATAAGGAGAAGCTTTAGGGTCATGAAGACATTGTATAGAGTCTAGAGGACAGCCAGGGTCAAGAGTTATTACTTCACATCCTGCTCTAGACAGGATTAGTTTGAAGCAATGTGAAAGCCAATCAGTCGATGCCACACAGACTACTGCCTACAGCTCCTAGGGGAGGATATTTTCTACCTGTTTTCAAATTTCAAACTAAAATGAAGAATGGTTTGATGGGCTGGAAAGTTAATGCAAATCACAGGAAAAGTATATGTTCTGACTCTTTTAGTTTTATTTTAATACAGTCCCACTTCCTGTAAAATACAAGGCAAATGGCACTTGTATGGTAAAAATGATGAGTAGGTTTGTCATTACTGCAGGACAGCTGTAAAACAGTTATCTCTGAGAGAAAAAGGAGCATTCAGAAGCTGGACAGGGTCCCAGCTGAATGTAATGTTGTTTTGGCACCATGTCCTTTACTAAACTTGCCCTTCCTACTTTTTTTACAAAGGCTCTGACACTCATGACATATCAATGTAGTTATATGAAGTCACATTAATTCATGTTAGTTAACAAGCATGATGCAAGTTGTGCATTTTTAATGCAGAATGCTTCCAATAACCATCATTAATAACATTGTCTTCAGTACAGGAGAGTAAGGCTCCTCCTGTGTTAGTTATGCCGAGGATTAGATTTCATCTCACTTAACTTTAGCTGTCAAGTTTAAGTCACTCACCACAGTCTTCCTTTGCAGCCACTGGAGACAGAGACAGACGTCTCCAAAGGGTTCCTTCCACCCCTCTTTGATATTTGTCTGTCTATGGATGGGGTGAATCACCCTTCTGGATGTCTCTCCATGTCTAGAGATGGAGTCAAGCTGACTTTTACAGACATTTAACAGGGACTTCTTACTTACAGATAGTGAAAGTGAAATGAATCTCACCTTCAGCATACCATACTTTAAGTAGTTCTCTGCTTGGTGTAAAGAGGATTGAAAGAAGATTTCTCTAAGTGCAAGCATGATTGTGTTGCTGCTGCTAGGAGTGCTTTGCTTTCTGCTTTTGCCTCCCTGAGATGCTGACAGCTCTGATGTTAATAATGGAGCACCAGTCGGGCTTCAGTGATTTGCAGAAAAAAGGCAAGTTATGTAATTTTTTTGAGGTAATAGCTGCAGTTGGAAAGAATTGGCCTGAAACTGTCTGAAGCTGAGAGAATCTTCCATGTTAAATAGTTTAATTTCCGGATATTATAACCATGACTTGAATAAAAGAAAAAATCTAACCTGTTTCATGTGCTGTATTAAGTATCTGCATTTGTTCCTAATATTCTTAATTATGTCAATTTGAAAATTTCAGCACATCATTTTCAAGTGTGAATTTAGGGAGAAAGTTTGGCAATCTACTACTACAAATTCATGCTTTATTTGAAAAAAGCACCCCACATATCCTTATGTGGCAATAAAATAGCATTTCATGAATCAGACAAAGAATTTTTGATGTTGATATATAGAATGGCTGCATGATCTATCACTTGATGCTCTCCCAGCACTTATCCATGACCTGGATTCATCCTTGCTCTTCCTAAACTGGACAAGTCTGTGAATGCATTAAAAAAACCAACCAACCAGAAAAAAAACAACAAAAAACCAGTTTCATTTGAGAAATCACTTCAGAAATATGAGAAAACTGGTCTTGAAAGGAAAGACTCTTCATGAAGTTGCCAAGACTTGTAATTTAATCATGCATTTTCAACAATCAGTATTTTTAGTGTCTTAGCTTCAAAAATCCTGTTGTTACCTGATAATCACTGTTTTTATTAAAGGAAAAGGACAACCTTCCTAATGGTATTAACTGCAGAGGAAAGTTCAAAAATATGAGCTGTAAAAGCTTAAATCAAGAAGGTGGAAAGTGAAAAGGAGCAATTAATGTAATACTTTATAATTTTTGGATGCTTGACTCGATTTCTTTTCCCCCTCAATTAAAGTACAGATTTCCCATAGGACTGTCTTTTCAGGATCATGGTTGTTGATGAGGTTAAAGTGAGAGACAGGCTGTGTGATAAATTCACGTTTGCTCAAGGTGTCAAACTAAACACCATGCATCCCTCTAGGTTCAGATATTTTCTGAGGCAGGGATTTTGCAGGATAAACCTGAAAGTGTTCCTGTCCATGGCAAGGGTGTTGGAACTAGATGGTTGGAAAGTCCCTTCCAATTCTGTGGTTCTATGATTTATACAGGGCTTGCTCGATTTTGTAACAAGGTCTTTGAATCAGAGTTTGCAGAAAACTAGAAGGGTAATCTGTTCTGAACTGGGGTGCTGCAAAACAAACCAAAAGTCTTCCTGAAAAAAATAAAATTGTAAGGGAGTTCCCAGTGTCTAAATTTAGATCCTTAAATGAAGTACCTGAGGTAGGAGGTTAATTTCATAAGGCTTCCTGTCTGATCCATGGAAAGCGTGAGACAGTCCTGTAAAACACCTTAGTGAAGTTTCTGCTTTGAACTGGATATTGAGAAAGCCTGCTCTCCTGAAGGCTTCTCTCAGTGTCCACCACGTCCTTCTTCCTGGAGCATAATGCAGGCCTCGGAATGGCCGGTGCTCCCTGTTCCGTTAATTTTGTGTGTCACTGGTGGGGGAACATGTGGTGAGAAAGGAGCAGGAAAATTAACAATCCCAAGACCTGTGTGGATATAGCTATGCTCTGCAATACTACTTTTTGCTCCAGAAGTCATTGAAGAAGGGCTTGCTTTAGGCGAGTATTTGGAATTACAGAGTGTTAGGGGAAAGAGGAAGTTTGGAAAGCTCTGCTGTTCTGACTCCATACTTCAGAGGGCATATATGGAGGAAAAGAGTACTGTTTAGACTAAATTGATGACTGGCCGGTACCTTCATTTAGGGTTTTTGAGTAGCTGACCTGGGCTATGCTGAATATCAGCAATTGTCTAGGAACATGAGGTGGAAACCTACATTGCACCTACAAGACAGGTGTCCCTCACTTAGAGCCCTTTGTGGCTTGACCTGGGCTGGGTGCCAGGTGGCCACCACTTCAGGTTCTCCATAACTGCCCTCCTCAACTGGGCAGGGAGAGAAATGCAAACAAAAGGCTCATGAGTTGAGATAAGGGTGAGTAGAGATCACTCACTGGTTACTGTCAGGGGCAAAACAGATGACTGGGGGAAATTAACTGCATTGATCATCAATTAAAATCAGAGTAGGATAATGAGAAGTAAAACAAATCTTTAAAACATCTTCCTGACACCCCTCCCTCCTTCCCTCCTTTATTCCCAATTCTCTACCTCCTCTTGCCCCACAGCTGTTCACGGAGATGAGGAAATAGGGGTTATGGTCTATTCATAATGTTTCTGTCATTTCTTCATCCTCACAGAGAGGAGTCCTATCCCTGCTCCAACATGGGATCCTTCCCACATGAGACAGTTCCTCATGAACTACTCCAGTGTGGGTCCCTTTCCATGGGATGCAGTCCTTTAGGAACAGACTACTTTGGTGTGGATTCCCCACAGAGACACAAGTCCTACCAGGAAATCTGCCCTAGCATGGGCTCCTCTCTCCACAGGTCCACAGGCCCCCACCAGGAGCCTGCTCCAGTGTGGACTTTCCATGGGGTCACAACCAACTGCCTGCTCCAGTGTGGATCTCCTCCATGGGTTCTAGGTGGATGCCTGCACCCCCATGGACCCTCAAGAACTGCAGTGGCACAGCTGCCTCACCATGATCTTCACCATGGGCCGCAGGAGAAGCTCTGACCCAGCACCTGGAGAACCTCCTCCCCCTCCTTCTGCACTGACCTTGGCATATGCAAAATTGTGTCTCTCACATATTCTCACTCCACTCTTCTCTGGCTGCAATTCCTCCTGCACAATAACTTTTTTCTTCTTAAATATCACAGAGCCTTATCACTGCTGGTTGGCTTGGCCTTGGCAAGTGGCAGGACAGCTGGCATTGGCTCTCTCAGACATGGGAGAAGTTTCTGGAAGCGTGTCAGAGGAGCCATCCCTATAACTCCCTCAAGTACCAGAACCTTGCCATGCAAACCTAATACAGAGCCACAAAAAGCTGAATGCTCAGGAAGTTCATGAAACTCACATGTCCGTTGCAATTTTGAAAATGAACACAAATTTTGATAAACCCTCTTCTTGAAAGATTTGTCATGTTTTTCATAAAAAAACCCTATTCAAGTTGCAATTATAGTGCACTACAATGTAAACGTGTTCCTCTTGATTGCTGAACTTTGGCACTTTTGGTACCACTGTGTAGGCTTAGTGAGGTCTATTCCTTATCAGATTGTCTTTACTGCAGTGAAGATCAGGCCCTGCATTCTGCGGAACATAATTTTGTTTCACCCAACAGATTTTAGTTTAGAAACACCTGGGTAACTTCAGTGACTGCTGTTTTCAGGTTAAGCAGTCCAAAATCTGTGCTTGATTGGAAAAGAAAGTTCGGGATTAACATGCTGTTTTTGCAAATCCATAATCAGAGAAGCTTTGTAACAAACAGAAGATTAGGAAGCAAGCCATATCATGTACAGCATGACCCCAAACAGATGCACCTGCAAGGTAAAGGACTGGAAGGGTCCTTCTTAGTGAAATAGGATCCCATTGTGGGATGTGTCTAACTCGTCTATTTTTCAATTTCACCTAAAATATCCTTCCTTCCTTCCTTCCTTCCTTCCTTCCTTCCTTCCTTCCTTCCTTCCTTCCTTCCTTCTTTCCTTCCNNNNTCCTTCCTTCCTTCCTTCCTTCCTTCTCTCTATCTCTCCCTCTCTCTCTCTCCTTCCCTCTATCCCTTCCCAGGTAAAAATTTGCCTGACCATCTGTTTTGGAATGACATCACTTAAAAGGAGACTAGAAAGGATTCACATCACCAAAGACAAGTTTCTTGTGAGGTTCTAGGCTGCTCAAGATGTCTGGGCTGGCTTATCTAACCCAGGGGATCCATTCCCTCTGGAGGCAAGGAAGCTCTGTTCTGTCCAAACTGGCACAAGAACACTCAAATCTCCTTCAGAGTGTTTCTGCCTGGAATTGTTCCAGTACAGCTACTCTGCATTAAGACAAGCCACAACACTGTATCTTATTCTGGAATAATTTCCATGTGAGCTATCATCCTAAATTGCCTGCTACAGACAGCTTGGTTAACAACCTAATCAATGTTTACCTCAAGATGTTATTAAGAATCATTAACAATAGAAGGGAAAGGCTAATGGCCACCTATGCATGGCCCTGCACGGATATGTGTGCAACACTTTTTGGGAACAAAACTTGTAACTTTGAGTGTGAAAATTTCATTGGTTTAGCTAAGAATAGGATTTAAAATCATTGTAGTTGAAGTAGCGAAGTGGATAAAGCCAGCTCTTTTAAATCAATATAAGGTTACCAGAGCTTAGTTTAACTTACACTGCATTCAAAGTAAACCAAAATAAGCTGCCTGTAACCCAACATTAATGTGTTTACATAGAGTATTTACTGAATTAATGAAACTGATTTTAAATTGATTTAAATCAAAGTGGTGCTAGAACTGTACACAAACAAAAGTTTTACTGGAAGATGATTTATTGAATATGGATAATGCAGGCAATGGTGGTGGATATGAGGAAGAAAGAAATCAGGATCTGGACATAATGAAAAAACCTGAATAGATATGTCCAGAAAGTATTGTGCAATATCCAGATACATAAATAAAGGGAAGAATATTCAGATTGTAGCCAGTTCCCTACATAATATAAGGTCCCAATGCATAGATACACAACATTAGATATACAGGCAGATGGCATGAATATAGCAAAAAGGATGAAAGTTTAAAGTAGATGCATGGGGAAACGGTCTAAACTAGAATAAAGGGCTCATGTCATTAATGGCAAAGGAGCAAGAATACCACTTGGAATACTGCTGTGGAACAAATATAAGCAAATACAGCAGAAATTATCTTATCACCCTACAATTTTTTCATCTTAACTTCTTAAAGGTCTTCACGTGTTAACATTGTGGAGGGGAAAAATAATGTGAAGAGCTTTTTCTGGTATTGTTTGCAATTGCGCTTTTTTTGGACAAGAACTGTTTTACTGTCTAGAGTCCCTCAAAAAATGAAGATGTTCTCAGCACAAAATAAAAACTGGTCGTGAAAAATATAAATGCTCTTTCAACTTGAGAAAGGAATCACTTCATAATTTACACTATCTCTACTTGAAAAGAGAAGAACTTCACTACTCATGAGTTATTGGTTTTCCCCTCTTCATTAAGCATTCCTTGTCTGTATTTCTATCTATTTAGTGCATGTTCTTCACACTCCCTTGTCAATGTCCTTAGATACAAGGGATATATTTGAGACTTGGTGCACAAAGAACTTTCACTTTAATACACAGCAAATTAGAGGCCCTGCACTAGCCTGTATATGTGCTGTACCAGAATATTAACCTCTAATGTGGGCTCATCCTACTTGGATAATCTTTTGCCCACATCCCAACACTGTTTTCAGACATTTGCAAACCAATTAATTTATCTCTCGGAGGGAGTGCTTTGCTGAATTTACCTGTGATGATGTATATAAAAGAGGATACATTAAAATGAAACCTGAAGTGTTACTGTTGACAGGAAGCTGTCAAGTGATATGAATTGCATACAGCATATACAGAAATGTGTTTGCCCTATAATGTTTTCTGTGTCTCTAAACAAAGACAAAAACAGGTATAACTAGCCTGATACTGTTTAGTTATGTAACAGATTGAGGGTTTGGGTTTTAGTCACTGAAAATGTGATAAACAACATTGTGCATTAATGCAGAAAACAGATTGAGCTTTTTAATGGTACATCAAATAAGACTTTATTAGCATCTATTAGGTTCAACCCAAAGCCCGGGAAATAGCATTAATGAGCATCATATATCAGTCTGTCTGTTATTAGATAACATTATCCCTTAAAACTAGCAAGTCATATAGTACTTTATACTTTTTACCTTTATCTTTAGAATTAGCTGCTCACATCCTCTCCTGTTACACTGGCCTTACTATTAGTAATAGTGAACCAATTTATAAACCCATTAGTGACACTTTTTCCCGAAGATAAAAACAGTCAAAATTATCTGGCAGCAATTAATCTTAATGGCTGTATGCAGTAAACAGCAATGGGCTAATTCCAGCTCTGTCAGCCCCATCAAACAATCCCACATTAGGCAGCTTTTCACTGATCCATTAAGCATATTCAGAACAACAACAAATTCAATGCTGAAGGCATATGCACTAAACATTACAACAGTGATCTTCTGAAGCCATCATTATCTCTTAAATAGTACTTCCCCCATGTATTATCATTATGCTGTACATTAGAAATACTTTGATTAAACTCCCTTAATTCATAACAGCCAGCTGCAGACCATTTATGCAGTTAATCTCAACACAACAGCTATTGAGGAAATATAACAAATGAAGGCTGTAAACTGGAAGTCATTACTATAAAAGATACTGGTTTCCTAGCCCTTGTAGTGCAAAGTGCATGGCAAGATTGTACTTTAGAGTGACAGTAATGCAGACAGAAACAACTAATGGCTTTCCACATGTCCTGCAACATATGCAGCGGGAGTTGCAGCTGTAAAGATGTGTGCAGGAGTGACCTGACAAACTGTCAGCATGAGTGGCAAAAACATCCAGAAGCCCCATGTTCAAAGGACCAAAATACCACGAGACCCAGCACGCAAACTGCAGCCTCTCCACGGCTTTTCTGTCTTCATCTGGAGCACACTGCAATTTGTCTCTTTGAAAGAACAACTCTGATTCCTTCCTCTATGAAGCTCCAGTTAGTAGCAATGACACTTTGAAAGACTACAGACCTTTAGCTTCCTTTCCTACAAGTAATAGCTGTTTTGAGAATTTTTATTAGACTATTTTCTCTTTAAGGTATAATGGATATGGTGTGGCAAGAAAATTTGCATAAAGCTTTCCGTGGTGATGTAAACAAAACAATATTATCAGGATGGAAGGAAAACAGTAGCTAATTTATATTTCCACTCTAACCTGAAATTCACATGAGGCATTCTCATTTAATAACATGAAAATGTTAAATCGATAAAAGTTGATAGTATTTTCTTAAGTTTTCATCAAATGTATCCCATGAAAAATATGTACTAGAAATTCACTCAGAGGGTTTCATGCTGCCTGTCAAGGAAAAACAGGAGCTAAATTTGTGTTACTAATCTAGATTGTACCCTTTCTTAATTAAAAAAATACCCCAAGAAATCTGTGGGATTTGGATACAAAAACCACTTTCACAAATTCTTTACTTTTCAAGTGTAAAGAAACCATAAAAATATTAGTGAATAAGGTCTATGTGTTTTACAGTTCTCCATTATATATAAATAGTTTATTTGATTTTAAAGATATAAACCACAGACACAGTGTCTACCTTGCAATGAAATGATCAAATAAATAAAACTTCTATTTGGCATGAGCTGCCAGTTCTGATCTTAGTTCCAGTTCATAAGTCCAACTCACTTGAAGGTGGAATGCAAAACCTCTGCAGCACCTTCAGGACCTGCGCTAAGGATCAGGCGAAGGCATGAAAGAGGCAACAACATCCTTCAGAGGGCCAGAAGAATCAACTTCCTGACATTCAGATAAAATCAAGGTGAAAAGTCTCCCTACAAGTCCAGTTTCATACATCCATTATTTTCTAAAGGTCATGCACTGCTGGAATATGTAAGGCTGTAGCTCTCCACCCATTTATGTGAGGAGGCAGTTCTGCATACCATGGTAGATGTTGTGTAGTGCCTAAGCAGCCAATGCGCTTAAACAGTGAATTTTGCAAAGATTAATCCATCCCAGACTTTTCCAGACCATCCTAGTATTCTCCCTTTCAGAAGGAGAAGAATGGACTTGCGCTTTCGGATACTGATTTCAAACACAGCCACTTCTCTTACCTGCGCAGCACCTTGCCTTATGATCTTAGGTAAGCTTGATTGCTTTTCTTTATAATGTTGATATTGTGACTTTTCCATGTGGCAGAGCTGTTACCAAGACAAATTGATGATGTTTCCAAGTGTTTTACCAGAAAGTTGAACAGAAAAAATAACTTTTGCATAATTTGCAACGTGGCATTCTGGTTCTTGGCTATCAAGGCTTACTCTCATGATCAGAGTTATACAGGACTTTTAGCTATCAGCAAATCTATCTATAGCACAAATCTATCTTGGATCATTGCAAAACCAGCACTGGCTCCCAACAGGTCTGACCAGCTTCTGAGATGATGAAAATAAGCAGAAATGGCTGTGGTCCTCAAGAAGGCAAGTGCTGAGCTTGTAGGAGCTATATCCTTACCTGCATCCTTCACAGCTATCACCACAGTAGGCAATCTGTTTTTTAGTAAGCAGCAGTTAATAGATAAGTTCCAGGAAATTGTTTCTCTATGTCAGTCTAATTCATGCTGTTCTGGAGGCTGGATGCCAATATTTGGAAGTAGATGAAGTGAGTTTTATCTTTAGCCTATTTCATGTGATGTGGAGATAACTTAAAATAAGCACCTGAAAAAAAAAAGGTCCTTTAACCCAGCAGAAAGTGAAAGCTGAGCAAGTATAGTTTTTTTTTTTTTTTTACACTGAAACATTTCTAGTTACAAGAGCTTCAGACAAAAAGGAATATTAGACATCCTGCTGAAAATCAAGATCTCAGCCGAGTCTGGGTACTTAGGAGCAAGGCATCCTCTGACTGAGGATTTCTAAGAGTGAAAATTTTCAATTAGGTGCCTTAACACAGTTGAAGTTCCCTACTGAACAGAATTCTCAGTGTTTCAGATGTAATTAATATGTTTCTTGTACATGAGCTACTAATTTGGGAAGAAGTAATTTTTCCAAACATAAAGAGATACTGACTCACTATCTTCTCTGGCAGTCAGAAAGATCTGTGATATATGTGACAATTATAATTTATAAAGTGTGCCTGAATCATTATATGCAACTATCTTTGTCCAGTTTCACATTTTGCTTCCTTTTCCAGCAGTACTTATTTCTTAAAAGCAGTGGAAAATGCCATAAGCAACACATTTTCAATTATTTATTTCATTTTTTTCAAGACATAATGTGCTTGGATTTGAGCAAATCCAAGTAGGTAAGCGCTAAACTTCAGAACAAAGAAGATTGTTCCACTCTTCTCTTCCAGAAAACAGAGCAACAGAATCTGTCACTTCACAGAGGGCCCAATTCCGAGTAGGACTGAGTAATGGATACTTTGCAGGTGATAATGAGTACAGGTAAAAATGACAGATTATTCTCAGTTGCTACTTTGGAAAAGTAGCAACTCACCCCAGAAAAAATTTTACTGACTTGCAGTTTTGCCAGGCAACACTTTCCCCCCCCCCACCTCAGGCTTCATATGGCTGATTTCAGAAGAATATATGGCTATGTATACATGTTCCAAATGCAGTAACAGGGGAACTACTCTGCTTACTTTCCAAGGACCATTTACTAATCTTGAATTTAGCTAACCAAGCAGTGCAGCAGGGAGTTTATAAAGATTTCCATAATTCTGCCTAGCACACGATGCAAGCACAGAGCTCTTACTGTACCAGTAGAATTTGTGACTAAAGAGGAAATATACTTGCGGAGCTCCTAGTAGGATATGGATTATGTTAATTGCAGATGAATTTTATACATGGATTTTATTTCAAATTGTGGACATTGTCTCTTCTTATTCTGACAATGTGTGAACAGTCAGATGTGAAAATAGCTGTATAACGTGTCCTAGTCTTTCACAAAGGGAATATAATATTGATGAGAACTACAAAATAGTTTGGTTATGCTATGACATATTTTTCCTATTATTGCTATATTTCAAAGGGGTCAAATGTGATTTCCAAAATCAGGATATTATCCTCTTTCCTCTAAGCTAACTTCAGGTCACCCAACAGTGGTAAGGAACTTTGAAAATATTGTATCTATTTTACTGATAAAATTCCCAGCTGACTACCTAATTTAGGACTGCAATGAAGTGTACATAAAGTAGTCTGAACTGTTCATAGAATTATTGTTATTAATGGCACTAATTGATAGCCTAAGAGCATGAGTTATGAGTTAAAGGAATGCATCTCTACTGAGAGACAACAGAGAAGTATATTTTTCAGGGTTTATTTTGTTTACTTATTTATTCAAGTTTGGTTTCGCACAAAAAGTTCCATTATAAGAGTTAAGTGAGGCTCTGTCAGAATCCAGAATTGTCCAGTTTTATGATTTTTTTCCTAGTTCTTCAATCCTTTTATACATTTGGAAAAATTTCCACATATGGGATGTTTCTTTTTCATTCAGTGGGACTATTAAGGTGTGTAAATTTTAACCGGGTCCATGTATTCTGTATGCTGACAAAATGTTGGGAAAGCAAGTCTAATGAGTGGTCAGACAGTGCAAAAAAGTAACTCTAGAAATCATAGAAACCATACTGATTTATAGAAGGCTGTGCTAAAGAGTCTAGGGTTTCCATCTCTAAGGGATCAGAATATAAGCAATGACATAGAGTAGTTTTCAACCTTTTTGTATTTTGAGACAATCTAAAAATGTTTTTAGTGGAAAGGAATACCCTTACAATATATTTAAACTTGCAAATGATAAAATAGCTTTTTTCAGGGACCACTGACAGGAAGCCCAAGGATGTCCAAGGGGTCACAGGCTATAAGCAAGAAATCACTGAAATTAATAATACCAAATTATCTACCCTATTCTGGCTTTGTTTCATAGGTTTGACATATTGTCTTGAATCTGCCTTATTAATTATCTGGACTTACATTACTATGCTCCTTACATATCTAGAAATGCCAAAAAACCACAGAAAAGTAATTTTTTTGGAATTTCATTACATCTCATCTAAAAGAAATTATATTTTCTGAAGACAATAAAATGAAAAAAACAATGATTCCATTCATATATAATGTGTCAGTAATTTATAACCAATTTATCAATGACCTTGCAGCTGCATTCACTGTAATTTGAAAAAAAAAGCTCATATAATGCTCACATAGTCTCTGAATGCATAGCATCTTAATAAAGGAAGAGGACGCCACCAGAGTAATTAGAAAGGTATATTGTAGTGCATATAATGGCAGAAGGATGTTTGTATTATAGTCCAACACATCATTAAGGATACAATTGTTATTTAATGTGGCACAATCATCTTTCTACTCTTCATGAAATCCACTTAAGTAATTACTTTTCTTAGCTCATTGGCTCTATGAACTGACAGTTTAGCAAAGTGCTATGTCTAAAGAAATACTGAATCTCCATTTTTATAATACCTTACCTTTTTAGCTTGACTGTTACTGCTTGCTTGGACTGTTGCTGCTTACCTGAAATGGCCATTTTCTCATTTGAAAAACTGATGAGGAGAGTGGGGAGGAGGGGAAAAAACTGGAACGGGGAGGAGAGAGACGAAAGAAATACCAAAAGCTTACAGGGCTGTCTTAAAATATGTAAATATTAAATTAAAAGCCTCAATTCCCTTTTCTCTAGTGTACTTCTTTCTCCCAATATTATCTTGTAAACATATATACATAAACATGTCATATTAATTGCTTGTGCAATGTTTAATAATTTTTATTTCAGTTAGCAGCAGAACAACAGCTGAGTAGTGTGGAACCTTGAGCTGGTACTACGTTGATTTCAGGAGGAATAGTTTTACAAAGCACAGTTTTCAAGATTTAGTAGACTACTGTCTTATGAAAGTTAGTAATGAACATTAAATAACATTATTTTACCATATAATATTTTTTCATTTACTAATGCAATAATATAGGGGAGCAAGCATCACTTATATACTCAAAGCTCATTTGTTTGTTTTCCTGTCATGCATATTTTAATATAAAGTTCAAGATCATGCTGCAGAGCAAGCCCAACATTTAGCAGACATTTAAATTGCCCAACAGAATGCTTTCCCTTCTTTTTTTTGCATTTTAAACTTTAAGCTCTCTTTCAAAAGAAGTTGTTGTCTTCATGTTTGCTAGCATTACAAGAAGGTAAGTCTGAAATACCTTTATCTTATTTGGTAGATCTATGTTTGATGCTCTTTGTTTGAACAGAAGTGTCAGCTGTATTTTGCCTTATTATATAAAAAAGTTTCAGAATTTAATTAAGGGTCAAGTACCCGCTGCAGATAAATGCAACAGCTAGAGCATATTTCTGATCTCTCTGAAGACTGCAATCATGAAAATTATTATCATTGAGTAAAACTGGTCTCAATGATGGTGACTGGGAGATGGAATCTGTGTTAGTCAGCCATAATTTACATAATAATGGGTTCTGAGTTTTCATCAGCACCTTTTGTTTTTACAGTGCTTACTGCTACAGTAAATTGTCAAAATGTCATTCCTATCCAATCAGCCAGAAAATATCAACAGTAAACAAGGCACAAGAAGAAATTCTCTGATTTAGAGTATGGTGGAGGAAATAGTAAAACAGGACACTGGAATAGTTGTAGCAGTCTTATTCTGTTATTTGCAACAACACTGCTGAACAACTTATGAAAAATTACTTTTTAATGAAGCAATGCCACAGAGAGGACTGATGTCATTAAAAGAATCTCAGTAAACAGTTAGATAACTGGTTTGGTTATTTTTATGCTTGCCATTATCTGTTTGCTTCCTCTTCTGTGGTGCAATATATTTCACTCCTCCAGTCAAAACAGGATCAGCTGGAAAATTACTACAGTCTGGGTAGCCCCAGATATACAAGTGCCCAAAAGCAACTTAATCAAGGAAAACACTGAGTCCTAATGAAAATACTAGCCCAGAAAAGTCTATCTTCTCTCTGTCTAACAAACACACAAAGCATGATAATATTTAAGCTGAAATGAGTTCAGTGTAACTTTCTGCCACTCTCTAAAATTCACAGAAGTGCAAGGAGAGGAAGAGCATGAATAAGTCACAGTGTGGGCTTTATAGCCATCATACTTATATACTATATTCGAATTAAAAGATTTTCATTGTGTTTGAAATAAAAACGAGTAAAGTGGCATCCTGCCAAAGATAACCAGAAGCCACCCTTGTGTGGAAGTGAAATAACTTGGCTCAAATAGTACTTAATTTATTTTCAGAAAATGACAAGTTGTATAAATGTGTCTTTGAAACAGAGAGGCAAAAACTTAAAAAAAATTTCTTTGCATTGTGGTTCATAAGGTTGACACAGTCATCGCCTGTATATAAACAGAAAAAAACCCTGATAAATGTTCCTCAAGGAGGGCTTCCAGCACTGTGTTCTTAAAAATCTTCAAAAGATGTGATCACGTAGTTGAGTCACCTCAGAAAAGACTCACAGTACCTTCTTTTGGAAATGAATAAGAGTTTTAAAATCTATTGAAATGAAGTGTTGACACAAGGAAGTATTTTGTAGAGCTTTCAGGTTTCTTTACCATTCACTTTATTTTGCTTGGCTACTTTTAATTTTTTTTTCCACTTCTTCTCTTTGAAAATCCTGCATTGTCCAAGCCCTTTCGATTAAGCAGCTTGCCTGAATGAAAGCACTGTGATGAGGTGGCGGTGCATCAATAAACAGGGTGCCTCTCAAAGCAGGACAGAATGCTGAGAAATAGGGCTGATCAGCAGTAATTACTCTGACACTTCATGCAGTACAGGGAATTAACTCTGAGGACTTTGGGCCAAATGGAGAAGTAGTAGTTGATGTTCCACATTGTGAATGCCTCAGTGCCTGAACCCATTATGAGTTTAAACGGAGATGGGAATTCACTATATACAGGACTTTTTTCTTTCCTTCCCGCCACCCCCAGCTAGGAATGTGAGGCAGAGTGCAGAAAATAGAAATAATTCGGGGTGCTGTGCAGGCTGCATTTCTGTTTATTTTGCTAAGGCTTTTGCATTCATTTTTCATTAAATCACAAATAATTCAATAAAAGGATGCCCATAACAAGCATGTTTATGGGAATGCGCCGATCGTGTTGAGGAAGACATCCCATATGCCAAGTTAAGGAAGTGGAATTACTCTAAGGCAGACCTGAAGAAACTAAGGTACACAAAAACACATAGCAGGAGGGGAAATACAGCTAAAAAGGCAACTAGTTAGCAGCTGCCACTATGACCTTTAACTGCATCCATGGTAACTGGGCTAAAGATGGAGTTCCATTTTATTATTCTCACACCCACAATGTTAAGCCTATGAATCCCATTGCAATTTAATGGCTGAAATCAGAAGGCAGATCTGTGTTCATTGGACCAGTGCCGACATCCTCTTAGCTAATGAGTGCAATAAACATTTTCATGCCAGGAAACCAATGCAAGTGGAAATATTATGCCATGCAGAAATCTATCCCCCAAACACAAAGAAATGGTCAGTAAAGTCAGTCCTTTATGTTCATTTGCATATACTGTGATTTTTCAGGGTTTAAACCGCTCGTCTTTAAGCAGGAAGATATTTAACCCATATATTCTTAATACTGTGCCATGCCACAGCATTCAATTTATATTAAGAATAGTGGGAAGAATTACCTATTCTAGAGCTAATGACTATAGCTGCCTCCAATTATTTTCCTAAAGGAATGTTATGTTTTCAAAAACTATTTTTGCTTTCATGCACCTAAAATGTATTTCATCCATTTGCAGGCTATCTTCAGTACCACCAGCTGAGCAAAAAACAGTAAACCAGCAAACTCTTTCAACAAGAAAGAAGGCTTTGTTCTAACTTTTGTTGCCTCTGTAATGTGACTCACAGAGTTTTTCTTAAACATCAGTGACAACAATGTCATATCTTTGCCATGTGAGCTGAAAGCGAGACATATATCATCCTTATTTGGGCTGAAGAACCAGAGCAACAACAACAGCGGTTAAAAGGATCTGTGCTGGATGCAACTTTGAAATCTCAAGCACTTCCACCTCTCAAATTCTGTGGTAACCTGTAAAATCAAAAATGAGAGGTATGGAGTGGAGCTAAGAACTGATTTGTAAGCCTTTACCTGAGAAAAACAGAAGCAATGAGGAGTAGCCGTATTTATTTTAAAAATCATAAATATAGCAATTTAGACACATTGAGCCATTGAGTCATTTATCTGTTGTACCTCCCAGCCTCCTCTAAAGAAGGAACATCATTCTAGTAAGAAAACAGACCAGGGTGAAGAAGAAAACTCTTAATGCATAAATGTGCAGCTGGGAAATGAAGGTCACCAAAATCTCCTTGAACTCTTGGGTAAACCCACCATATTTGCTTCAAAGTGGTGCAAAGACATGAAACTGCATTAGTACACTCATAAAGAGCGTTATGTGAAATATCCCTGCCTCTCACAGTCAACTTCCTCCTCTATCTTAAAATACCCAGGATTTTATTTTTGTTAAAATGTTAGCATGGCATAAGGAGAGAGAGCTTAATGACTTCCCTTGACAAGAACTGCATGTATTTTTTTTCTTATGGAATACTGCCAAATATCCTTTGTAATAAAAAGCTTGAACTATTTTGCTATCAGAAGCTGCTTGTTCTGGTAACTGTAAAGGTCAGACAGAAAATAATTTTGGTGTTTCTTATCTTTTAAAATAATGTCACTTTTTATCATTACGGTAACATTTTTGGACAACAAAGAAAAGAGAAAACAGTAGATGTGATACCCCAGACCACCAGGTACTCTATTTTTTAAAAGACATTAGGTTAAAAAAGCTGTTAGCCAATTATACCAAAGACTGGAAATGTCACAAAAGCCAACGAAATCTCCCTGGTAACATTCAGAAATAATATGCTTTGGATCATACTGTATATTAAATGACAACTGTCAATTTAAAAAAGAAGTCCTCCAAAATCTTTGATGTATGACAATTTAGAAGTTGAAACACACTGTTCTTACCATTTAATATCTTTGAGATAAAAAGCTTTTGACATGTTAACTAATGTGAAGGAATAAGTGCTCCTCTCATTTCCCTAACACAGTACTGGACTGCCCTGAGTAGCTTTTTGTGATAAATGTCATAAGAAGCAAGTTGGTATATAACCATTTTAGTTAGTTAAGTATATGCACTTATATTACATTACATAACAATAGAGACAGGTGAGATTTTTCTAACCTAAATATTGTTCCTCGCTACTGGCACTATTTATTTCAGTTAAAATGGGCATTTGAATAGGCACTGATTGTCAATATTATTTAATTCACTCTTCTGTCTGGGGCTGTAGTACAGCATGATTCAGAGGAAGCTGTCAGTGTCTGAATGTGCAGTCATTCAGGATAAAAGGTCTTTGAACTGCATGTTAGTTGCCTTTTTATTGTTGTTTTTTAGCTTGTTTTCCCCAAAAAATGGAACTTCAGGCACCTGGATTGGGTGGCTCCCAGGTAGCTGAGGAAATCTCCATGGGGCAGTGTTGGGTGGCAGTGATGGGCAGGACACTTCAGCCAGGCTCTCAGAGTCACCAACCTTGCAGGATGCTTCCTCCTACCCCAGGAGTTCATCTCAGCTGTAAATGCAGTGGCTCAAATCTGTGTGCCTTTGACAGGGTCCCAAATAGAAGTCTCCCATTTAAAGTATAATCTGAAGTTGAATCCTATCAGGTGTGAACTCTTCTCCTGCCACTGAAGAAATGGAGCTCAGTAATGACATTCAGATAAGCCTGACCCTGGATAAAAGGGGATGTTAGAGAGTCTATGCCATAGGTGATCAAATAATACAAAAGTGATTCAGCAATGCATTTACTATATGAATTGTGAGTTGTCTAAATTAACACCCTGTAAAAGGGGAGATTAGGTAGCTAAATGCATAGGAAGCTTCTAGGTATGTTGGCTGACTTTAATGAATTGTGAGTGTGTACTAATTGTTAGGCATGGATGCAGTTTTGTGGTCCAGAAAATATCATGTTGAAGGTCCACACTACTTAGTGGTTGGCAGACTACATTTGAAGGTGACTCAAAGACAAATCTGAACCCCCCCAAAAAAGAAAAAGTTATAAACTGTGTAGACCTCTCCAACTGGCATCATTGGACTCTGGGGAAGAGATTAGTTCCTGAACATCTTCTAATTACTATTACAGGCACAGATCAGAAACACTGCTGCATATTGCCTCAGATCACCTCCAGATATTTCTCAATTATTTTGCTGAAGAGCAAACCACAAGTTAACCACACCACAACTGGGAATCTTTATGAACAAAATCAGTAAGTCTTTATACTTATGCTGTATTCACCAGGAAAAACGAAATAGCAGATGAAAGTATGGTAGCACAGTTGTGAAGAAGGTAACAAACATGATTCTGGGAAATCTTTCTGACCCAAAAGCAAGACAAAAAGACAGAGAACACTCTTCTTGAAACTTTGGCTGCACAATACTTTTGAATATGAAGGTTTTGCTTTTGTTGACATTGGGACATAATTCTGCTAGGCCAATCAGCTGTAATGACAGAGGGGGCTCCAGCTCATGGGCAGGGCAGGTGCTGTCTTTGGCTAGAGTAGATGGATGAAACAAAATGACATTACAAATTGAAGGCTTTGTGTTGACAAATGTAATATGGACCTAAGCTATGTATACCCCATTGGAACCCATAAAGTGTGGAAAATTAGTACAAGTGGCTGGAGGAACAAAGCAAAAATGTATGAAAACACAGGTATAAACAAGATGTCATTTTTAATTTTTGCCAAAAAAAAATCTCCATATATTGGAGAACTTTCAGAAAGTGGAAAAGGAAACATTTCTCAGTATGATATTGAAAATGCAGACTTAATAAACACTTCTGGTTTGAACCTGATAAAGTAAAATTATATGTTTAGGTATGTTTTATGGATAATTGATATTTTGTTCTTTGGTAAGGGTTATATTTAATTTCAGGTAAATATGAACAGATGTACTTTTTTCTTTATCTTTTCAGCACAACAGCCCCCAAACATTTTAAACAGCATTTGGGTTTGCTTGTAATAGACAAATATGTATCTAGGTACTTAGAAAATGTGAAACTTCAGAATTTATTTAGTAAAAATCCCTTTATCTCAGTGCTTACACCATTTTTATGAGACAATAGAACAGGAACTATATATATATATATATATACACACATATATATATATGTCTCCACCTAAAAATTAAAGAAAGCAGACTTTATGGTTTGGGCATGACATTTTAATTCTGCCATACTTGATTGACTTGCAGCTGTTGATACAGGTCATTCCAAATTCTGCAGTACTTTTACATGCATCAAAATGAATGTCTTTAGGTGACTTAACCATTCAAGGTAAAAAAAAGGTTCAGGCCTACTTGTATCATAGAAAGACAACAAAGAGGATTTCCCATTAGTAATCAAAAAGGGTGTTGAACAACAAAAACAAGTGATTAACATTCTGAAATCCACAGTACTGGGTAACCAGCACTCAAGAATTTCTATGAGCAGCTGGAGAAATGTTCAGCACATTGATGGTAAATCTGAGAGTCCTAATAAATGCTATAGAAGGTAGAGAGACAATATTACTTGTTAGATCCCTTTCCCTGCTGCTACTCTTATGCAAAACGTTGCAAAGCTAATATGGGACGTTTCTCCTCTGATTTCACAAGAACTAGTACCAGAGGAATAATTGCAAGGGTTTTGTTAACAATCCAGAAGTCACAATAACATTACTCCTGGAAGAAATTATGGATAAGTCCTTGTTTAAAAATAAAGAGAACACTGTGGACGTAGAAAAGAATGCTTAGTAAACCAAGTTATTAGAAATAGGACACTTTAATACAATCCAATCCTTGCATTTCCAGAAGTGAGGATGAAAACCACAGAACAGAATGACTGAAAAGATTAGCTGAAACTACAGAGCATTCATAGTAGATAAGCAGCCAATGTCTCAGAATGGGGTGATGTAGAAATTCCCCAACATGATTGCTGAATGATCCCTGAGGGAGTAGGATCTCAGTGATCTTTCTGTTGTAACTTGGGGAGGACAATTCTGGAGCATTGCATCAACTCTGCAGTCCTCATTTGCAGAAAGGCTCAATGAAGCTACTGGAAAGGGTAGATAGGAAATACAGAAATGCTTCAAAAATGGGAAAAAATGCCTTCTGGTGAGAGATTTGGATCTTTCTGTTTATGAAGCAGAAGATTGAGAAGTGACTTGCTTATGGCATATATACCTTCTCAGGCAGAAAATAACGGATATGAAAGGACTCTGTAATCTAGTGTAGGAAGGCATA
This sequence comes from Irena cyanogastra, assembly GCA_013397155.1. NCBI lineage: Eukaryota > Metazoa > Chordata > Aves > Passeriformes > Irenidae > Irena > Irena cyanogastra. The sequence goes on along the minus strand of VWZV01001108.1, from coordinate 314,356 downwards.
ATAAGAACCAAAGGCTGGAGCCTGAAGCCAGATGAATTCAAATTGGAAATAAGGCACACACTTTTAATGCTGATAGCTATTAGCTATCAGAGCACATTATAGAGGGAAGTGGTGGATTTTCCATCTCCTGAGATCTTCAAATCAAGATTAGATAACTCTCAGGAAGATATACTTTAGCTGCAGAGAAACTATTTGGCTCAAGGTAGGGATAACTGTGTGAAAGATAAGTGCCTGTGATCAAGAAGAAAGTAGATTAGATGATCTAAGAGTTTCTTTTTGCTTCTTGCACTATGAAAATTTGAAAACCCGCAGTATGTAGCTGGGAGTTAATCTGAGTCTTCCACCCCAGATTTAGTCCAATCAGATTACTGGTGCATTGAAGCGAAATTCATACCCCATCCCTCACTCTTTCATATTCTGTTGCAGGGTTTACCCAGAGGGAAGTCAGATTTATTGCTGTTTGCTTTCCTTCAGTATGCTGCTAAGGCAATGCTGCTCCACGTTGGAGAAATTAATGGAAAAGATCGGCAACCACTGTTTAGACTTTCATTCACGCTTCATTTCCAGAGGAGCTGAAAAGAGATATCAATGTCTCTGGCACGTACTTCTAGGATCATGGCATGGCAAAATGCAGAAAAGTTGTGTTGACTATAATACCTATTAACTTCATTAATTATATGACACTGTTTTTGCAATCTTCACTCCCAAGCCACTGCAATTACTGGAAAATCCTTGCTTCATATGTAAGCAAAGGCATCAAAGAGAATTGTTTTGTAATTTGTGGCATCCAAAGATAGGTACAAAGAAGTTGGAAATTCATTATTATGTTAAATGACATCCTTTATTAAAGAGTGCTGCGCAGTCCAGGTAGGGAAACAAAACAGGAAAATACTTTGACTGATCCTGGCCTCCTATATCAGACAACTGGTATAAATAATTTGGTTACAGGGCTCGTGTTTCAAAAGACCACAGACTAGTGGTGACACTAACAAGAAAAGTAAGCAGTCAGTACTGCAGAATCTCACAGTTTTGGTAATATGGCATGCATTCATTTATCTCAGATTTTGGCTTGAAATTTCTGGCTTCAGGCCTTATTTTTGTGATGGTGAGGGGAATAGAAAAAGGATGTGCAAGGCGATGTAGGTAGGCAAAAAATTAAGATAAAAAGATTGGTTTAACAGGGAAAAAGGGGAGAAGAAAAAGTCATTACATATTTGGAAACAAATAAAATGAACAGGTGAAATTATGGTGCAAAGAGACAAGTTTATGAATAACAGTTCTATGGTCTCTTAAGGCATAAGTAATTTTATCTAACTTGAGCTATCAGTGTCTGAAGTTGTCACCATAGATTCCCTCTAATGCCAATGGAGAGAAAGAGATGCTTTTAAACCATGATTCAGCTGACCTATTTTAGCCATCTACTTCAGGATGAGATGAATCACACCCTAAAAGTGCCTATTTCTCTCTATTGATTATGAAAAGAGTCCAGAGTGACAACTTCAGATGTAGATGTCTCAGTTATAGATTTTTGTACTTTGTTCAATGAATCCCACTATAAGAGCCTATAGATTCTGACATATCTTGACTTTTTTCCATAATTTCTTCTTGAAAAAACAGCTAGTATGGAAAAATAGAGGAGATACACATACATTTGTATCAGGTGCAATTTACCGTAGAATGGCTGGAAAATTGGCATTATGTGTGTGAAATGTTGACATTTTGATGAAAAAATCAACGCCCAAAATATTTCACTTGAGAAAGAAAATATTTCTCTGTGGAGGTACTGACATGTGGCCTCATGTCAATGAGAGGTCAGTCCTTCAGGCTTCCAACCTTCACTATAGGACACAGTTTCTGCCTGGTCTACATATTCCAGGATTCATCCTGGTTCCTTCCATTGGTGGTCCTAGTTGTGCTGCTTGAGATCCTCATTCTAGTGACACCTCACAAGAGATGAACCCAGCTAAGCAGCCAGAGTCAGGCAGGAGAGACTGGAAGCATGAGGTAGTGAATTTACAAATTCTGCACGATGGCACACTTTTAACTGAAGTATGTAGAGTTTTGATACAATGATAGCAAATCAATGCTTTAAACAATCACATGGCATTTTTATAAAAGAAATAAATCAGTTAAGAATCAACAATCTGACTTCTCAACACCCAGACTGATTATGCAGTCTTCAAAGAAAGATGAATTATGGTTGTACATTTATTCCTTATTTTGTTACTGTATTTCAAGGCTATTAATAATATTCTAAGTCCTCGTTGATATATTTATGATCATATTTTATATTTCTGTTTTCCCTTTCCTTTTCCTTTTCTCTTTCCCTTTTCTTATCCCTTTCCCTTCTCATTCTTTTTTCTTGCTTCTTCTCTCAGCCTTTTCTTGTCTCCCTTTCTCTCTTGTCGAGGAACTGTGTTTGGTGCTCATAAACTTACTACAAATTTTACCAACGTGTAGTTAGTAAAAATTACTTTCCAGTATGGAGTAGAGCACAGAAAATCACAAACAAATTAGATCTGTTCTACAGGTTGTCAAATCAAACTTAAGTGCAAAAATATGCGTAAGTTAAGTTCAGAAATATCTTTGAAGATAAATCTTATGCCTAATGTTTCTAGAGATAACATCATCTTCAACTTACAGAGGCTGCATTACTCATGTGCATAAAATAGTAACCCTCGTGAATGGTTTAAACAAGTTTTGCCCTTCAAGAAGCCAGAGATTATGACTCTTGATTCCAGCTGGGAGGAATTGAAAGGTAGAAAACTTAATTTCAGTGTTTCCTTTAAAAGAAAATCTCAGTTTTAAAGAGAAGAGCAAAGGCTGAACAACCTCTGAGGTTCTGAGTTTCCTTCAGAGAACTCTGCTGATGTTTCATTATTTGTCAATAAAACTAAGGTGGATGGAGAAATAGGCTACTCTTTGTTTTATTTGGAATTTAAATTAAAGTGCTTATAACAGCATGTGATATGATGCAAATAAAAAATAGACTTTAATAATACACGTTACACACAACCAAAAGCTCTAATGACATAGCCAAGAACTCAAAAAAATTTGCCTTTTAAATATGCATAGTTTTGCATTTGATTATGTATTCACATATTATTTACTTTTACAGATGTCACCTTGCATTTTCCCAAACCTTGATGCCCACTAAATTCCAATCTGCCACAGCTTTCTCAGTTCAATGTCTTCCTCATAAGTGGTTCTTTAACTCAGCCCCATTTTCACTCACTGTAGTGAAATCCTTTGTCAATTCAGCAGAAGATTCACTGCTCACAGTAAAAATCTCATCTCTGAATTTTCAGTTGGGCTTAGACATCCTCAAGCTGTCCTGATCCCTGTTCTACCCATGAAGATCCTCAGTTGGCCTTTTTTTTAAAACCTTTTCTGTGCTGGTTTTACTGGCTATGCCCATTGCCTGCCTGCCTACCTCAGAGGGTAACCTCCAGTTCACTGCCTTGTGGGAGGTGTGTGCATGCTGTGGGAATGATTATTCTCCTATACGCGGCCACATCCAGATGCTGTGTTCGGTTTGGGAAACCCAAAGCAAGAAATACATAAATCAGTGTAATCCAGGGACTAACAGCACGTTTCCTATAAGGAATGAACATCTTTGGCAGCCGGGTTTTGTTCAGCCTGGAGAGGTGGCTGCAGGGGGACCTCAGAACCAACTTTCAACATTTATGAGTAGGCTACTCAGATGGCAGAGATAATTCTATCACTGAGATGCGTGGCTAGAGAACAAAAGATAATGGACTTAGCTGGAATGGGAAGTGTTCTGACTGGAAGTAAGAAAAAAGGTTTTTAACTGAAGGAAATAAAATACTAGAGTAGATTGCCCAGAGAGATCATATAATCCACTCTTAGAGGTTTTCAAGACCTGACAGGACGATGTCCTGAGCAACCTGGCTTCTGAATTTGATGTTGAACTTGTTCTTAGTAGAAGGTTGAACCAGAGACCTCCTGAAGACCCTTTAAAACTACACAAGTCTGTAATACTGTGAAAACTCTGTTGAAAATATTTTCCCAAAAGTTCTTCGCTTGTCCAATTTAGAATGGGTTTGGATTTATATCAATCCTATGAACCCTTTTAAAGCTTCAAGCCTTTGCTCTCAGGCACAGAATATTTTGAACTCTTCAAAGGAAAGACTGTCAGAATTTTTTCAACGTATACAAAACAAAATTATCTCCCTGGACTCTTTGCTGGATACTACTGAGTCTAGAATGTCTGAAGAAAGAAAAATGAAGTCTGGGGCAAGTTGAATGTAAAAAAGAAGTCTGAGTCTTGGACTCTTGCTGGTCTACCAGTACTGCTACCAAAGTTGCTGTTAATCCATCATGACTACAGTGAAAGCTCAGCTCCCCATACCACTAGCTAAACATCACATGTTAAAACCAGGCAATTTGCCAGATACAGGTTCTTTCTTAGTGGGAATACCTCGGTTTGACAAATAAAGAGGTAAACCAGAATATAGTCTATTGTATCATCTGTTCTTAATGCACTATATTGTTTTTAAATTGAGTTGTATGGAATTAATAATTCAATATATTGGCCAGTTGTAAAAATTATGCCTGGTATCAGCTGTAATCTTTTAATAGATTTTGTCCCTTCCCCCCATGCCCCTCACACCCCTCCTCCTCCAAATTTATTGCTGACCTGCCATGTTTTCCTCTGAGATTCCTGTAGCTCCAAATATGTATGACTTAGCTAAGAGACAATTGCTGACATCTAGCAAAGTTTATTGACAATGAGAAGAATGCTACAAGTATAGGACAGCCACCAACATAGAAAGAAAATAGGGTACATTTTGTCATATTTTATGGTAAAGAAAGTGGAAGATAGAGCAATGTCTATTGTTCTTCAGCTTGGAAGCTGGGGTTTCTTGTAGAAAAAAAAATCTAATAAAAAAATTGGACTACAGAGAAAATTAAACTATAACATGATGGGAAGTATCTCAAAAGTGGAATACACAGAGAAAAGAAAAGTTGAAATATAACAGATTAAAAGAGTACTATATCATAAATGAAATCCATCTGTATAGATACCTGTCTGCTTGTGTTTGGTTATCAAAGACAGTGTTAATTAAACTCATAAATGATGAGTGAACTTTATATGTGGAAGATCCTTTGGGAATTAAGAAACTATGTGTGCACTCTAAGCCTGACAGCTAATGTAAACATTTTCATTCCCTATTTTCTAAACAAGCCAAGAAAAAGACAACCAGTTTGTAAGGTGCTCAGAATGGGCAGACTTACAGCAGAAGAACTCAAACAGATCTACAGATTTATGTGCACCAATTTTTGGGTCTGGAATAGGAAACGGACTTTCTTGTATTGGAAGGGGCAAGCTGAAATGGCTATAAAGTCCTGAAAAGAGGAATGAAAACAGGTAAAATTACCTTCAGAATATCTGCAGAATTTTGCAAGCTTCAGGATGCCACATTGCCTCTGCTGTAAGTATTCACTTGAAAGGCACAATCAGAAAACTACGTTTCTGGTCATTTTAATCAATTTTTATTCAGTATGTGATGGTCTCTCATAGATTTTTTTTTGTTTGTTTAAAATATCAGTAGGATTCTCCTTATCCACACCAGTGTCTTGCACATTTCTGACTCACCTCACTTGAGCTTGAAGGGTGGTTTCAGGGTAGCAGCTTTCACAGCCCTTCCTCTCTGGATATTTCCAAGTGGATATTGACATTAGTTCTTGCAGCCCAGGAGTTTGGGGGCAGATGTAAATGATGGCAGGCTGTGCCCTGAGTGAGTTCTGCTCATGTAACCATCTGCACCACTGCAGCCAGACCACCGTTTCCTGAAGCCTGGATAAAAATATTTCCTCTCCCACAACCACCCTGGGGGAATAGAAAAACCCCAGCAAAACAAAACTGAACTTTCCATACAGACCTTTTATTTTAAACAGCCAATGTTAAATTTCTGCCAAACTTCGAAGGTGTTTTTGATTATGTAGCTTTCAACTACCATGGAATTAATATAGAAAAACTTGTGTTCTTCAGGGAGCCCTGTCATACATCTGCAAAATAAGGTTCTTTTTATGTACCTACACATTAACATTGACATCCACTCCCTCATTTAATTAACAACATTTGAATGTCGCTTTCTTTCATGTAGTAATTGTATTTTTTATTTCTAAAATGATCTCTTGTTTTATAGAAAGATACAATTGGAAAATGTCAAGATTTGTACAGAAAAAATCTCCACTAACAATAAGGGTTCATTTTTACCTCGTGGTTTTCGAAATCTAAATCTGGCCTTTCCTAATAAGTTTTGAAAAAAAAAAAATCTGATGGGAAATAAACCTCTAGATTTTGACTTGAGGGGAGAACTTTCTAAATTATTTGTTTCTTTCTTTCAGTGAGTTCAAAGCTAGCATGCTGGGTCTGGGAACTCTCATCTCTCTAGGACCCTGGTAGAAACTATAAATAGTTGTGGTTGTTAATGTAGGTACACACACTGGAGAATCTAGAGCTTGTATTACATGTCCACCAAAGAGTTCAATTCCAAAGAAGGAGAAGCTAAAACTGCATTAGTAATTCTTCACTTTAACAGCCAGATAAAAGATATATGGTGGAGGAACGCAATCCACTGTTCACTACCTACTTGAATTTCTTTAATAATGCCAATGACCTCATGAATATTAAAATGAGTCCTGGGTTATGTGTCCTTATGTAAGCTATTCCTCTTGTATCCGGTAAATGGTGTCCATGCAGTTATTAAAAAGAAGAAAAGAGAGGAAAGTGAGGTTAGATCACAGGGGAAAGGTCAACCTCTTGGGAGGGGTCTCAGTACTCTTTGTTCAGCACTTCATCTAAAGAACGAGGAGATATTGTGTAAATAGTTTGGGCTTTTTTAAATCAGGACTTGAGTGCCTGAAAGGCAATCCTTTCATTTATGAAATATAAGTGTGCACAGTAAGGTAATATTGTAGTGATTTTTGTGGTTTTTTACTTTACTGAAAAATTTCTGAAAATTAAATACTTTAAGAGAGAGGTGATAACTATTGTCTTAGGGTAAGCCCTAGTCCTTTATAGTAATTTTTCTGGTGATTAAAATATTTATATAATTATCATAGTGAGTAAACTGATGTACTTTGCTGCTGGAAGAAAAAAAAATGTTTGTGTAGATTTGGGATAAGGTACCTGGACATTTCCACAAAAACCTAATAAAAAGAAATAATTTCTTCCGAATATTTTTTCTTTAATTGATGAAATACTTTAATTAACAAGCTGATTTTTGTGTGAGATTTCCTAGAAGTGGAATTTCTAAGAGTCACAAGATAGCTTTGAAGAATATTCTTTTGAGGAAATCTGGAAAAGTAGCAGGAAGAAAATACTTGTAACAGACATTTTTAACCAGTTTTATGCATCCAAATGAAGAAATACAAGTTCTGAATGGTTGTATGAGCAATATCAAAATGCATGTTATGCTGGAGGTTCATTTCCCTTTCAAATTCTGGCACTTCTTCTAGCATATATTACATTTCTCTCTCTCACCAGTCCCCAAAATCATTTGCCTTGGAAAGAAGATATTTTGCACTGTTTCCTGAAGAAAAGCAGTTTTGATCAATTAGGTCAGAAGCAGCTTCTGTATTTTTGAAACGAAACCTGGAAAAAAAAATTAAAAGCATCTTACAGGTACTAGTTTATCCCTTTAATATCTCCATTAATATTAAATAAATCCTGCAAACACAGTGTCTTGGTTATGGAAAATATATTAATTGGGTGTGGGTCAGGAATAAAATCCAGGAACTCACTTTTAATATTTCTTAAATCAAAAGCTTCTTGTTCTGAACAGCTAACCCATTTAGATTTTCCTTCCGCCTCCCTTTCCAAAAGTGAGCTCCTTCAGCTGACTGGTGCACTCCAGTGCTGTCTGCATAGGTAACAAGCAGTGAAAGGCATTACAGCCATCCTCATTTATATCTTTCCTGGTGTCAATGTTACTTCCACAAATGGCTGAAAAACTACACAATTTTTCTTAATTTTCAGAGCCAAGATTACTGCAAAGCACCTCTGTAATCTGCAATGATATGGTGGGGTTTCTTTTGGGCATCTGACCCAAAGTACCCTTCAAAAGCAAAAGAAAATCCTAACACACGGGGTCTTTTTCTGATCAAATATGCTTCCATCCAGATTACAAATATCTAACTGAAAATAGTTATATAAATGCAAGCAAAATCAGTTAATTGTATTGAAGATTTTTATTATACATAATCCATATCCTTCGGTTAGCGGCGTGTATTTCAGACATAGCTGGGCAATAACAATCTATTTACTGATAAAGTAGGAAGCATGTAACATTAGAAGACAAATCTCCTAAGAGTCCAAAACTTCAAATAAGTTTTCTTAAACGTGCTCCCATGAATAGACCTACTAAAATCAATGAAACAACTCATGTGCATAAATTTCAGATTATGAAAAAGTCCTTGAAGACAGGAGATTTAGCTCTTAATTATTTTAGGCCACTGAAGGAAATGGAGGCCATAGCATCTCAGAACAGGTGACAAGTCTGCTTAGAAAGGTAATGTGGAAGTGGCATAAGGAAAAGGTGTATAAAGCAGTCTTGTCCAGAAATACATAAGCACACTGATGCTGCCACAGACTGTTCAGCTGGGAAATGGCTGATCTAGGTAATTATATTGCAAAATCTTTAGAGAAGACATCCCATACAAATTTTAGAAGATACAGATTAGGGATTCAAGGTAGCTGCTGGATGCATAATTCACTCCAAATAATTTGTTAGACAAACCTCATTTCCTTTTTATATTTGTGAATTATACGAGAGCTGTTTATAACTTAGATTTATTATTCAGAATTATTCCCTGAATGAAGGTGTAACATTTATGAGAACTTCCTTGCAAGTGCTTGATATTCAAGTTTTGGCATTCAATATTGTTATGTTGGTTAATTTGAGCAGAACACATCGCATGTTGTGTTTCTCTGAATGCAAGGAACTCAAAGTCAGATTTTCTGTTCTATATCATCATATTTCAGAATCCAAAAATCACTTTCTATTCCCATTTTGCAGAAATCACAAGACATCTCACAAACATTCTGGCTAAAGGCACATTTGTCCAAAATTAAAACATGATTTTTATGGAATTATTTTGTTCTCTTATGTCCCTATTTATGTCCTATAATGTCTCTACTTCTCAGCTACAACGAGAAGGTTTATTATTTAAAAAACTAAACTAATGGGGATAATTTTGTCCAGCTGCATAATCCCCCAGCTGGGATATTGTGGAATGTCCCATGCCTTATTCATCAGTCCTAATATGTCAAGAATGAGACTTCAAGTAATGACACCACTAAAGACTTAAACCTTTAGCTGTCTAAAATCAATCTCAAAATTTTTGAGAATGAAGAGATCTTGAGAGCCTTTTCTTGTATGTTCATAATATAAGGGAAATTTCTATCTTGGTCCCATTTCTGGAGAACTGCTTCCCACATTAGGGAAAAAAATTTTCTGGTCCTCCTATTGCTGGAAAATGCAATGATAAATAGAAGATAGTAAAAACATGGAAAAAAAAGAGAAAACATCTTTAAATAGTTTCTAATTCTTATTTTTCTTGAGGAGGAAGAAAATAGCTAAAGAATCATAAGAGAGATATATTGAGATATTACCGTGCTCTTAACACAAGCAATATTTAGTAATTTCTTAGCCCTGGCTTGCAGTCAGTCATCCTAGCCATCTGCTCAGAACTGAACTTTTTCTTCTTCTTCAGTGTAGTTGAACTGTATCAACAGAAACAATTTTTTCATGGAGAGTAAATGTACCGCTACGAACAGTTTGATGAAAGACTGAATCTTTGTATTCCTGGAAAGTAAGTCTTCCTGTAACAAGCAGCTAATGTTTGAACACGTCAAAGCAAGCCTTTTAGAATAGGAGATAAGAGCACTTGAATGATTCTTGCAAAGTGGGAACTGGCTAACTGGCCTAAAAGCAAATGTTGTATACGGTAATTTTTTCTGCTAGTTACACTTTCCACAGACTTGAAAAGATCTTTACCATGACTCAGTACGTCGGGTTTGACTCCTACTCTCATTTGGAAGAATAGGTTTTGAAATACAGACCCACTGTACAAGCAAAGATTTTATTCCTACAGGCAATGTTGTTGGTATAGGCAGTGGTAAAATAATGGTCAGATCTGTATTAGGAATGGCTCATAACATAATGTCAATCTGAGATGGGGTATTTATTCATGGTTTTAATTTTAACTATGCTGTTAAATGCTACGCTGCAGAAGCTTTAATGTTTAAGCAACTATATTGATCTAAAAGCACTGTTATTGATAAAAATTCTTTGCTTTCAGAATTGGGGAATAACACACTGCCAGAAAGCCTTTATTGCTGGCATAAGTTACAGCTGTGCTAGAGGGGATAGCTACACTAACCTAGTGTCACTGTCTCGGCATGTGGCCTGTTCAAAGTCATTGTTTACGTGGACTTTCTACCATATGGAGTTATCAACATTTTCTTACAGAAATCTCAGTGCTGCTTTGTACTTCCAGAGTGAGAATATAGCAAGACAGACTTTGTTTTCTCTTTTTCTCCTTTGAAAAAAATAAAGAGAAAGAAAAAGAGAAAAAAAAGATTTAAAAAAAAGAAAAACAAAAAGAGAAAAGAAAAAGAGTTCTCTCTTTCCCTAGGTAGAGATCCTAGTAAACCTCCTCCACTAGAAATGTATGTCATTATAAATATTAACATGTGTAAGTATAGACATTTATTAATACACTGTTAATTCTCATATTTTGGGTATCATACTCCTCACTCTAAAATGCCTTAGGCTGACTGTGCTGGCAATGTCCTTTCACCCTGAGAAGAGGAATAGCTTCTTCTCCGAGAGGTGCCCTATGGTTGCCACTGGGGCTGGACCCAGCTCTGCACGCAGTGAATGCCTGGGCAGAAAATGCTTCTTTAGATCCCGTGAGCCCAAACACACGGGGTATTCTTAGGTGGTATTAATATGTAAGAAGGTGGTTAGGACCCTGCCAGGCATGTTTGGGCACGCTGCCCAAGGCCCTGGTGTGGGTTGCGTGCAGGCACAATGCGCTCTTGTCTGCTCCTGGGAATGCACTTTGAGCAAGTGAGTTAGACATACCTCTGGAAACCTGAGTAAGGCAAACTGTTCCGGTTCATGTTAGGAGGGGAAAGGAAATGAATAAAAGGTATAAATCTTCTTTAGCCCAGCAAGAGCAAAGAGCATTCTTTCATGCACAATAAAGAGTAAAGGAAGTAAAAGGTAAGCAAGAGTAAAAGGAAATTTTGAGCCCTCCTCTGCAGCAAAAACACCTAGAAAGACTCAGATGTGTATAGATAAACAAAGATACTTTAGAAGTCTTTCTGAGTGTGTGCACAAAGTTCTTAATAAAGCAATGTATTCTGAGAAAAATATCAGTATACTGAACATGAATTTTGCCCCCAAAACTGGCAAATATTGTTCTGTTAAAAGTCTAATTTGAAGAGTATTTCCTTGGTCCATTCTGGGCCTCTGAAGTCTTCCACATTTCCTGCTGAAGGAAAAGAAACCTTGAAAACTTAAGCTGTATCCCCCCAAATCTGGGTTTCAAAAGAGTAATACTGTAGCAGTTCCAACACAAAACATTCTCCCAAGGCTTTCATGCCAGCAAGCCTAGAAGTAGCTAGTCCTGAAAAGTCAGAGGGCTGGAATTCAAAAGTGGCTGCATTCCCTCCCGCCTGCCTCCCAGATGGGTTTGGAATGCATGCACATCCCAGTTCTGGAACATTACCTGTCCAGGTTTCTGAAACGAGGTTATGAAATTCCAGTTCATGGTAGATTGCCGAATATTAGATTTTATAATCAAGGAGGAAGGAGATACCACATCAAAATACACAAGCCCATGCAAATAAGAAAATTTGTTTTGGCTTAATTATATTCTAGCCTCCTTGCTGTTTTCATACATCATTGATTAGCTACGTACAGTGAAATATTCCTTTTCTGAGAAAATAGCATATATGTGTGTGTATATATATAAAATTCTTTAATTTCTACATACATAGTAGAAATAGTTGAGATTTTATGGAGATGAACATCTGATGGGGCTTTGGTACTGCTGATGAAAGAATTCAGCTACTGGAACAAGTCTATCCTACAGATGATATAGCAAAATTACTCCAATGGCCAAGGGCACATTGGTGGCACTAGGACAAAGATTCAGATCAGGAAAAGCCACATACAAATAAGTATGAAGATGGGAAGCATATGTGGCTGTATGGAAACTTAAAGCAGATGGTGGAACAACATAAGAGTAGAAAGATCAAAGTTACAGATAAAACTAGTTAGATCAGAAAACTCCAGCGAAAGGAGTAAGGGTAATAATGGACAATATATTGAACAAGCAATAAAGACAATGCTGTCACAGAGAAGACAAACGCTGCACTAGGTTGTATTAATTGGAGCATCGTGTCTGATACAAGGAAGACAGTTTTTCCACTCTGTTTGGTTCAGCTGAGCTTCATCCAGAGAGACGCATTTAGTTTGAGCTACCATAGTTTTCAAAGGATACTGACAAATTAAAAGGACTTAAGAGAAAGACATTGGAAATGACAAAAGATTTTAAAAACAAGGCCCAGAAGGATGCCTAAGAGGTTGTGATGTGTTCAGGCTAGAGAAAGGAAACCAAAAGGAAGACAAAGTAACTTAGTAATTGCATAAAAGAGTGTTATTAATTGGAAAGGGTCCAATTGTTCTCATTAGCCAATAGGGACAAAACAAGAAGCAATGGATTTCAGCTGCAGCATAGTTAATAGGGTTAAATATCAGGAAAATTTTATGGCTGTAGAAGAGGAGGACATGGAAGAGTAAGGACATGGAGAAAACCATCAAGTTTTGCAGAATCTGCTTTGTGGCAGGATTTTAAGGCCAGACTTCCTGTTGGTCTATCAGCAATGTTTTAAGTTTAATGAAGTCACTCTTGACACGATGCATTAGGGAAGGAGAAAAAAAGACTGGGCTGAATGACCTGCATGGGGTAAGTTTGCTGGTAAATAGCACTGTGATTCTCTGACCCTGTGAAGTACAATGAGAGGCTTATTTGCTACTGTTATTTTTTTTTTCCCCTATCTGTAATTCCTGTCTTCATCTGAAAGAGAAAATGCAGAGATGCATTTTCCAGGCTTCAATTAATACTGATATGTATCCACCTTATGCATTTAGAGATGTGACCACATTTCCCATCCTCAGAGCAGCTGGTGACTGGCGTGCACTTAGGTGTCAGCTGGAAACAGAAGTTTTCATACCTTCCAGACACAGGGTGACTCCTGGGTCTAAGTAGTGACTGGTTGTGCCTGACACCTTTCTGCAGCATGCTGCAGGCAAGGGCAAGGTTTGTCTTTAAAGCCCTTTTGAGCCTTCACCTCCATACTTTCCACTAACTAGTAAAAGCACAGAGTGCACCCTAAGCATACACTTTCTTTTCATGGAGCATGTCAAATTTCTTTCAGGAACACAAAGTCCCTAGCCCTATACTATCTGCTGGATCAACACCCTTTCTGTAGCTTCGGCAGTTAAAATATCAACATCTGCAAAATGAGCATTAGGGCTAATACCAAAATCCAGGATAAACGCCATTTATATTAATGACAAACTTTATAAATTACTCTAAGCAATTCCCATGTATAAATGCAAATCAGATTAATATTTAAGCCAAAATTCAGAGGTACAAATATAAAATTAGCAGAAAGGAAAAGGGGGTATGTTTTTCTTTTTGTTATCTACTGCATTGAAATACCAAGTGTCCTCAAACCACTGCTTAATGACATAGACTGGAAATGAAGTAGCTGAACAAACCCCCTATATGGACATGTTCTGCCAACTACCATTCCAGTGCCAGCAATAAATTCCCAGACTAAACAGTTTAAATTTCGCGTTCTCATTTGTGATGCTGTACTTATGCTACACTCACAAGATTGATTCTCTGAATTCGAAGTATTCTAGCAAATGAATTATTAGAAATATGAAATTTTGGCTGACAAACATATGTCTACAGCGAATTAATCTGACATTTGAACAAAACACTCTTCTTATAAAGAGAAATTTGTGGTGGTTTCAACAATAATAGCTGCAGTCAGGGTCAGTCAGGTTTCCACTCTAATTCGTACTTTCAGGAGACTAAATCATCCAAAGCTGACTGGAGCCTGACAATCAGTTCTCAGATGAGATGAGATGCTTATTTTAGTAACCAATCTAAAAAATTTTTTTTTAATCAAATCTTCCTGATTTTTTTCCTAAATTTCACCTGTTTTAAAAAAGAAAAAGAAAATATTACTCTTTTGTAGCTAAAATGGTTTTCAATTATAACAAATTTGTCCAAAGGCTAGCTCAGGGTCGTTTAGGTATGCTAACAAGAAAAATGGAAGAAGTATGAGTGCTACAATGGACTACAAAACAAAACAAAACAGAAAAAGCTTCACATGCATTTTGAAACGTGGACTTAATATGCATGTGAAGCAGCTGGATTGACACAATGGACCCTAACGGCTCCTTCAGGTTCCTTTCATACAGTATTATTCACTCTGCAGTTAGAGTACCAAAGACAACATTTTTGGGAAAAAGCCTGTATTTTTACAAACAGCTGCATTTAGACAATGACACAAGCGATGTTATCATATGACTGCAACAATAGAAAAGTGCTCTTGTTTAATGGAAGTATTTAGTATCTGGATATAAGGTCGTCCATGGGTAGCATGGGATGCAAGTCAGAGCACTCTCTGGTCCAAGATTATGAAATATTTAGATGACAGAGTCCATAACCAAAAATAATGTAGCCTTGCCCTTTTTTTCCTCACCTGCCAGTTTCCAAAGATCATTCAAATTTAAAAAATGTTGCTTACATAACTAAGCTCATTTTCTGTTAGAAATAATGAAAGACGTTTTGGATTTATTGATCAATTTTATCTGATTTATGAAAAACACTTTTGTCCACTCTTTTCTATTACATGTGATTGTACTGTACTGGGAATACTGAGCTAATGCCCTCGAGGAAGACCATGTGACTGCAATTATTTATGAATTAACATGTCACAGATTTGAAGCTTTGAGACAAACACGTTTCCCAGCTGCACATTTGTGACTTCTGAGTTTGTAAATGAAACAGATGAAATAATGACTTGCTGTTCCTCTCTGTTCCTCTTATATATTGTTTAGTTTGCTTGCTAGATATTTAAAGACAGGCACAAATTCTTACATAGATATTTAGCATTCACAGATAGTGTAAATTAAACATGCCATTACTTTATAATGATAATAAATACTTGAAGACAGACTGGATTTCTCTACAAGTGATGTTATCATTGTTTTTAATACATTGTTTGCCTTTAGAGATACAAAAATAATTTCTGAAAATTAATGTTGGATAAAGACAACACAGTACAGGAGTAAAGCCCTGCAAAAAAAAAGAGTGAACTGCTTTATAAAGCACAGTTATATGTGCTTAGTCAATGCCTTAACTTAATTTGTGCTCTGTGAGCCAAACAATAATTTGGCTGATATTATTAGATACATTCTTGTTTGGTTTGTCCTGAAAACTTAAAAGTCAAGCTGAAATCAAACTCATATGTCTTAATCGATAGCACAAACATAAAGGCAAGAAATAGCTGTAGAATACATATGGTTTTGCTGTCAAATATAAACAAGTGTAGCTGATACACATACACGCATACATATATTTGTTAACTGACTATAAATTGAGTTGAGTATAAATTTACTGACTGTAAATTGAGATGAAAGCCCATTTTCAAGCGTGACCTGTGATAAACAAATGCATATAAATAAAGAATAACTCAAGATAACTCTAGAATAACACCAATTAGAACAATTACAACAACTTCTAGTCATCATGAAGTATTGTTTCAGTTCCATCTTAAAACAGGAAAAGCTCTCAATTGTTCTTGAATCAACTGGTAACTGATTCCACATTTGCAGAGCCTTGAAAGAAAAAGCTTTTTATCCCTAGTTTGTATTCATTCTGGGACATGGTAGTTCCACAGCATGAATAGAGTGTAATGTATAAGCTGCTCTAAGGGAAAGCAACAGGTTGAAATAGTGGACGCACAGTGATTGACACAGTACTCTAATTGCTATTTTATATCCATATTTTAAAAGTGAGATTTTACAAGAGAAGCAAAAGTCATATCTAGAGTTGACACAATTGACAAGTTGAAAGTGCAGTTCAGATCTATGAAATTTTACATAGCATTTGATAATATGTCAGATATACGAAAGTACAGAAAAACCCCAAAAATATAAGTGAACAAAATGTGAAAAAAAAAATATTTGGAATTCTGATGATCAGTCTGTGCTATTAACTAGAATACTAAAACTGCCTCCTCATGCCCCCTTGAAGAAAACAGGGTATAGAGGAACTTAAAACTGTTATATACATGTGTGTGTGTGCATATACAATGTATTTATTTGTCTCCCTTAAACACAGGTAAAGCATAACAATGTTTTTTCTGTCCTTCAAACCCATTTGTTTTCCAGGTATTGATTTCCACCTAGATAAGTCTGCAAGAGTTTGGAGAACTGCTAGGATTATGACACCAAAAGGGACAAAAGATTGGAAGCTGTTTAATGATAGGAGGGTGGGATATTTGAATCATACTCTTTAATTTTTTTTTCTCATAAGCAATTACAGGACTTAAATTCTTGACAAACACGTGAGAGAGAAAGAGCTTTGAGAAAGAGCTCTGAATACTGTCAGTTGCAAAGTTCCCTAGAAAGTCTTCATGAAAAAGGGGGAGGGTATCATGATTTGATACTGCTAAAATTAAGAAAAAACCCAAAGATAAAATTGAGAAAGCTCAGTAGCTGTTGTTTCTTAATAAATTACAATGACACAGTAAAAGACACATTAAAAAGAAGTACTTTTTACCCTTCTCCCATCTTTTATAAAGGTCACATTCAGGGGATTTCTGTGCTTCCACTGAACCCCCAAAAAAGAATACTCTGAGAATAGAAAAAAGAAGGGTGGCATGACTAGAAAGGCGAGATGTCTGTGTGAGAAAGACTTTTTGGAAAAGAGCCTGTCGCCCACAAAGTGCTGCAGCTTGAAGTACTCAAAGCTGCGTCTGAGGCAAGCCATGGCTCCTGCAGACAGACAGGAGGGGAGGGGATCTCATATCCCAAACAGTCGGCACTGCTGTCCCGTCCCTGGGGTGGGCAGGGTGCTGCCTGTCACCCTTTCACAAGCTTGGGAATGAGTCGTGCCTTGGCCAGGGCACTGTCACAATTTGTTATCACTCAGCATCAGCCACTTCCCTTGTATCAGCTGAGGAACAGCACAAAAATAATACTTTTCCAGAGGGAGAACTGCTGGGATGGAGGAAAAATGTGTATGTGGATTTACGACCCTGGAGACTGCCAACCTGCTGGACCACAGCCTTGCAAATGGAGCAAGAGGACAGTGGGTCACACTGAATGCTTTTGCAGAGATAGCTGACTTTCCAAGAACTCTGAGCCCTACCTCCCATGCTGCTCTCTGCGACAATGCCCTTTTATTCTGGTTTCTTACTAAGGATGAGGATTTTGAAATCTAATGCCATGCCTCTCCAAGAGGTGAACTATGCTATTTTCAACTTCCCAGCACCTGCAAAGGCACAGAATGGACCTGTCCTGGAAGGCACAATTTGGTCAGCCCAGCTGCTTGCAGTAGCTAACACAATCCTGTTTTATCCTCACTGTTACCCACTTAACAAAAATTTTGCATCTTCCTTTGTGAATGCAGAGAAGTTTCTACAGGGAAAACCAAAACACCCAAGATCAAAAACTTAAACCCAATGAAAGCAAAGACTGTATACTGCTTCTTTCTTTAAATATCAAGGAAACTTTTTATAGATCTGCATATTACTGGTAATCACTCTCTGATATATAAATCTTGCAAAAGATAAAGGATTGACAAATGTAGATAAAAGGTATATTTTTTTTTTTACTCCATTCTTTTGCAGTAAACAAATATGAAATATGCATGCATTGCGTCGTGCAGTGAACTAATAATTGCAGAAATAAAAACCATGGTCAGGTTTAGGTTTAGACACATCTTTATGAAAACGTATTGCCACAGTTAGATTCTGACTAGTGAGAACCTCTGCTCAGAACTGAGTCATTTGCAGAATCACTGTGGGGAGTGTAGAGAAAAAAGTTCTGACTTTAGAAAGGACAGACAGAAAAGTAGGAGGTTAATATTACAGCCTCATGGGAATAGAAGGTTGTCTGTGAGTGAAATAATGATTTCAGTCTGTAAATTCTGTACATCCACCTAAGCTTTGCAAGGGAGAATACTGTCTGTTGGAACCTGTGCTTAATCTGGTTATATTATCCTTTAGTAGCTGGAAAGCCCTCATGTCCTAAAGTCCATAAAACTAAAATAAAAATAAATTAAATGAAAATAAAACAAACATTTGGAGAAAGGCCACCCAGTAGGGGAAAACTGGCAAAATTTGGGTCAACTTTTGAGCTTGGCACACATAACCACAGTGATGTACCTTTAAACTCTGTACCTTTGTGAAGATCAAATTTTCTGAAATCAGGAGTGAAAGAAATGGTCCAGCTCAGTTGCAGTGCATCACCTAATGGCTGCCAGTTGCAGAAAGCTATTTTGCAGTAACACAACAACCATGTGATAACTCGCTGGAAATTAGGACAGCTCTGCAGAAAACTTGAGCTGCTGCTGTGGTATTATAGCTTTATAACATGGTCAGTAAATAATTTATCTCCAGTGGGTCTTAGAATGGCAGCTGTAACTGTCTCTGGGTTTGCTATATTAGTGCCTTTATTGTTCACACAGTTGTTTCCCTGTCTCTGTCCTAATATTGCTGATTGAAACCAAATGACTCTGATACTCTTTTTCTGAGTAACTCTGGTGAGTTTGAGTGTTTGAGTCTTTAATTAAACATGGTGAAGGTTCACAATAGAAGGTAAAAAAACGAGAAGGATTCTCTGAAGTCTAAATTGTTTCTTTCTACTGACACAATAAGAAATAAGATTTTTTTTTTTTCTGAAAAACTCTACATCTGTTTTCTTAAAGGATCTTCTTCTGATACAGCAACGACATTACATGAAATAATCCCAGGTTGTGAGTCCAGAACTCACAACCAGACAAATCTTATTTTCAGTAACCTCTCTCTAACCTTGAAATTTCAGCCAAATTCTTTAGTTAAGATATTCTAAAGACAAATAATATGTCTTTTTCAAGATTCACAGCAGGAAAGGTTATGTTTGGAAGCAAATGAAATTTTAAGAAAGTGCACCTGGGCACCTCTAGCCATGAAACTAAAGCCAAATAGAATCATCTGTGACTGTGATTCAAAGGAAGGTTAAACACCTTTCTCAGAAGAAATCACGATTTTCTATATGAAGTGCCTGGCTTCTGTGAAAGGAGACTGAGAGATATCTACTTCCCAAAGGCAAAAATACATTAGTGACTAAACAGCAGTCAGAGAAAATTAGAACTAGAAACCCAAGCAGAGTGATAGCTAGAAACAGTTGTGAGAGAACCTCTGAAACCCCACAGTTAATCTGAAAGTGGGTAAGAGAGGTGTATTACTGGAAGATGTAGGAGGCAAGAGATGACTACAGGGTCATGATACCTTTGAGCAACATGGGGTTTAGACAGAAAGAATCAGTCTGATGGAAGACAGCTGAGGTGGAAATAAGGTCCAGGCTGTTCACTTGGTGTTTGCTGAGTGATCTGCAGCATAGAGTCACAAGGGTTTTCCAAACTTGTGGATCGTCCAGTTCCCTGCCTAATTTTAGGTACTTGAAAGACAAGTGAAGATTAGAAGAATATGAACAGAAACAAAATTCCTGAAAGTAAATTCTTTACTAGATAGGTTAACCTGCTTTCATGGGAAATTAATATCTCTGTTGTTGGTTATAGACGAAGTTGGGAGAAACTAAGCATCAGCACACCTCAAATATACATGGAAGATATGTCTTGGACATTTTAAAGAAGAGAAACTTTACTGAGATTATAAGTTTCTAAGAAGAAAAAATTAATGATTCTAAATCTTAGAAGAAGGAAGTGTTTCTGGAACTACTTTATGGAATGAGAGTGGTGACACCTTGGTGAACCTGGGGAAAGACACTTGACAGAAAGACAATGAGTTAGCTAGCCAAGTGGCACAAAAGAGCCATTGGTCCATGATTTTATCAGAGTAGAAATCAATCAGTCAGGAAGATAAGGAGAACTAGGGTTTGGGGACTCCAGGTAGCATCTTGTCTTGATATGATGCTGACAATCAAATCGTGAAGACAGAGGGGAAGAAAAAGTATTTGTCAAAACAAAACAAAAAAAGGCTGGTAAAGGAACTAACTCCTCTTGTTCATCCACTTTCAGCTTGAGGTTGGGGTTGTTTGTTTGTTTGGGTTTTTGTTTGTTTTTTATTGTTATTTTTGTTGTTTTTTTGGGGGGGTTGGTTTGGGTTTTTTTGTTTGGTTTTTTTTATAGTTTTCTTTTTATCTTTTTTTTTTTTTCTGGTTTGCTTCCATTCACACCACAGTGCATACAGAAAGACCAAACTTAAATAGATTATTTGACTGATATTTTTCAATTTCTCTGCCAACTAACTTGCTATGAAAGATAATGGTCTGCTTGAAAAACTGCTTTTTCAGTCCTCCGACAGGAGCTCCTGTGAAATTGAGAGAGGTCAAAAGAAGTCAGCTGCCATTTTCACTCCCATTTTTTATGGAAATGGGCAACAGATTGGTGAAGACATTGCAAAGGCACTAAGGCAATCACTCTTTCAATTTGTCCAATATTAGTTTCAATAAGAACTGAGAAGAGAAACAATTGCCAGCAGCCCCTACTTGATTTGTTAAGACTCACTCTTGTCCACTTCAAATCACCTTTGACATTTACGAGCTCAACTTTGCAAACATCATTTGAGTATTATTATTTTATCTGACGCCTCTATTATGCCAGTGGCTAGGATACCATCATGCATGAACACCACTGCTTCTTATGTCTCCACTTTGTGCAAAACAAGGAAGATTTTGCTATTGTATATGCACTAAACACACCTAGTGTTACAAATGCATGGTATAGGAGTTTGTTATAATTTATATGGATATATCCAAAGTCATTTTGGAAAAAAAGGAGATGTAATTTGGCAGACATTCACACTAACTAGCATACTGATAGCAAACTAACTTTTCCCTACACTTACATTCTCTTATGCAGAAAAGATTTCTTTAGAGTCCATAGGGCATACCAAGAAAGTAAATGTTAATAGAGATAATAATATTAAAATAAGTATAAGTTTGTATCTTTGCAGCATGCCACAGGTTGCATACGCAAAGTTCTGCAGAGTCACAGGAACAAGAAGTAGGATAAAACCACACCAAACAAGATGACAATGGTATTGACAAATATCCCTAGGATACAAATGCTCAGTATGACTTAGTACAAGTCCAGTGCATGCAATTTAGGTGTTGGAAGAAAACATCTATCTGGCTCAGAGAGTTTGAGATACTGTCCAAAAAGAGAAAAAATATCATAAGTGTGGGAAGGGGCATGTTCAGTAACTCGTGCAGATTCTTACAGAAAAGGTGCCCCTTTGCCTGAAGACAAAATTGTGCAGCAAGTGCATTCTGCCTATGGTCTCCTGTAAGGCTGAAATGATGGGGCTGTCAAAGAAAAGGAAAATTAAATGGAACACAAATGATAGAAAAGTGGAATGGGCAATGCTGAGGGCCACTTTTAGAGACCGGAATGACTATGTGGGTTTGAAAACACACACTATATCTGCAAAAATTCCGTGTCAGGATACAGAGAGAACCAGGACAGCTTTTGCCATGTGAGACCCCAGGCAAGCTATGGTGCATGCAGTCCCAAATAAAATTTGAAAAGAAGAAATAAATATAAGGAAAGAAAGTTATTATTTGCATGAGAGTTTGCACATATCTGTGGGAGAATAATAATATTTTTGGGAATGCTCCCAGGTGAGGGAAAACTTGCTGATAATGGAGTTAAGCTGGACTGAGCAAAATTTATGTAGTATCCTGCTTGTACCTCCTTTTTAAAGTCTTGTGTGCTTGCCTCATAGGTACCTAGCAACAATAACATTCAGGCATTTTGGAAATGCACTCTTGGAATTACTTTAACACAAGCTCCTGCTTGTGTGTTTGAAGAAATATTTAAAAGTTTATTAAAATACTGCAATGTAAAGAATAAATAAATATGAAATTTGTAGAGCTAATAGTAAAAAAAAGAGTGAAATCATTCCCCCTCCTTTTCGACTTGGGTACAGACTAACACATGTTCTAAAGAATAAACCATCAAATATCCTCTATATGTAAGCTGTCTCTCATTGGTTGCAAGTAAGCAACAAAATTTCTATTGACTGCACTGTGGAAGGATCAATGCCACTGACACCTTGATATTTGCTCCCACTTTCAGTTTACTTTTCACTTGTGACTTTAAAATATAAGTGACAATGAAGCATTGTCTCTATGGTATATAAATGGGAGCTTATTTCCTGCATTTACTCTGGTTTTCCTAAGGGAAAGGGGATTTACAGTTAATAACAAATCCCATTCCACATTTGGATTATTCCTGTGTACAGTAAAAACTCCTTGAATTTCAAATAATGCCAATTTCCATCTCAGCTGGAGAGGCGGTGGGGACCCTGGTGCATGCTTTTTATCTCAGAACTGTAAGTGCTATGGTAGAGGACTTGGCCACAAATAATCCCACGTGTCACCAAGGCTAGTGATAAGCAAATGCTTGCGGAGAGGCCCTTGCTCCCTAATCTTCACAGACCTGTCACCCTGCACTGTGACAGTCTCCACAGCAGGTGAGGGGCAGTGATCAGCACAGGGCAGAGCAGGTCCTGCTGTCCTGCTCTTGGCTCTCTGTGCTGTGCTGTGCACAGGTAGCGTGGAAATGTTCACCACCCTTGATTGCTGTCAGTAATGGATGGGCCTATGGAAAGTGATCTAACTGATTACCAACTCTGTCTCTAACACTGTTTTATCAGTTGGCAGCAACTTGCAGAAGGAGCCCAGCAGAAAATACTAAACCTACAGCTCAACATTATATATCTAAAATCTTCATAGAAAGGGAGAGACAAATAAATAGAAACACATCCTTCATTTTTTAAAGAATAAGTTTCTTACAAAAGCTTTTTGTTTTTTTAATAAAGGAAAATGAATGAGAGGATCATAGTGAAACCGAAGCAAACAAAGGTTGTTAAAACTATGAAAAACTCAGCAGCAGAGGTATAGTTTAGTCTATCCACTGCTATATTCCCTCATTTAATTGTTTTGCCAGGTTTCTTTCTGGGACATCCATTATTACACTGTACTAACATACATTTAATCCTAGTACAACTAATTATATTTTCCCTTTAACCAGTATCTTGCTCTCTGCCAACAGAATTAAACTTAATGAAATATATCAATATTGAAGACAGAAACGATCACAGTTGCTTTGCCTACAAAATAATTATAACCACTAAAGATCACTCATGTAACGTTCCAGTGGTAATGTCTAGAGAAAGGAAACAGCACAGTAGTGATATTCAAACAGGAACCCAGAAACTCCTCAACCCTGGAATCAGTAATAACTTCAGCTGGAACAATTGACAGAGGGGAAATGAATCATTCTCTTTGACAAGAACAAAACAATATTAAAATGTAATAGTTTATTAAACAACTGACTTCAGAAGTTAAATTACCAAATTGTATCGCCATGGGTTTTAAGAAGTACTGTCTGATCACAATAATGGATTGCCTACAAACTTTTATCTTAGCCATCGCCTCCAGAGTTGCTGTATTTAATTATTTAAACATTGTATTAATGAAACATGTTGTACTGGTAAGAAAACTACTTTTATCACAGCATATGAAAGAAAAAAAAAAGTGGTTTACACTGTACAACTGCATTTGTACCCCCATTGCAAATAGCAAAAAGCATCCTCTCCTTGATCCTCTCTTTCCAGCTGCTACACAGAACTAATTTAATGGCTGACACTGTTCTTGATTCTGACTTGATTAAAAAAAAAGAAAACAGAAACCATTTAAAACATTTTGATGCACCTGTTGTGCTGCATTATGACCCACTGTGATTTCAATTTATGTCACATGAGAACATGCCACTAAAGCACCAGATTGCACCATGTGCAAAAACCCTAGCAGTGCTGGAAATTGATGTCACAGCACATTTTACAATGCATATCTGTTCACATAATGCATTGAACACATAAATTAAGATTAAAAACAAAAGGAAAAAGAAATTAGTCATGGCACGAATGAGGTTAGACAGAATCATTCTGATTTGTACATGTGTCCTTTTGAAGCTGGAAACTTCTGCTGCAGAATGAAGACCTCTCTGATTTGAGCTGTTGAAAACCTAGTAGCAACAGCAGATTATCAACTTTTTTTGGTTGACCAGCCACAGGAGGGAAGTAAGACAGGAGTGGGTTTCAGGTGTCTGCTGACATCAGAGTGAGACTGTAGAAAACTTGGAAAAAATCCATGTTCTGAGTCTGGTAGGACCTAAAGATGGATGCTTCTGCTTATCTTTGCTCAGTGTTGAAGCCTCTCTCTCAGGTTCTTTTCTGGTCCTATCTTCTCCAGCTGCCATCTTGTCTTTCTTCTTGCCTAACTGTTCCAAGAGGGATAAAAGAATTTGGCAAAGTGCTCTGCAGCATGTGAAAGACCAAAACTTAGGTACTTAAATGGAAAATGCAGAAATGAACAAAATATTAATCATATGAGCTTACAGTTAAGTACCTTTGAGAGCCCTTAAGAGAGACTTGGCTTGGAAACCTGCACTATGAACACACTCATTGAATAATCATGTTTTGTGGAAGAAGAATTCAAATGCATTGCAGAATCCTGTACAGAAGAATCCAGCCATGCTTTTTCTTTTCACAAGACACAAGAAGAAATATACCTCTGCAAAGCACATTTTAAGACCTGCAACCTCTTCACTGGAAAAATGGCAAAAATAATATTTCTCTTCCTTACACTTGTATTGCAAATGTTAATAATTACAAAGTCCTTCAATAACTGCTTGGAGAGCATTTAAAATGCTAAAAATGTTAGAAAGCCATTCCTTAACTGCCTAAACAGTGTCTTAAAAATCCAACTGCTATTAGGTAGCAACCCTTTACAGCCAGAAGTGCAGATGCACTGTGGATTAAACCAAATAAAAGACCTTTTTCTCAAGGAAGAAAGAACATAAGCACGATCTGAGTTCTGCTTGCAACCAGTGACATTTCCAGTGATGTACTGTCTACTTTTGACTGCTGTTCTTAAAAACAGATGTGAACTATTTGGAGAGCAGGCATCAGAAGGGAATGAGAATGACCAGAAAGCAAGACCTCAGAATGAAGAGTGAGGGCATTGTAGTTATTCAATCTAAAACTAAGGAAGAATGAGAGAGAGATGATAGCAGCTGAGAGATATGTAAGAGAAAGTGAATAATCTGTATGACAAGCCCAATGTGGATAGGACAAGAAATAAAAGCTTTGAGTCATAGCAAGAGGGATTTGGGTTAAACATTAGGAAAAAAAAAAGTAATTGTAAGGAAAGTTAAGCACTAGGGAAGAACACTCACCTCACCTGAGGAGGCTGTAGGATCTCCACCGCTGGGAGATTTCAAGAACAAGTAATGCAGATATCTTTTGGGCACATTCAAGGTGCTGCTATTTACATGGACTAACTGAGGAAGAGAGCCCTGTTTCCTGTGTTTCTGAGTTGTGCTGTATCATATGTACAGATAGTGAGAAATGGTTTGCTCATGTGAGAGCTACAGAGACCAGCCACGAATGAAAAGCCATTAATGAAAAGCAAAGTTAATGGACCTTCCAAAAATATTCACCCTCATTTCAGTGTGGGGAGGCGATATCCTATTGCTGAGGGAATCCTGTTTGACTGACAGGAAAAGGACCAGGAAATTAATTCTCCCTGGAAATTTCCTTCTGTGAAGTAGCCAAGCCTGCAGGATGACTTTCCCAGGATTGTTCTCCTTCTACTTACAAGCATCTGCTAGGAAGTAGCTCAATGCAGACTGAATAGATGGGATGCTGGTGAATTTGTGCTCCAGGAGGACAGGAAGGAACCTGAAATCTCAGAGGAGAGGTTCTGTGCTATGACAGACCAGTTACTGAGAGTTTGCACTGAGGTCTTCTCTCTGGCTTGAAAGACCAACAGTGCTTTGAATTCTTCTGCAGACTGAAGCAGAGATTATGGGATGGAAAACGGCCAAGAGAAAGGAATTTTGCAGGAAAAGCATGCTTTATGAGAGACTTGTACTCAGTCAAGACTTTAAAGCCCTGCACCTGCCACATGGAATGGCTCATGTGTTATAGTTTCTCTCTTTCTATGAATAAGCCTGGGCTAGAGGAAGATTTTCAACGAAGATTTACCTATTCCTTGCAGGAAAATTGTGGTTTGCCTGGGATATCAAAGAAGTCAGGTTACCATGGCTGCGAGAGCATGTGGTCCGTGTCTGGTGTAACAAGTTTGTCTAGGATCACTGGGTCTACAGATCATGGCATTACACACATGTAGCCTGTGCTTAGCAAGTGGCTGTTTATCCAGGATTTCTGCGTGGTAGCTCATTGCTCTATCTTTATGAATTGTGAATTCCTCAAAATACTGAGCAAATTATTAGTATCCATGAACTTTGCTTAGAACAGGAAAACATATCAGTCTTTTTGCTGGGCTATGGATTCAAATTTTTTAAATGCATAATGGCTTTTCACAGAATGTGACTATCAAAGGCAGCTTTGGGCATTGTGGAGAGAAAACCTAGGCAAAAAAAGTAGGTTAGGATCAATGAAAACCAACATGTAGAAATATATCTAGAGCTGAGATACTGGTGAGGACCAGCAGAGGATTAGGAGATGATGAGCTTTTTGATGAAAGTAGTGTGAGGGATATTCTGTTGTCTCACTTGAAGGTAGAATACAACCAGAGAGTCAGGGGAAACTGTGAAGATATTGAAGGAAATCTGCATCTCTACTCAAGGAAATTAGGTAAGATTGTCCTATTCTAGGGTTGCAAACAAAATTGACAGATTTTCCAGAATCTTGACTCAGGAAGGTGCATTTATTACAATACTAATTTCAGGAACCGCTCCATGATAAGAGCATGTTGGTTTCTAATGTGCTTTTTGCAAACTCTGAGAATAAACTGACATGAGATCCACTCTATCCACATAAAGTAGTGAATGGTGGTTTCATGAGCCCCATGCTGTAACCACACCTATGGTTCTTGTGGTTCTTAGCAGAACCTCACAAGGGCTTGTCTCTTTCCTCTTGCTGCTTTCATTGCATCCTTCTTAGATTACTTGAAGCAAAGATGAGAAGGATTCGCAGACAGAAGCAGAAGAGTGAGGAGATCTCTCTTTCGATCAGAAAATACACGAGTGATACGAAGAGGTGAATTTCAGAGAGGTGTTTGTGAATCTCTGGTTCAAGTGGATTCCCAAATACTCATGTTCCTGTAGACCAGCAGCCTTTGAGGAGTGCCCAAAACAAGTGCAGTATAACCTTTGATGCAAACCTGGTAGAAAGATTGTACAAAATTTTGTCCCCTTAATCATATGAGAAGCTGGAGCAAAAAGTTTCACTTCACTAGATTTCTTTCATTTTAACACACATAATCAATTCTATCTCCCAAGGATTTTTGTCGCTGCTTTGTTTTGGGACCCTTCTTGTGACTGTTTCTCTCATTTCCTCCTATTCTCCCAGTTTACTTCCTCCTTCACTGAAGCAAAAACCAGCCCATTTTAAACAACTTACAACCCCTGCTTTTCCCACTAGAAAACTGCACACTGCATTCATCATGGGCTGTGGTTGCACATTTGGGGGGCAGGGTTTACTTGAATGCTTTTTACCATAATGGGTAGGGAGGGCAGGGTTTTGGAAGATTAGGATCCTGTTTGTCAGCATACCACAATACCGCTGCTTGAGTCGTGACTGCAAGAGAACTAAGAGCCACCCAGCAATGACAGCAATGAGGATCTGAGGCCAGATTATTGACAGTTGCCTATAGAGCATTTTGCTCTTTGTGTTCCAGGGAGTAAATAGCACTTTGGGTATCCGCTGACGGCCAGTCCTTCATTCGAGAGAGCGGAGGTGTGATATTACACTTCTGCTTTATCCAACTTGTCCTCCAAGTGGTAAATATGTGTGTGGGGGTATGCACATATGTAAAGAAAACTTAAAATAATATATGAAGGAATTACAAAATTCAAGATGCCATAATCTTACTTACTAAAGAAAAAAAAAAAACAAAAAACAAAAAACCCCTCCTACATATGAGCAGATAAAGAGTACTGCACTTCAAAATACTCCTGGGATAAAGAAAAGCCTGCTGGTCTTAAATACGCTAAAAAACTTACACTGCCATGACACAGTGTGTTTGTGGACTTCAGCCAGATCAACTACTCATTATATTCTCCAGTTTTGCCAACATATTATGATATGAGAAAACACCTGTAAATCATGATGTAAGAATGTACCCTGAGCCTCCACCGAACGTACCCTGTACCTCCATTCCAAAAACTTTCAATAGTCAATATATCAAACATATAGCATACAACATGTCTGAGTGTTAGGAAATGAAGTGTAATTTTCCCTCTGCTCTTAAAAGTGAGGAAGTACTCATCTTCCTCCTGCCCTACCATTGTCCTGTCCCCTTCAGATGTCCTGTGTCTCAGAGATTCCCACAATTCTCTCTGACTTCAGTTATCTTTAATCAACCAATTCCAGCAACACTTTTTAATCCAAACCCAAAAGAGACCAGCCAAATTAGAATGGTGTTAAAGTCAGAGAAATTAGATGGACTTTATGATTTAAAACACAGATGTGGTTTGTGCTAAAAAGCAATATTTATGGCCAAGAAAACAATAAAATCCTTTTTTTCAAGATAGTTGATCTACATTTACCGTCTGGACATTTATTTTTCCTCATTGAAATTATATGACAGGAGCAGATAAAGAGTATTGTATTCATGCTGTAAAAGGAGGAATTGCCAATGTACAGTATTTAGCAGCATTAGGGTAAGGTAGGGATATTGCACTGGGAAACATTATTTCTTACTGTTGCCTTTGAAACCAGAAGTTAAATTGATGCATTGATCTCACAGCATCCCAATATCAGACACAGAAATGTCTTAAAATATCACCATAATATAATTCTTCCTATACTTTCTAAGGAGGCTTGTCCCCTGAATTGTCTATAAACGGCTCTCTTAACCCTTTAATATAAATATTCTCCCCAAATTCTCAAAGGTATTATATAGAGAAAAGTACTGATTAAAATAACATGGCAGGCCTGGCTAGAACTGAGAAAATCAAGAAATTCACAGCTGAGATTGAAACTCCATCTTTGAGACACCCCATTGTGCTTTGTTGCATTTTAATAAGTGTTCATATGACCCTCTGCCAGTTAATTATGGGGATCTTTAGAATTTTGTTCTGGCCCCCTTGCACTTCACTACTGATGTGCTTCTTTCACTTCTATTTTTAGGGACCTTAAGGTGAGTTATCATTGTTAACCTGCTAACACCCAGATCTATTTTGCCATTTTAGCTGATCCTACTAAAACAGCTTTCCGTTTTTTTGTCTTACCTCCCTAAAGTGCAAATTTGGACCTTAACTGAATGTCTTAATAAAAAAAAAAAAAAAGAGAGAGAGAGAGAAGAATCACAAAAAATCAGATCCCTTCTCTCCCCCTGAACCCACTAAAAATAGCTCCAAGTTTTCAGTTCCTTTAGATGACAATCTATTTATAATTTAAAGTATGGCCAAAAGAATGGAGATAGTGTTAGATCTTATTTAGCCATATCTTTTAGAGGAGTTGTTGGGTTATATTTTTTGTTTTGTTGTGATGGTTGGTTTACTTTGGATTTCCCATTTGAAAAGAAGGAGACATTGTAAGAATACTGTAAATATTCTTGTGTCTTTTCCTCTCTTGTTCCAATTTTAAGCTGCACAAATCACCCTTTATTTCCTGCACAGAAGTAAAAGCACTACACATATTTAGGCAAATTTTTATTCAGGGGAGAGAGAAGGAAAAAAACCCACCAACCAACCAACTAATCAACCAAAAAACCTATGGAAGAAAATGTTTCTTAGTACCTTCTGTAGCTGCTCTCTGCAACAGAATTTTGTGGGTTACTTCTGAAAGAAACATATACTGGAAAAGGAATTAATATTTCCTCTGAAATGTAATCTGTCACCCATGAGGAAATATTGCTCTGCTTGATAAAGTAAAGGAACCTCAGGAGGGGACAGAAGTAAAACTAGACATCATTAATGAACAACTAAAATTCTGATTATTTGGAGGTTCCTAGATAAAATGAGGACATAGTTTTTTGAAGCACTGTAGACAAACATTGATATTGTTGTACATGTTTGAAACAATCATCTCAATCTTCTGAGATTTGTCCATCACTAGAAAACTTTAATGAATACTCTTTTAGTAATGGAATTTTCCTATTGAATGCAAATAACTTCAAAAGTTTATTTTCAGAATGTTTCATGCTTGTTTTTGTCAGACAGCTGGTAGATGGAAAGGGTTTCAAAAATAAAGAAAATTATATACAATGAATTACCAATTGCAGTAGACACTAGGAGATTAAATATATTTTTATGGTGAGGACATCATGCTGCTATAACCTAACCTTCTCCACCCCCATTGGGTAAAGAACACTTAATGAAGGAGAGGATGCTTCTATTAATCTGCCATCCATTTCTGGTCCATATAACATCCATTACATATTCACTAGTAATTTCTTCCATCTAACCCTTATTTTGGAGACAAAAATATTCTTTCAACCTTTAATAAGAAAAGACTGATAAATAGTTGACTAATGCATGTTTTCTATTTTATTTTTAATATAATCAATACCATTTTGACACATTTATATTCTCGGTTGCATGGGAGGCCATTACGCATTTTTGCTTAGAAAATCTTTCAAGATGTGCATTGCCAGGACTTATGTTCTTTGAATATCCGTCAAAATGTACTTCTTAGAAGTGGTTTACCTGGATGTAGCTATTTTCTGAGAAGGTCATCCCAGTGGTGGAAATCCCAATGGTGTGTATAGGTTACAAATAACATGATTTTCTGGTCCATTTTTTTCCTACAGTTTCCAAGCTTGTTCTCTCTCAACTCAGGAAATATTAAATTTCTCAGTAGCTGCTGGGCTAAGCTTTCATTCTGCCTCTACTCCAAAACAAAGTTAAATGCCAGCTTGTTGTCTTTGTTTTTTTAGCTTTGGTCCAAAGCTCATTTTCAGTTTGCACTCAGACATTTGATCAGCAACTTAGATTGTTTTATTAAATTTTTATTTAAAACAATAATTATAGGAAGAATACCTTCTTATAGTACAGAATGCATCCTTGAAGCTAAGAAAGCACCTGCTTTGCTTTTTTGTGAGCAAGAAATGCAGCTTTTTGTAAGCCTGAAACATTACCAAATGAAGGGCTAAGCAACAGCATTACTTTTTTAACATTCTGTTACTTCAGTGAACTTCATCAGTAAGCCTATGATTAACTTCTCTCTTTTTTTTAAAAAAAAAATCTAAGTTTGAGTTTTGATTTTATTATATCTAAGGAGATTGGGTAAAAATATCCTAGAGTAAAGCAATTCTGCTCCTTAACCCTATAGGACTGTGAACACAATGGATTCCCATGCTCATACTTGCTGACAGGATATTACTGCTTTCCTTTGATATATAATTTTATAGTATCTGCTGCTAGTCAATTGCCCTTTGATATGCAATTTTATAGTATTTTCTCCCAGTTTTTTAGACCTTTTTTATTGGTGCTGGTCAAATCAGGTGTATAAAGCAAGAACATCAGTATGAGGAGTTTGAGTTGAATGAGAATGAGTTGCTTATTAATTCTGCTGGCAAGTTCCAAGTCCAGTGTTATGACAGAATTCTGCCACCCTTTTCCCCAAGTTTGTTAGTTAGTTTTGGCTTGGCCAAAGGGCTACTACCAAAACTTTAGGCCCTGATCTTGCAGTCGGATTTTCATGTGTGGGATCCTATTGACCTCAGCAAGTTTTTAAGCAGATACTAACATCAGACAACCATGAATTTGTTCCAGGAGAATTTCCTGAGACAATCAGCTGTGAAGTTTCTGATAAATTCAGATAGGCTGGAGATCAGCAAATGCACAGGTCATGCAGGTTTTTGTCACAGTAACAATACTTGCCCATGTGACATTGATGGGGCCCAGGGACTTTGGTGACAGTGTTCTCCACCCCTCTCTCTCTCATTCTCTGGATTTGTACAAAGACATTTACACATGCATACACCTATATACACACACACATATATATATATATATGTATATATACACACACACACGAGCATAATGGAGCCAATTTACATACATGTATATGTATTATAACAAGTAAACACTCATGTCCTATGTGTGTTTATCAAATTTCCTATTTGTTATATATTCTCTGTTTGGGATGATCTGTTTTCTCCAAAGGCATCTGGGCATGCATGTGACTTATCTCAGTCATGTCACCTCATTCAGGTAAAGCAAGAAATGTGAGAGAAAGAACTTAGAATTGCTAAGTCCTTTGCATTAAAAAATTACACACATAAGTAAACCTATTACATGCCGAAATACTTGGGTTTTGGTTCAGTTTTCTTTGGTTTATTGGTTTTGGTTTGTTGCTTTTTTTTTTTTTTTTTTTTTTTTTTTTAATTATAGCGAATTATAGTTAGGTTATATAAGAAAGAGCTCCAAGAATTCCACTGACAGCAATCTTACATATCTATGAAAGAATGAAGTCTTTGTTTCTGGACTTTGGGCTGATATTTTTACAGTTTTCTTTCTGTGGAAGTGATAAATGCAAAACTAGATTCCAAAACCCACTCACCTCTTCGACTTATACAGAATATTACTGCAAGATACAGCTCTAATAAACTAACCTAAAAAAGGAACTCTGATTTCCTAAGAGCACCAGAATAAAGTTGGCATTAATTACTGGTTAAATACAACAGTTTGATAATTAATAAAAAAAGCTATCCAGAACAGTAAGCACATTCTGGAGTTAAGATGATTTTACTTTACCGTAATGAATATCACTCATTTAAAAAGTAGTACATCCCCACAAATAAAGACACAATACTTCTGTTAATTTCCTTGAGTATTTTACATAAAAATGTCATATATTTGCAACTCATACACGTGTAACCATTTATTGAATCTATTTTTAATTTCAATTCAGCTATCGTCATAATGTAAAATACTTTGTGGAGCAAAAATCTTGTCAGGACTGCGTTTTGACATAAGTGAACTGGGATATTCTGTCATAAAATACTGAGTTTAGCTTCTCTTAAAACTTTATTTGTTAGAATGAGATGATGGTAAATATAAAGTTTGAACTAATTTTTGTAAACTCTGATTAAAATGCAGAGGTGGTAACTTGGAAAACTTCCCAATCATACCTGAGGGGTGAAGCAGGAGGATTAGAGATACTGAGTGAAAACCCACAAAACTGATCATTTTCCCCACTGTATCCTTTTAAAAAGCTGTAGCTCTTGTTTCTTATAAGTTTAACTGCTTTGTAGTTTCTTTACAGCCTCAAATTTTTTAAAGAAAATGTGACATCACTACAGATAGCTTCTTTAAGTTGTTCCTAAACTCCATTTGACTTTATAAATATCTCTGAATAACAAAACACGCAGGGCTGGATCCTGCCAGGTGCAGGAAATCCTGAGTGGTTCATCGAGGTGAATGTATGTAGCTGAAACTCAAATTTGGCATACCCTCCCTTACATGGAGGCCAATGAGTAATTTTTACCTCTTTTCCTCCAAACTTTGGTTGGATCTGCCATCATTCCCCAACTCACATATTTATTTATTATTTTACATTAAATTTTTTAAATAACGAAGCTAGGAAGAAAGAGAATTTTCAAGTCACAAAACTCTGCCATGCAAGGATCTGTGTGGTTTTGCCAAGGGCCTGCATCCCTGGTAATTTTGGAGATTCAGAAACTGATGAAAGATGTGGAGTTGAAGTAACATATAAAAGCTGGGAACAAAACTTGCTAAGCTGAGCAGAGAGAGTTGTAATTGACCATCTACATTCCATAAGGCTTTGCTGAATAACTTGCTCTTACTAATATCACCCACCACAAAGGCTTGATGCACACAAAAATCCTAATTTTGTGTTTGTAAATCACCATGAAGATATAAATTTGCATATGATGTTGGTGTTCTAAAGAACATGCTAGTTTTTAAAATTATTTTTGTTAAAGATTGACTTTTTTCTTTGGAGTTATAATTTTAGTCTACCTTACTAAGAAAACAGGACATTATCCATACTAAAATAAATAGAAAGCAAAACTAAAATCTGCCTTTTGTTTGAGATACATTTTATGGTAATTCTATTTCACAGTAAAAACTTTCCCCCCCAAAAAAAAATAATCACAGAGAGGAGATAGCAGAGCTTTATCAGAGAAATACACTTTTGAGGAGTGAGTTTGTATCCTAAGGAATCTTTCAGAGGTCCTGGTGCCCTGTCCAAAAGACGGTCCAGAGGCTAAAACAGAGGTCATTCCCCAATGCCAACACCTCCTCTGTATGATGGGGTAGCAGCAGCAAGGAAAGTGCTGTACGTTCTGTCTTGTAATGCAAACTGATTTTAAGATAAATACTAATATTTAGATAAAGAAATATTTACTGATATTCCCCATGCCAAACACTGCAGCTGTGACTGCAAGGCATGTGAAGATGGTAAAGCAGCCAGACCTCTTCCTTAGAGTGTTTTTATTTATTTTTTTCCTACTAACTGTAATGTGTGACTGCTTTTCTGCCTAAACATCTCTAAAGGGCTATGAAAACTGAAGTCCTTCAAAGCTGTTTAATGTTTCCTCAGATTCACAATAAAATTCTGCAATACAGATCTCTTAGCAAAATCTCTGAAGCATTGCAAGCGGTACTTACATAATTTTCTGTTAAGTCAGTATTTGTGTATTCAACACCTAGAAAATAAGGAAAGTGAATGTGGATAGGGAAGGGAAAAAACAAAGGCGGAGGGGGAAGGGGTGGGAGGGAAGGGGTGGGGGGGAATAGACAAACCCTACCCTGAAACAGCCATGCAGCTATTAAACATATGCCAAAGTAAACAATAGTGTGAGGGTCTGCCATAGCTTTGCCCTGCAGGTAGACGGCAGGCGGCACAGAAGGAAAGCAAATGGCAAGGAAAAGAGAAAGACGGTACAGGATGTGGATGAGATGCCGAGCCCTGAGAGCATGAACGGCCTGATTGTGATCCTCAAGTCACACCATCAGCCATGCAAAACAGGACATACCTTTCTGGCTTGCTGGTTCTGTCGGCTGAAACAAAGCAGTCCCATTCTCAGCGGGAGGCCAAATCAAAATGAAATTTTATTTAGTCTGCACTGTCCCCAGATTGGGTTTCAGAATGACTGCTTTAGGAGATAGCATGGATGTGGCTGATGCATGCTTTGCATATGAAACTGCAATAGAGGAGGAAAAAAAAAATCTACATAATCAAAAAAATCTGTGCCGTGTGGATTGCAAAAACCCCTGGACGTCAGTGAAGCAGCTACAAAGGATGTTTTAAAAAATGACCTTCCTGGAAAAAAAATGCACATTTGTGCTTTGCAATACTATTTTCAATAAATACCTAATAGATCACTTTGCATGTAATTGTTCAGAAGCTGCCCTGAGAGACTGAAATAGCAAATAATTTTTTTTTTCTTTTTTGTTTTAATCATGGAACAGAATTACAGTTTGGAAACAAATGCAGAGAAAATGTATATCTCAAGAGGATTTCTGTGTCTTGCAGTGGCTGGGAGTGACTGTACCTCAAAATCCTTGTAAATTTAATTTTTAAGTCCCTGTTTCCTAGAGTACCTAAAGAAAGGCCTACTGCAGTAAAGAACATCTGCTTTTTGTACCACTGATCTAATGCATTCCACCTTGCACTTTTAAGAAAGGACCCATTCTTTGATTAGACACACTTAATTTTACAGGCTATTAATAAATAAAAAAGATCATCAACTGATCACACAGTATTTTCATTAGAAGTTAGAAATAACTTACAAAGGCAAGGAATAGTCTGCAGAAAATGCAGGGCATACACCGTGTAATGCCTTTGTTGTCAGTTATGCTGCAAATGAGATTTTCAAATAGGATTTGCAGAGGCAGGGCAGTGATCAGCACAGTGCAACATCCAGGAAAGGGAAGTTGAGCACGGTATTCTATGAAACAAGGGGGCAGAAGGGAGCCTGTTTGTAGATACATATTATTATCCACAGAAAACACTTATCACTGCTTGATTTTGCTACACCAGCTACTTGGAAGTAGGTGATACCAATAATTTTGTAAGTGCACATCTGTGTGGGAATGTGTGTTTGTATTTGTCTGTGTGCAGGGCATGTAAGCCTGCAGTCTGTGCACACGTACACGCTTGATGCTTGCACTGTAAAGGACAAGCAAAAGGCAGCACAAACAATACATGTTTTCAATTGACAGATATTTCTCTGCTGGGACAAGCAGTGCTAATGCTGCACTCTATGTAGATTATGGACAGCTAAAGAATGGGATGGCAAAAAATCCCAAAAACCCAAATACCATAGAATTTTTCAGAATGCAAAAATGCAGGATCCCAAATAAACAATATAGATAAAAACTTGCAGCAATAATGAGATACAGTGCAAATCATTCACACAATGTGCTTTCACACTGTGATGACGGAAGCCACTGACAACAATGCAACCATGTGCAGATACTCCTTGGAGAAACAGTCGAGCAAATTTTGTAATTCTATCTTCTGTGCTTTGCAGCCTGAGTTTGAGACTTGCTGGAACAAAATGTGTGAAAATATTGATGTTTTAAAAATTAAGCATTGGACATCATGGAAGGTAACTTCATAATAAGTTCTCCTACTGCTATTTAAAGCTAGAAATCCATAAGGAGCACAGCAAAAAATATAACATTTGTTCTCCTTATGTCTTGGAACAACTGTTTTTATATTTGTAATCATCCTAACTGTTGTTCCAAACAAGATATTCAGATAGTCCCTAGCCTCATGCTGTATCTTATTTATTCTGATGCATATCTTATAGCAAAGCTTTGTCTGTATTGAATTAATCTGATTTTTTTGAGTGTTATTATTTTTATAAATGCTGCTTTTTTTGCACTCACACAACTTCCCACTTTAGGGAAAAAGCAAGATGTGATTGCTTTAAAAATAGAAGACCAAATACATAGCTAGTATTCCCAAAATTCAATGCACCTGGCATTCACTTTATACCTAATAAGCATCTGTGAATATGCAAATGTTCAATGTCTCTAGTAACCTCATTAATTTATTCCTCAGGCAATCAAAGAATGTGAACCAGTCCTCTGCTACTAATACTGGAAGTGGTACGCTGCTCAGCATTGCTAGAATAATCTGAAAGCACATTCTGCATATTGAAAAACTGTTTCATCTTTCTTCCTTCCTTTGCCACTGTAATTCAAACAAAGACTTCCCACCTCAGTTTACATAGCTGATAGCAAAAGTTGAAAAATGCCAAAAAATGATTAAGACATATATATTATCTCTCTGTCTCTATCTCCATATATATTTATATATATGTATGTATCCATGTACACACATGCATGCTGGGAAGACAAATAGTTTAAAGAGATCTCAACAGAATTCCAGTTTGAAAACCACCTGAGTTTTCTTATTCATTTATTTGGAAAAGGGGAAGCTTGGGCAGGATGGAGGAGTGAGGGAAAAATGACCTGCCTCCTACTCTGCAGAGCAGCTGAATAATCTTTTCCTTTGCCCACATTAAAAGCCCTGAATAATGTTTATAAAATGTTAGGGAATCCCGGTAGGTTTCCTATTTAACAAGCCATGTATGACAAATCACAGTGTAATGTACTACGTTCTTAATCTTTAATTAGAATGTGAATATCTGTGCGAGAACGCAGTTAACTTTGACACATTAAATCTTCTGGTTAAAGTGCCTTACAGGAAGTGCAAAGATGAAACACTGCAACAATCTACTGCCTCTCTCCATTCACCCAGACAGTTGGGGAAGGATGATAACATCTTGTAATACCTGCTCTGTAGTAATTAATCGCTGTGGTATTTAGGACCATTCAAGTAGACAAATATGACAGAGACAGGGACAATTAGGAACCTTGTTCAAGCTACATTAACTTTTCCAGCTATTACAACACAGCAGCTCAAGTTTGCTTGTAAAAGCTGCAGAGGGATTGTTATGCATTAGCCGTGCGATTATTAATGAAAGAAAAGGAGAATTGTGTTTATTGTAGTTTGAAAATTGCAAATAAATTTCAATTATCTGCTATGTCATTTTGTTAAACATGCATTCTGGAAATGCCTTTGTACTCTAAATCATGAGCTACTTAGAGCAAACTAATACTAGAAAGCCTTTGGGAGATACAAAGTCAATATTTTTGTTGAACTGGCCTTCTTTCTTGCTGAAACCAGAGACAGATAGAGCTACCTGAAGACATTTCAGATAGTCAGTGAACCTCACAGACACTGGCATTCATCCTGGCTCTGTGTACCAACAGGCAGTCAGATCAGACTTTCGACACATCACTGGTGGAACATGAGTTCTGCTCCACAAGAATGAGAAAGCTCAAGTTCCCTTACTGGTGCCATGCATAAAGTGCACGCAGACAGATAAACAAACAACACTGGGGGGGAAAGAGCCCTTCAGAAAGCCCTCTGCCTCTGTCCCATTACTGCCACAGTCATCACCAGGACAGGCTGAATGAAAATCAGGGAAAACCTTCGGGACTTGGTATGGATTACATATTGTAGAGGTTACATGCTCTGCTTCACTTTCCTATCAATAAGGAGCACTAAATGCAATGCAGAGTATAAAGTTTTAACTCTATATTTTATACTTTTATAGTTTATATTTTATACTTTTATATTTTAACTGTATGTTTGAGGCAGCATAATTTGCCATTGCTGTTTGGTACCACATGAACACGTCAGTTCTCAATATTAAAGGAGGATGGTCAGAAAACAACAGAACTGGGCGAACATTGCAAAGACTTTGCCATGAATATTCACTTGGTGTCTGCTTTCTTAAAAAAAAATTTAAAAAGGAAATCACCTAAACCTGTGGCCCTTTCATGTTCACTTTATATGAATATTTGAACTAGAGTTTCTTAGCAGCATGAATGCTTTCAGAAAGCTAATTTGAAAGTCATACGTGCAAGTGTTTGTGGAAAACGAATTCTAAATTTGCATGTGCAAATATTTGCACTGGGTATGCTGTCGTCTTCCCCCAGTCAGGGAGCAGCAGCGCTGCCACGTGTCTTGCCCCACCAATCCTTCCCCAGGAACCCAGCTTGAGTTTCAAATATTGTGTCAAACTTGCCCAGTGAACTTGTTTGTGATCGAGCCCCAAAGTAGAAAAAAAGAGAGGTGTTAAAAGTGTATGAAATATACTTGAACAACAAATGTTTGCAGCGATGGGAGATGCGTAGCCGGGCATTTTGAAAGCAGGAGCAGAGGCACACTGGCACAAGACAGAGTTTGTTAGCAAGTGTTCGCTCACTTCTGGTATGACTGCTTTTACCGCCTCTGTCCTTCCACAGGGTGAAAAACAAAACTGAGGGGTAAAAATACCAGTTAGGACAGGGAAACATTTTGTGCCCATCTTCTCAGTTTACAGGCAATCTATTGAAATATTACCCTTCAAATTCAAAACATTTGTGAGGCTTGAAGTGCTTTCTGAAGGAAGAAGACAGGACTCTACCATTTATTAGAAGATGGATTTTTTTTTCTTTTCAATTATGGTAGTTGCAAGTACATTGCCTCACACATGCCATTTTCTGCAACCCACATCATTGTAGTCTAGAAATAAAAAGAAAAGCCAGCTTAGCCCAGCAGAAATCTGCCTCCCTCTCAGCTGAGCTGCAATGATGTCAGCTTTCTGATTACAAACTGCTTATTTATGCTTCAACAGCTGCCAAGAGCAGCAAATAAGTGGCTAAAAGAGTGTCTAGACCAGGCATTCAGGCCTCTATTGTTTGCTGGTTGTTACCTGGTTGACAGCGATGGGTACAGCTGCCTGGTGTGAAAGAGAGCAAGGGATGGGGAGGCAGTGATTGACAGAAGGGCCCTCGGGGTCAGGCACAGCCAGCCCCGATGGCCCCATGGCTTTATGTTCCCCGGTCTAAAGGGAGAGCCACGGCTCTGCCTAGAGGTTGGAGGTGAAAGGAAATGTTTGAGGGTAATGAAAAAAATCCTTTAGCCAAATTTGTGATCATGAACAGTTCTCTGGGGAATTTAAGACCAAGTGTTAGGCAGTTTTCTCTATATACAGAAATTGTTATTGGTAACCACCACAGGAATAATAATGTGTTACGCATACATGGGTAAAAATGTATCTTTGTGCAGTCCTTCACATAGGAGCTTAAAACTGCTGGTGGTTTTATTTTTATTTAAGTTAAAACTGATAATGCTGCTAAAACCTGGTGCCAGGCACTATGCAGAAATTCATTCTGCTTTAGGGCTAGCTTTAAAAGCTTTTCTGAAAAATATTCAGGTGTTTGGCAGGCAAAAATAGATATTCAGACTAGACAATCATCTATCAAAAGCTACTCATACACTTAGTGAGTTTAGTGAGTTTTGCTGTATACATTTATATTTTGGAGAGACAGTGGCTCTAAAAACAACTCAGTGGGAAGAGCTGGACAGTGAGCAGGCTGACCAAAAACCATAAAACCCCATTTTCAGTCTATATAGAGATGTCCTCAGGCTGGTTTTGATCTCA
Source organism: Irena cyanogastra (assembly GCA_013397155.1). Classification (NCBI taxonomy): domain Eukaryota; kingdom Metazoa; phylum Chordata; class Aves; order Passeriformes; family Irenidae; genus Irena; species Irena cyanogastra. Next base: position 273,542 of record VWZV01001108.1, on the reverse strand, counting down.
TAGATGTTAGTGTGGTCCTGGCATAATGCTGCTGAAGTCAGAGGAATGACATTGATCCAAGCCAACTGCAATCACTGGCAGGCTGACTGAATTTCTCACCTCCCACCCCACGGTGGGCTACTGTTCAGCAAAAAAGACAAAATGTCTCAGAAGTTTTAAAAGGATGAAGCCAATGAATTGTTTTTAATAGAACAACATAAGTAGATTCAAAAGTCTTTGAACAACATGCAAAAACTATGTAGATACAGCGTACCCTGGGAAAAAAAATGAAACCTTTATGCTCACTAGCAGATCTACTGCTATCTTTGTCCAAACACATGAAGATTAAGTTGCTGGGGCAGTCATGAGCAGAATTAATCTTACTTTCCTGTTTGGCATTTTCTGACACAAGGCAAAGTCCCATGCCAAGGAAAAAAGTTGATTTTCAGAGCTTGTTACATATGACAGAATTATTAAATGTTTTATGACCATATGGTATAATTTTTTTACTGTAGCTTTTGAAATAGATTATAATTAACAAATGAGTAACTTTTCTCAGTGAAAGATAAGAAAACACTATAAAGTAGTCTGGATGTCAGTAACAGCTAGTAAGGTGAAAGTATAGCAGAGTACCTGAGTAGCAGAAGCTTAGTTTTGCTATGCAGTTGGCTTTCTACTTATCTGATGCAAAAGCTGTAACTGAAATGAAATCATGTTAAATTAGCTGTAAAAAATAAGTTGATTTAATTAAGCACAGAAAGACTTATTAGATATAATAAAATGTTAAAAAGTCAAATGATGTGCAGTTACATTTCAGCTAACACTGCTCAACAAATCCACTAAATTTATTCCTTTCAATAATGATCTGTTTTGAGCATTTAATTAGATAAATAATATTTAATCACTTCAGCAAATTTGAACTAGAAAAATTCCTTGTCATCAGAGGTGACTAATCCTTGCTAATATCCACCTTTAAAGAAAAAGTAAAACTAGATGGTGTTCCGGAGCAGCAGAGAGTATGAGGTACAAATGTGTCTCTAGGCCTCATTAGAAAACAAGGTTTGCTAAACAAACTGTTATTTACAGTGAGAAGTGTGCATATTTTACTGGGAAGGAGGATTCACATGTTTGCCTCTTTTCAGCATCAGGCACTATAAGTAGATGATAAGAAAAGGTATTCAATAGATGTCCTATAATTCATCATAATACTGTTTCATTTAATAACTACTTTGCTGAAGTGATTGGCATGATTACAGGAAAATTACTTCAAATTATCCATCTCTTATCTAGCATCTAAGATGTCCTAAACTTGCATGAGAGTTAGTATAATGGGACCTATTAATTACTAATTCTGCAAGTCCTTCACTACTTAAATATCCTTTCTACCAGGTGTGCTGCGTAATGCAAATAAAGAAATAGAAGCCAAAATGATCGCTTTCCAAGAGAGTGTCACTGAAAGTTTAATAAATGAAATACCAAGTGCAAAAGTTTGTCCCACCCACCAACTGCAAATATCTACATAATAATATATTTTCTCTGTATTTCTCTCCTCCTCATATGTGTGTATATTTGCAGGGGTGTGTACACCTATAAAAATAAGTACATGAACAGTATGTGGTATATATTGTATTTATTTCTACTCAGAGCTATGGCTGTGCAAGGCTGCTACAAAAGATGGGCCAAGAACATACTCTCTGCCCTAAAAAGCACCTTTTAATCTCAAAGCCTTATACATCAAATGCTATCTGCTCAACACGATTTACTCCTATGAGTAAACACTTTGAAGAAAAGAAGCATTATCTGGTAAGGGCAGGGAAGGTAGAGCCAAGATGGGCAGAATCCACATTTGTCCCCTCTGCAGTCTAGATTTAAAAGCCAGTGTAAATTAGAGCAGCAGCCTTATACCTGCACTCTTGGCTTTCTAAAAGCCCTGATGTAAACCATCATGGCAGAAAACAGGGATAGGTCCTTCCTATCATTCTTTCCAGCCCACCTGTGACACGCCCATAATTCAAAGGGTGGCTATTCTGCTTTTTAAAGCCACCTAAGATGGCAAATGTTCCACAAGGGCTTGATGCTTCAGTATCTTACCCCTCAGAAACAAACTGTGCAAAGTAGGCCCATGCAGTTACAATATCTGGTTGGTGCTGCTCTAAACTTTCATTGTAGAAGCATTGTCGTGAAAAATCCTGCTTTATTTTCTTTAGGGAATCCAGCCTCAAGTTCACAAACAACCTATCTTCTTTCTCTTTCTTTTATTTGCTACTTTTTGTATCACAACAGTGCCTTAAGTTCTATTAATTATATTTGTGATGTTGAATTAAATATACAGAAAATGTGGTACAGGAAACAAAGAAAAACAAAAAACAACCCCCTCAAACCAAATGGTAAAAAGCATATAGAGACCCCAGAAAAAATTGATTGTTACTGATATATGGCAAGGGACCAAGCCTAAAGGCTCTGGGCTTTCTGACAAAATCTGTCTTGAAGTGCAGAGCTGAAAGGGAAGGCGAGTTACACAAGTAAATTTCAGGAAGGAAACAAAATACTGCACTTCTAACACTCTATTTACCAGAAAATGTAGAACAAAACAATCTCGTCTACAATACCCAGAAAATGTAAAAGGGAAAGATATTCTTGAACCGTACCTGATGAACTGTTGGAAGGCTTTTTACTATATTCTGTAAAAGAAATTCTTGCTGTTGTTTCTAAATATGCAAATGGTCTCAATGAACTAGGAGACCCACCATGAGGCAACATTTCTGTGAGAACATTACCTTTAAAAAGGCTCTTATCTATTAGGGATGGGGACTGATAGTGAATTTTCTGCTTTCATTCTGAGCGACCACAACCAGCTTACGGAATGCTGCAACTATAACACCTGAATACATGACAAACAAGCTTAATTCTCATTCCCCTTGCTTTTTACAAGTGAAAAGTTTCAAATCTCTACTGTTCACTTTTTTACTTCAAGGCAACAGAGTCTTTTTGAGATTCACAATAACTTTTCATTACATAGTCACTACTGGAATGGTATGAAGTCTGTGACTGATAGGCTTCCATGAAGCAACTCTGGTTTACCTGCAATAACATAAACACAATACTGCCAAACCAGGGATGCTGCAGTTTGAAAGGGACTTTGTCAAAACTCTACTACTTTATGTATTCACAGTTATTTACTCTGTGGACTAAGCTGATGGATATTTACGATTTATACTTCTGCAACTACTCATAAGGACTCTGGTATTAGAGAACATTATTCCTCCACTTCAAAACTTAGAACTCTGTAATAAACAAAGTATTTGTAAGAAATTCTACTGCATGGCCAGGATCAATTATATCTGTTTTTTCATACATGACATTCTAAAAGCCTATTAGCTGGTCAGTAGATCTGGTGTTCAGTGTTGGCTGTCAGCCCTACTGCAAAATAAGCATGCAAGCAGTTGTTGGAACATCACAAGCATCCTGATCATTGCAAGCTTTGCTGAGCTCCCGTGGCCAGAAATTCCTTCCTTCCTCAGTATGTTCCACATGGGCAAAGGTACCTTCAAAACCAGTCTGGGCATCATGTAAAGCAACCTTCTAAATCACCTGTTAAAAATACGTTGTGTCTGCCACCTCAGCTCACTGAAACCAGAGATCTGTTACATTTGTGCACTGTTGAACTAGGTGGAGAAGTGATGGCTTCTAGAGAGTCACCTCAAGTTTTGCCTAACATAATAAGATACAAGAATTCCCAACCAGATACCTTGAACAGCATCATATCTTCTTTGGCTTTTTAGGAACTTAAAATTGTGCCAACATAATAGTGATTCAAGCTTGGGATATTTTCTTTTTTTTCTTTTCCCTCTTCAGTGTATCTCCACAGTTTAGTAGACCATACATGTAACAAGTCCACAGAATTTGCGTCATGTAATTTCCTTTACTACTTTACCTTAAAAAACCTTCAAAAGACAATGCATAAGGGATGCAGTGGGATGAAAACAGAATTTGAAAAGTAATAATTAAAGTCAGCACCAGTTCACACTGTTAACTAATAATAAGGGGTATGCCTGAGAAAGCAAACTGATTCAGAAGAAATTACTCAGATATTTTTGGATCCATCTGCTTCTTTCTTCTGGTAGCCTGAAATTCCCATATTCTAAGGGCTTTAAATCTAATTTAATATTAAAGAATATGTTAAATCTCTGCACTGAAAGTTCTTGACTAATTATCCCAGGTACCACAACCTAGAATCAAGTGTCTACATGGAATGCTGGAATGGAACGATGAAATACCTTCAGTTAATAGTCCCTAACTGAAAAGCAATTTTGAAAAGACTTCTTTGTTTTACAGTCTTGTCTAACTGCTTAGAGAGTCTTCTCCAATGGATCAATCAGAGGATGGGGACAATAGCAAGAGGAAACAATGCTGGAAAACCATCAAGCCCACTGACTGGGTAAAACAAGTAAAACAATTCTTAGCGTGAGTCCTTATAGGAGTGAAACTATGGGGCCAAATCCACTGAGCATCAGTATCAGCTTCTGCTGATGTTTGAAGAAAGTCCTACCAGGAAAAGAGTATCTTGGTGGGAGGTGTTACTGATATACTTGTGGTTCTCAGTGCTTGCCATATCAGCTGGACTACAGCCTTTTTTAGAGAAACTAACATGGGTTTCTTTGCCGCTTGAACTAAACAGTCTGGATTTCTAGTTGAAATATCTGGGAGGTGAGTCCTTTGTAAGTCAGTTTGGGGGAGGATACTCAACACATACAAAGACTAATTGGCAGCAAGTAGCGTTGGTAACTCCTACACTCTTGAATAACTCAAGAACAGGCTTCCAGCCAGTTCTGCTACTGCAAGAACTTAAGGACTTTGTGATGCCCTTGAAACATACCAATCTTTCTTTTCCTTCCTTCCTTCCTTCCTTCCTTCCTTCCTTCCTTCCTTCCTTCCCTTTACTTACATTCTAAAGCTCAGTGCAGGTTACTGGGAGGCCTGTGAAAAACAAGGGGGTTGCTTTGCTAGATGCATTGATGGCATACTATCTTGTGCTTGAAGGGATTGGACTTGATGACCGTCTGAGCCCATTGGCCTATCAGCAGGATAGGGCATCAGCAAGAAGCCTGGTGGAATCAGGATACCAGCANCAAAGTATTTGTAAGAAATTCTACTGCATGGCCAGGATCAATTATATCTGTTTTTTCATACATGACATTCTAAAAGCCTATTAGCTGGTCAGTAGATCTGGTGTTCAGTGTTGGCTGTCAGCCCTACTGCAAAATAAGCATGCAAGCAGTTGTTGGAACATCACAAGCATCCTGATCATTGCAAGCTTTGCTGAGCTCCCGTGGCCAGAAATTCCTTCCTTCCTCAGTATGTTCCACATGGGCAAAGGTACCTTCAAAACCAGTCTGGGCATCATGTAAAGCAACCTTCTAAATCACCTGTTAAAAATACGTTGTGTCTGCCACCTCAGCTCACTGAAACCAGAGATCTGTTACATTTGTGCACTGTTGAACTAGGTGGAGAAGTGATGGCTTCTAGAGAGTCACCTCAAGTTTTGCCTAACATAATAAGATACAAGAATTCCCAACCAGATACCTTGAACAGCATCATATCTTCTTTGGCTTTTTAGGAACTTAAAATTGTGCCAACATAATAGTGATTCAAGCTTGGGATATTTTCTTTTTTTTCTTTTCCCTCTTCAGTGTATCTCCACAGTTTAGTAGACCATACATGTAACAAGTCCACAGAATTTGCGTCATGTAATTTCCTTTACTACTTTACCTTAAAAAACCTTCAAAAGACAATGCATAAGGGATGCAGTGGGATGAAAACAGAATTTGAAAAGTAATAATTAAAGTCAGCACCAGTTCACACTGTTAACTAATAATAAGGGGTATGCCTGAGAAAGCAAACTGATTCAGAAGAAATTACTCAGATATTTTTGGATCCATCTGCTTCTTTCTTCTGGTAGCCTGAAATTCCCATATTCTAAGGGCTTTAAATCTAATTTAATATTAAAGAATATGTTAAATCTCTGCACTGAAAGTTCTTGACTAATTATCCCAGGTACCACAACCTAGAATCAAGTGTCTACATGGAATGCTGGAATGGAACGATGAAATACCTTCAGTTAATAGTCCCTAACTGAAAAGCAATTTTGAAAAGACTTCTTTGTTTTACAGTCTTGTCTAACTGCTTAGAGAGTCTTCTCCAATGGATCAATCAGAGGATGGGGACAATAGCAAGAGGAAACAATGCTGGAAAACCATCAAGCCCACTGACTGGGTAAAACAAGTAAAACAATTCTTAGCGTGAGTCCTTATAGGAGTGAAACTATGGGGCCAAATCCACTGAGCATCAGTATCAGCTTCTGCTGATGTTTGAAGAAAGTCCTACCAGGAAAAGAGTATCTTGGTGGGAGGTGTCACTGATATACTTGTGGTTCTCAGTGCTTGCCATATCAGCTGGACTACAGCCTTTTTTAGAGAAAATAACATGGGTTTCTTTGCCGCTTGAACTAAACAGTCTGGATTTCTAGTTGAAATATCTGGGAGGTGAGTCCTTTGTAAGTCAGTTTGGGGGAGGATACTCAACACATACAAAGACTAATTGGCAGCAAGTAGCGTTGGTAACTCCTACACTCTTGAATAACTCAAGAACAGGCTTCCAGCCAGTTCTGCTACTGCAAGAACTTAAGGACTTTGTGATGCCCTTGAAACATACCAATCTTTCTTTTCCTTCCTTCCTTCCTTCCTTCCTTCCTTCCTTCCTTCCTTCCTTCCCTTTACTTACATTCTAAAGCTCAGTGCAGGTTACTGGGAGGCCTGTGAAAAACAAGGGGGTTGCTTTGCTAGATGCATTGATGGCATACTATCTTGTGCTTGAAGGGATTGGACTTGATGACCGTCTGAGCCCATTGGCCTATAAAAGGGCATCAGCAAGAAGCCTGGTGGAATCAGGATACCAGCAGATACCTCTCTAAGAAAAAGCAGCAACCTTCTCTACTGCAGGTAGTGGAAGTGCATCTCCATCCCTCCAAACAGTTTGACTCACATTGCACACCTGGAATAAAGAGACCCCAACAGCAGCGTGTCTATTGTGGGAACAGGGACATGTCCTCATGGAAAGACCTGCACTTGTGGCTAGACATTTCCTAGTGTAGATCAGCATAAGGTTTGTTGCATGAACAGAACTCCTCTTCCCTGCCCTGTGGTTCCTACGTGAGGCAAGTGAGCTCCCACTTGGGGTGCACCATGGAGTGCTCCCTTCTGTAGGAAAGAGATGGCCGAAAAGCACTACCCTGGCCAGGAAAGATGAGTGACCTTGAGGTAATTACAGTAATTACAAAGACCAATTTAAGTGGAAGAAGAGCTGCGTTAGTGGAGACATATCAACATTTTTTGTATCTCTGACTCAAAGCATTAGAAGTCTTGGTATTTCGCTGAGAAATGTTTCTTCCAGGGGATTCTAGGTGGCACACTGAGTAGGATGTGCTGCTGTCAGAGCCCCATGGACCTGAGAGTGGAGCCCTGTAAATAGTGCTTCATCATGCAAAGGGGATGTTACCTCTGTGCAGGCAGATGGTGATATGAGTGGGCTCTAAGCTTCACTACCAAGATGAAGTGAGACAGCACTTGTGACAACTTAATGCTGACTGAGTAACATCAACACAAGTCTTCTTTTCTGTTGTAGCTGTCTTAGGATGTCAGAAGATATGGATCTGAGATTGAAAAGACACTTTTGACAGCATAATGGCTGAAACAGTTTTGAAACATTTAAAGCAACAATAAAACGCAGAAGGGGAAAGAAGGATGAGGATAATGGGGTGCGACTTCTCAAAGGACATGAGGTTTCATTTTGCTTTGAATAATCTTGTGTCTTCAAAACTATTTCTTTCTGAAACTACAAGTCACAATTTTCCAGTAAAAGTCTGTCACACACCTAGGCATCTTCTGAAGGCAACACTCTATCTTCATATTTTTTCACTGTAACTCTCACCCATTCTAGCTATGCTGACTTCACTTGGACAGGCATAAGTGTGTTGAAAGATTTTTTTTTAGGATGCTCATAGTTCAGATGCACTGTGTCTTCCTACCATCACGACTGATTTCAAAGCATAGTAAAATGAAACAATAGACTTAGAACTGCACACATTCATGGAAAAAACCCAGAAGAGTTGTGCAAGAGCTGTGCTTTAAACACAGCGTGCAGCAATCTGTTTTCTTGAAAGTTTGAGTGGTTTTAGCATGATTGTGGCTTTAGGAAAATACAGGAAAAAAGCCTCTCTGCAAAAACCCTTCTGATTTTCGCACCTGAACTCCCTACAGAGGTTTCCCCAATATTCTGTAGCAGTAATCCTCAGAAAAGAACAGATACATATACAAATGTGATTAATGTTCCAGCAAATGATGGTTATATCAAAATTATAATCACAGTGATTAGCATTTTGGCAGACTTCATGTTCGACCTCTGACTTTGTAGCTGAACACTTTCAATTTGTTTGGGTTCTTCTGCTTTCAATTTTTTTGTTTTTATTTTTTAAAACCAATGCATTCATCTCCCGTCTACCTCCTTTCAAGAAAATATTTCTTTTTATCTCAAATCTTTAAAAATAAAGAAAAAAAATCAGAAAAAAAATCAGGAAAAGGCTTTAAAATTTGCATGTAAAATTCATTCCAGATTTGTTGTATTCATTACTTTGATGTGGGGTTCAGAGGCTGTACTAGTACTGTACTTCCCCACTGCCGTGTGATTGGACTTTCTGAACAATATTCCACACAAATGAAACAGTTCTTTAAAAAAAACAAAACAACAGCAACAAAACCCAAACAGGTTTCAAATTTAGCTGCTGTAGGGGGTAGAGCAAGAAAAAGAAATTTAAAATCATTAAGAGAAATTCATTATGCTAGCTATTGTTTTCCTCCTCAAAACATTTTGGCTTTTTTTTTTTTTTTTTAAGTATCTAGCACATTAGTACATTTTCCCCCCGTTAGAAATAAAAGCTATAGGCCCAGTTCTGTCATGGCGGTGAGCAGGCAGTTGGATACGGTAATGCATGCCTGAAGCCTTCACCAAGGATGATAAGCCTGCATGAATTTTACGAGTCTCAGTATCAAGGTTGCCCTCGCCCAAGGGATTTAAGAATAAGGGGGGAAAAAAGAGAAGGCAGATGTATGAATAACTGGCATTGTAAATCTTCACCGTGGCAACCTACAGCTAGAAAAAGTCTGTGATGGGTTCATGACTTGAGAAGAAAGCGACACAGCAGAATGTGAATGGATTTTCTTCAGCTACTTAATACACTGCTTAGAGCAGCTTAAGGGTGTGCATGTGAGAGAGAGTATGTGTGTGAGAGAGAGAGAGAGTGTGTGCATGTGTGTAAGGAGGGGGGGATCTGTGGAAATTTGTTAGAGGGAATTACTAGTGTTATACAGCTTGCTAGGGCTTTATTTTTTTCTTTTTTCCCTTTTTGGGGAAGGCTGTAGGGGAGGAGGAATACCATTTAGTCTCAGAATATAAATGACTGGATTTTGCTTGGGAAAAAAAAAGATGGTGGGGGAGGTGCATAGAATTATGCAGGCAAGTAACAATGAGCAAATTGGACCCTTAACAATACAGCACAAGGTCATAGTGAAAGTCACCAGAGTGGGGTGGTGGGGGTGGCTGGTGGTAGAAAACAGATCATGATAAATAGCTTCCCATTTTGCAAAATCTGGTAGTTAATGAAAATAAGATGCATTTGAGTTGTCTGTGAACACCTGATTTTTTTCCTCTTTCTCTCTCTCACTCTGGTCCTGCTGATGTATGAAAGCAAAGCACTGACTCTAATTGTGCAATTATAAAACGGAAATGATGCAGGTTTGGCAACACAGAGAAAGAAGGCAGCTCAATAACATTGTTTAATAACAAGCAAATAAAGCTCAAAGGGGAAAGAGGTGACTATTTCTGCTTTAGACTCATTAAGGAACCTGAAACATATTGTAAAAGAGTGATATTTAATTATGGGCTGGACTGATAACATGGAGCAGGGCCTCACTGGGAGAAAGAGACCCTATGCTCCTAGGAGTGAGCAGCTCCAAACATCAATTACTGTGATTATCTACCCCGTGCTTAGAAAATGCACCCGTCTCCATGTTCCAGCAGCGACCCGTAAACAGGCATTGCATAAGCAAATTTATGGGCACAGTCAGCTGGGGCCAGGTGGGAAAGAGAGCTTTCCTTTGGTGACTTCTGTGCAAAAGGAGGAAAGAAGCAAAAGAAAGAAAAATCTGTCTTCTGCACTACTGAAAGAGCAATTTATTACAGAGCATTTGCAGGAGACAGCATTTGTTGCCCTGCTGCCTTTTTTGCCTCTGTTGGCTGTCTGAATGAGAAATGGGAGTATATTAACCAACTCATGGGTTACAGAAGACGGCTTGGCATGGGCCCATCAAACTTCGCCATGCTAAGGCGAGTCAAAGGTCAAGAGAGCGTTAGCAGCTGAGATTTAGAACCGAGTGCATCTCTTTAACCTTAACTGCTGGGAATGGATGGAGTCACTTTATTTCTTTAGTCAGGAACTTGGTTGCAGTGAAAGATGTCATGAGGAGGAGGGGACCATCCAGCTTGGAGCAGATGGGAAAGTATATATTGCAGTGAGATGTCATATTCTTTAGGGGTCACATAGATAAGCAACATCATTGTTGTGCTGTAGCCCCCTGTTTTCCATTAGGCCTAGAGGCTGAATATTTGTGCATCTTTGTTAATGCACCACAGACCAAGGAAATAGAGACTAACAGTGAAAAGTAGGTGCCAAATCCATCCAAAGCCATTTAATCTTTCCTTCTATTTGCACCAAACTTATTTTCACTGAGGAAAATCCTTAGTAAATGGAGCATGTTAATGACGTGTGCACTGAACTTTATTTTTAATGGCAGAGAGATTTCTCTGCCGGGAAAGGCAGTGTGTGCAGTGCAGGTTGCCGTGACCTGGTTCACAGCATTCCTGCCTGCCTAGATCTGCCACAGGGCCACTGTGCCGCCTTGGACTGATCACATCAACTCTGTGGCTCTCTCTCTTACCAGTCCTTCTGAACCCATGAGCTCCTTGAAATAGCAAGGTCTGCTTCTGCGACATTTGCTATGTGTCCTGTTTCACCTGTAGTCTCTGTGATTTGGCTCCACACCCAGTTCACACACTCATTTTGGGTATGAGTTCTATTAAGACATCATGTGCGCTGAGGTGTGAAGACATTTGTGCAGAGGACCATTTCTTAAATTATTGGAAAGAGGTATGTCACTTGCTGCTTAAAAGTAGCCTGACATATACATGTACCAGTACACTCTAGCATAAGAGAACATTTTTGCTCAGAATTCATGATGAAGATTTGAAATTCCATGAGACAGTCTGAAATGCAAAGCTAAAGGGAGAAATTTAGGTATAAGTAAGGTCAAGATTTCATACAATGTGCATTAAATGAAAAGTGTGATTTGTTGGATGTAGTAACAGCCTTGAAGAAGACCTGTACTGCCTAATCTCCTAAATCCAAGTAGAGTATTTTAGACAGCTTTAGGTATGTAGTGTCCATGGTCTTCTGTTGTGGCTTTTTCCAGACTCAAACCAGTCGGGTCAATAGTGAGGAAAAGGGGATGAAGATACTTTAAAATAAGTACAAAATTCTTGGGACTGGGAGGGGATAATGATATTTAGCTTAATTTTTTTGTTCGTTTGTTTCCTTTTTATTCCCCTCTCAACATTTTGGTCTCTACAGCCCTTAGCACAGTGTGTCCTGTTCTGTGACTGAGAATAAGCAAAGAATTAAAGAATTAGTAAAGATTTTTGTATGCTTAATTAAACTAGGATCTCTACCAGCTGACTGTGAATACCAGTAGGAAGTGTCAAACTACTGCTGCTACTTAGCAGCAGAGCAGATAAGAGTTCATTTTTCTGGCCTAAAACTATACGTACAGGATAGATCAAGTTACAGGAGCTATGACACACACAAATGCAAGAATGAAGCAAGGTACACAGTAACATTAAGACTGATGCATTTCCAAATCAGAAATGATCTAGCATTGGTCTCAATAGAATATGCCATGTCAGGGAAAACTGCAGGAGCAATTAAAACCACTTTATCGGCAATTATTTATAGGCAACATACATTTGGCTCCCCAAATAAGTGGGAAGATTGAAAGGATCATATCTCATCCCTATATCAGCAGCAACCCATCGACCACATATTTCAAATAAAAAGTAAACAGGTTGGGGACTGAATAAGCAGGAGGCAAAATAGTTGGAGAAGGTGGTTGGTAAAAAATCAGAATGAGAGATTCCATACTACTCTCTCAGCTCTGAATTATAAGGGCATTCTTTCTATCCCTCCCCCACACACATGGAGTGGTCCATAGACAATTTCAAAGAGCTTGCAAATGGTTTGGCCAGACACTGGACCACTAAAGATAAAGAGAACAATTAAGAATATTGCATAAAAATGAAGCAATTTCTTTGCATCTGCATTCACTATGGAGATGCCTTTCTCTAAGCCAATTATTTGCAGATAATAAACACAAGGCGGTATCAGAGATCAAGTTGTCAAAGAAAAGAATCTTAAAGAAATTGACAAGGGAAAAAAATAGCTAGGATCATCCATTGTTGAAGTTCCAAATAAACGTTAAAATGCTCAATTTGGAAAAATATGTTCTTCCACAAAAATGGCCATAATGTCTCACAAAGTCTTCAAAAAGGTGCATGGGCAACCTGAAGAATCACAGATTATTGACTTACCCCAGTGTAAGAGAAATCATCTGAAAAAATAACTAAAAATGAAATATTCTAACAAAACATGGCACAAAAAAGACAAATCGGATGGTTTCTTAAAAGGTAAGTTGTGTCTCTCTGATCTATTGAAATTTTTTGACAATCAAAAAGAAGACCAGAAGTTTTTCAATAAGCTGCCAGGATTTGCAGAAAAATGTGCCGTAACCAGAGGTCTTAAGGAAGTGGACGTTTCCCACCTCTCCCACCTTTTCACACAGACTAATGAACAAGATGTGATACAGTCATGGAACACAAGACAGGATGGATACTCAGGACCTGAGTAGTGGTTATCCAGCTGAAGACTACTTTTCAATGAGAAAGGTACCAGAGGCAATAAAAGCCTCCCACTCTGAATTTCCTTTAGGGCCCATGGAAGACACTAAATAACAGCATTGTTAACAATTTTAAATATCAAAGTTTAAAGTTTATGTATCATACACAACCACCCAGAGTAGGAGGGCCTGGCTGGATTTACAGCCTTAATGATTGTATAATTATATGGGTTCACCTCTTTTTTTTCAATCTTACATTTTTTATTTTGATTGTCTCTATCATAAATTGTTATTTACTGGTCAAAGAGTACTGGGGTAGTAGAGGACATGTAAGGGATGGCCTCAGGGTATTACAACAGTGCAAGTGACAAAGTGGGTGACACTCCATGGTCCACCAGTGCTCTCCCAAAATCTCTGATCTCCCAGCCTGTGCTCATATTTATGCCTAACCTACTTTCCAGTCACTTTTTGCGCCATCACAGAGCTTTTGCAGATGTACCGGTGGGGGCAGGGAAAATGTATGAAAAAGTGTGTTCCAATTCTGTAGCTATTCACCTGATTCTTTTGCAAATTTGGCCCCATACTCCCTGTAATTCACCAGTTGATAGACACCTGGGAGGCTCCTGCCTGATAACATTCCTGTCAGCCGCGTCCCAAAGAACAAAGGCATGCTGAAGTATTTTTTAATTCTACCCTCTCAGCTCATCAACGCTGAGTTTACATAAAAATGTAAGAACATTACACTACACACACTGCTAATAATCAGAAACTAAAGCTTTGAAGTTTCCCTATTTCACAGCTACTGCCATGACAGATGCTTGCCAGAGAAAACTCAGGGGGCATTTGTTTGCAAGCATTTTGGCTAAGCATAGTGCCCATTGTGCCACTTAATATTTCAGCTATCTCTAGTGTAATCAGGGAACAGCAGTTACTTATTTCTCTCACGTCTTGCTCCTTGCTAGCTACCTACTATCGCCAGCATGACCTCTGAAGCACACACATTAATTTTACCTCAGTATTTCTATAGCATCAATTAATAAAAACTGACTATGTTTTCAACTAACGCACATGTACTGATAAATGAGGGTCCTGACTTAATTGCTCTGTAAATTAAGAGCTCACAGTGGTGACAATAGAGAATAGTTTTAATATTTAAAAACTCATTAAATTTGTGTACATTTTGAATAATTAAATCACATGGCCACTTTAAAGAGCTAATTTAAGTTTAATTCTTAAATGTATATCACAGAAGAACTTGATCTGTTGAAAATTATTGGTTAATTTTCAGAACAACTTAATTTGGTTCTATTCTTGCCCTGAAACTCTGCATTTATTTGTATACTTGTCTGCCTCTTCAACCTTCCAGAAATTCCTAGCAACATCAATTCTAGGATGATGACATCAACCTATACTTTTGTCAGCATTCATAGAAAACAGTGTAAACCTAATGTTAGTAATGTGTTTTTCTTTTTTCTATGGTGAATCATAATTCCATATTTTAGTATTTTAGATCTTTACCAGACCCACTGATCAGATTTAAATAGTGGGCATTTTGGGGAAAACAATTTGGATTTTTATGGCTTGCACCATGTGACAGTGAAGTCCAAATGTCCAAGTGTGCTTTGTTTTGACAGAATTTGCAAGGCTTCATGAAAACCCTGTGTCCTTCCAATTATGTAAACTCAGAGACAGTCAAAGTTAAACCTTCATGTTGTGGGCAAGTATCATCTTCTTTCCACTCAGTACTCTGATTTTTAATATTGGGTAGTACTTTGAAGCATAACATCTGATTTTCTGGCTGTCAGCAGAGGTACTGCTGACAAAATCACGGTTCACCCTCCCCTCTTGATCAGTTCTGTGGAGTTTAAGGGGACAACTCAAAAGAGAAAGCTGGTTTCCTTGATAAAGCTCATGCTGTAAATAGGACAGAAACAATTTTCAGTCAGAGCAATTCTCCCTTGTGCAGTTAACTTTTCTTTCTCCTGTGGCTCATACGTCAATCTTCATATTGTTACTAGTATTTAATCAGTGATTAAGCTGCCATAGAGTAAATACAGACAGATTGTGCCGCAACATTTCTATGTTCTTTCAATATTATGAAGTGTAATATTCAGGTAGGTGCTTAGTTATCAAAGTGATAGACACTTAATACCTGAAATAAATAGAATGATTCTTGCTGTATCTTTGCAAAGAGACTTAAGTATCTAGATGTAGTTGAGAAGATGAAGTTTTGTTCACTAACTTTTTAATCAAGAGGAGACGATAATACAAATGTTATGTGACTATCTGTATGCTTTTGAAAAATTAATTCCCTTCTGGTTTTATCTTCCTTTTGCACTGGTTATCTAATAAGGTGTTGGGAGAGCAAGTTCTGGAGGAGAAGAGGAACAGGCATGGTGTTCAGAACAGCACATTTAAACCTGTTTTGGTGAATTTTCACAGTGTGCACCCCAAACTCCTGGTCCTGATTATTTCCATAGGAAAACTTGATTTCTGATGATACTTATGCAGATAGAAACATCACATCACTTGTGACTACTCAAAACAGCTATGGAGGACTCAAGCTGTTCACAGCTTTGTCAATGATTATTTGAAGTGATCTTGTTTTTAATGCTTAATAGAGGTGATTCCTTGTTTATGTATTAAGATTTCTAACCACAGTGCTGCATGGAAAAGTTGCTGTCTGGTGATTCCTCACTGTGGACAAAGGCTTCTTTGATGTCATTGCTTCTCAGAACAGAATTCAACATCCCCCAGAACAGAATTCCACATCCTAAAATCACACCCAAACGTTTTTCTTCATAGAGGTATGCAGCAGTAAAATGTCTTTCCTTTGAACTGGGGTTTGGTTTCCCAAGGGGTTCTAATCTCTCTAAGGAATAATGTTGTACTCTTATCATCATTTACCTCTCCTCCAATCTTTGTGTAATCTGCAAACTTTGTCAATCACCAGTCCCTGTTTTCTCCCTGTAGTTGATAAGATGCTAAATAGTAAATGGTCACATCTTATCTTTGTGAGACTTTGATAGAAGCACACCATATACAGCAATATTTGTGAGATCAGTTAAGTACTTTGAATCTATCCAAGGTGTGTCACAGGTACTTTCTATCGCTCTACTTCAGTAAATCCTTTATGTGTAAGACTGAGTGAAAAGCCTAACATAAATATGTCTACCATGTTGATATGATTACCTCTAACAACCAGACTTGTCATCCTCCTGTACCATAACATTCAGAGGTTGTGAGGGTGCTGACTAGCAGATCTGCCATTTGACAGAGCCATATGTCAGCTCTTTCTTTATGGTACAAAAGAAACAAAGACTACAAAGGCTACTTGGAGACCTCTGTTGCTGCTGGCTGGCTTTAGGTATTGGGAGGTTTTTTTGCCAGCTGTTATAATTCCTGGGTTTTCTATTTATGCATCTTCAGCTGGCTAACAAATGGACTTCTATGTTTTCTTCTAGGGCAGAACAGTATTTGATCTAGACAACCTTTTTCTGATGGGCTTTCCAACATTAAGTGGCTTTTCCAAGACACCATATTTTCTTAATTTTTCTTGCTCTCATTTTTTACAAATGAAAAAGAAAAGAAGGAAAAAGTGGCAATTGCTAGCTAGCATTTCTAGTGATATTCCATTTTGGTCAGGGAAATGTGGAAATCTGGGAACAGAAATTGCAAAGTGAGAGTAAACCAGAAATGCAACAGCACCATGAGTTCTAAATACATGTATTGTACTCAGATACTTATTATCTTTTATTCCTCTTTCAAAACTTGACAATATTCCTCAGCTTAACTTGAGACCAATCCATGCTTTATGTTCTTAAGGACAAGGTTTTAAGGTCCATAGCATCTAAATGTGTTTATTATTCCTTGTAAAGGAGTGAATTTTCCCACTCAAGTCCTTATAAGACTTACAAAATTTCATAGTCCTTCACCTGGTAACTAGGGAGTGAATCAGAAAAGTGATATTCTTTGCAGTAATGCACAATATTTGTGTTTAAACCATGTACATGGTGGTGAAGCATTGTGATAAATTGTGAAGCCTCACAGTGTCTGGCAGGTTTCAGGCACAGACTGTAGGATAAGAGAGAAGAGCACATTAGAGAGCTGAAGCTGCAGGGGAAGTTAAGCAGGCAGACTGTAATTGCTCAAGGAGGGTCTTAACCAGGAGAAAGGAATTAACACCCACAGTCTTGTGAAAATTGCTTATGATCTGTAATGACACAAATTGGCATATTAGCTTGAGCTTCATTGGTGAGACAGCATTAACCAGTAGAGAGTGTCTTTAAAAACAGGCCCAAGATCTGCTTCTGGTATCTGTTATGGCTTTATTTTACAGCCTCTTGAAAGACTGCAGAACCTGTATGGAGATGTAATGCTTGTACAGAAATCCCTTCACATCTTGTCAGCTCCAGCTCTGCTGCCTTACACGGGAAAGGAGAACCTTTGCATTGTCTGGTAACACTTTGTGAAGCACCTGGATTTTCTGAATGTCTTAAACACTTAACTCTGTATTTATTGTGCTCTTCTTAGATAATGAGTGGTGTCAAAACTAAGCGTAAGATAATAAGGATATAGTGTTATCTCATCTGATGTGTTTATCATGTGCAATTAGTGCCAAAAGAATGTGTTCATAATAGCAGCTTGAAAAAATATTTAATGTATGTATTAAATAGTGTGAAATCAGTATACAAAAATCTACCTTACAGAGAATATACAAAGAAAGATAAAATCAAATAGGATTTGCAGGGGTGATAGAAAACTTTATTTCATTGTGTTTTAAGTGATTATGTGGGAAAAGCATAATTTTCTATTAAGTATTAGTATTCTGATTCAACAATCATGGGTGCCAGTATAAGAACCTTGACAGATGGATGGTAGATACATTATTGTATTATTCTCAGTTGGAAGTGTCCATAATGGGCACTAAATGAAAAGAGAAGCAAGACATTTTCTAATATATCTTATATATGTTAGGAAACAGAACTTTTGAATTGGTCATCCACATTCCATTTAGAACATAATTTGCGTGATAATTTCTTTGCCATGTTTTACTTTTTATTTTCATAATGCTCATGTCCTACATTTCCCTCCTTCGGCATTTCTCCTATTCTCATACATCCAGACCAATCCCTTAAAAGCCCATCAAAATCTTCACAGCTTATAATAGATCATTTACATATTCACAGATGATATCATAACATTGTCCGGGAAAAAAAAAACCCTATAGAAATTCACTGGCTGAGGTAAATTAACATGTACTTTATAAACTATGCCCAGAGTGTTTTGAGAATCTATATATGTGTGTATGTATACATGTATAAACATATTATGAACACAAAAGTATTTATGAGAGTTATATAAATATAAATATAAATGCGCACACACACACGCACGCGCGGGCATGCAGACATCTATTTGTATTTGACATTTGTTGTTCCACCTTCATCCTGGCCATTACCATTCCAGTAATGGATCCTGTTGTGCATTGAAATTCCCATTGTGGTCCATTACCACTTCCTTCGTTGACAGCTCTATTGCTTCACGAGCTATTGTGCGATGTATGACATTGATTGGAGACACTGGATACACATTAGCAACATCACAACACGCATAATAAACAAGGTGTCGCTCTGCAGAGAGTATCAAGAATGGGTACAGTGCTGCGTAGCCCACCACACGCAGTCCATGGGCATCCCTCCTCTTGGGGTTTGTCCTCCAAGGTCAGCTTCAGATCTGAGCTGGCACGACCAAAGGTGGATCGGCTCCTGGCTGAGAGGTCCCACTCTGACAGCCTTCCCTGCAGCGAACCTGTCCTGGGACCTGCTGCCTTTCCAGCACCTTGACTAGTTATCAACTTGAGCAGTAGCAAATTGAAAGATTTTTAATATTTTCTTCTCCTCATTGTAGAAAATGATCACATGCTTTAGTAGAAAAGCAGAGACACCAGGTGCTCTCAAACACCAGGTGCTCTCAAACAGACAGCTCTCTTGTGGCAACATCCCCTGCCCACATTTTCTGTAAGCCAGCACCAAGTCCTTTGGTGATGATTCTCCCTGGGGCCTGATCAAAGGCCATTAAAATGAATGAGAAACTTTCTGTTGACATTAATGAACTTTGACTTAGACCTTTAAAATCAGGAAGCAAGAGAATGACAGCTGCAATGCTAGAAATAGATGGAAATCTTTGGAGTGTTGTGGTCCGAAACACACTAATCTTTACTTGAGAGTGTGCATGTATGAGCAGCAAGAGGAATATTGATCCCCTTCAGTTACAGTTCTCCAGTGAGCAGAGAAGGAACAGCCCCTACCAGACAGGAGAAATATTATTTTAATAATCTAATTCAGCAATATGTGGTTTTGAGAGGCCACTAATAAGAGAAAAATATGAATTCTCAAAGCATTTTCTCGACTCTGTAGCTTCAACTGGAATTGCTTCTCAGAGAACTCAGTGAAGGCTTGTATCAATTAACAAATTAGGAAAAAGAAATTAATGATCAGCAAGGATTCATACCATGCAAAAAGGATAGTTATGTTCCCAGTTATTATCTGTTTCTTGATTGAAGTAGAGAAGGGAGAATTGAAATCTTGATTGAAGGGAGAATCCATACAAACTCTTATCCCCATTGTTTTAACACTCTCACAACCTCAGCAACTTCAAAAACAGACAGGCTGTTCCGGGTGGGTAATATTTTCATCTCACAGTGTTTACCTTCATTCATGAATGCTGGAAATTCTTGTTCAGTGCAGATCCCAAGCCTCTTCCTGCCTTGTGTCTCCTATTGTTAGTTCTTGTTCATTCCAGCTTTTACAGTACACTGACCCAGGTCAACCGGCTCGGCTGAGGACACTGAAAGCCTCGCAGTTCTCACTCCTGGCTAAATTACTTTGCTCTCTCCAAATTACAGATAGACAGCTCACTCTTTGGTATTCACAGTGCTCCAACATTTCTTATTTCAACTTTTCTGGACTCTGATAAAATGTGTTCTTGTTTTGTCTGACACTTCCTCTGCAACTCAATGTCCAGAATGCCCAGTACAACATACTTTTCTCTGCAATTTCCAGAAAAGTCATGGGACAAGGAATGAGTGATAAAGGAAACTTTAGGTTTTTCCCTTCTATTCCAGAAATTGCTTAAACTGTTGCCTTAAACCAGTATCCTATCCTCATTTTCTAGTAATTTATTAGAATAGTTTCAAAAGTCATGAAATAAACTGTGTGGAATAAATCCTTCTCTCTCCCTTTTTGTCGATTCCTCATATATCTATTGAGCAGTGGATTCCTGGTTATTGAAGACTGTTTTTCTATTTTTCTAGTTAACTCCCAGAAGTTCTATGTTTGCAAAAAGACCCGGTAGTAGATAGAAGAATGTTGGATTTTTTATACAGGTTGAAAGATACATTAGGTATGTTTTTTGTATGAAATAAGTATTGTAAAACAGACAAGTTCTCTTCTGTTTTTAGCATTTTTCCCAGGGACCTTTGGTGAGATGTTGAGCCTCAGCCATTGTGTTCCTGGGACACATGAGGTCAGTCTCCATTGCCTTTTAACCTCACACTACAATGCATGCAAACGGTGCTCTTCCCAACACATAACACTTTTCCACTGTGCCACGAATTGCAAATACACAGCTCCTTTCACAAAAGCAGCCATGTACAGGGCAGCTGGAAACCTGGGAGGAGCAGAGTAAGTTGGGCTGTATTTAGGCCAGTGGCAGCTTCCAGCAACCTCTCGGTTCTTAGCCCTGCAAGCCAGCCTTCACAACATGATTCACGGCTGCTTTTTCACTGCTCCCTCTTCCCCATCAGGGTCACAAATAACTTACTTTTTCCAAATGCCATTCTGCTGTGTGCTTCTGCCTTAAATCACTTGGTAGACCGATCAAATAATAACGTATTAGCCGTCATTAAAGAACTGCATTGCAAATTGTGTGCGTATTGCATTATATCTTTAGAGAATTGTGTCATACAACTACTTATGCTTGGAGTTTCTAAACATTGATTGTTTCTAAAAAAAGCAGACCTTTTCTGCTAAAGAATGTTCTTCAATTGAATACTGAGAAAGAGTTGATGGAATTATTTTCTCAATCTAAAAATTTACATCTGTATTTCATTGTTTAACATTCTCCCTGGGGACTGGAGGTCTTAAAAAAGACTCTCAACAACGAATGAAAAACTGAAAAAAAGAAGTAAAAGTTTTGAAGTTTTTTTGTTTTGAATGTATAATTGTTGTCAGTCAAAATAAGTAATACTCAAGCTGTTGAAATTTTTGTTCTTAAAATAACTCAAATTATTAATTGTGAAGCTTGTGCCCGGTTTGAAGCAGTGCACAATTGATATAAAATTTACAACTGAAGTACAGAGTACTTCTAGAGGTTCGTTCTATGAAAATAATAATTAAGAAAATTAATATAAATACAATTTTTCTGACAGTGCCATGGCAAATTATGCAGCATCATCATTCAAACTGAATGATAAAGCAGGCTAGCATGTAGTGTTGGAATGGTAAACCTAATTAATCCTGAGATAGATGGTATTCCAATAAATGAAGTATTCACAATTTAAAAAGTAGTAGTAGAAATATTTAACTAAGAGGACGAGAGCCATTATTGAAATGATGTCATACAATCTGGGAGGCATTGTCATGTTCAGTAAATTAGCATGGCCTAACCACAGCAGAAAATTTCCTTGAGCTGCAATAAAGACTAAATGCTTTCAGACTCCCATGATCCTTTGTAGTCATCATTTTAAAGCACTGCCTTAGTGAGCTAAACCTGTAAAGTTTTCTTTTGAGCGGCTGTGAGTTGATTAGATCTATTTCAGCCTAGTAGTGGTAATAGGCTCCTCTCTGTGAAACTGCTTAGCCTCTGCTCCCCTGGCAGCTGGAGAAACTGGAATTAATCAGGTCTGCTGGGGACTTCTTCAGCATCTCCGCAGGCCAGCGACTCTGGAATCATTTACTACAGAATCTTACTGTCAACTCTTTGTCATTTAGGCTTTTGATTATGCTTGCTTTCTTCAGAAAAAATGGAAATGGGTGACAGATTATCCTAATGCAGAATTTCACTAGTTACTTTTATAGGCATCTATTATCCTCCTTTGTACTGTCCATAAAAAGAATGTAGGTGTGTGCAAAGATTTTTAGGGGCAGAGATATGAAGAATATGCTATTGAAATTAACATATTTCTTCTAATTAAAGTATGTTTCTTTCTAATAAAGAGACCCTCCCCCTGAAATGACTGCATATTGTTTTGTCACTAGCACGATATATGGATATCCTTTCTCTTTTCTTAAAAATTGATAGCTGGGGAAAAAATTCTTGAATATCATTACTTACCATGCAACTGTTCAATAACACTACTTTGTACTGAATATACTGTAGATGCAGATTGAGGTTTTTTTAAACTGTATTAAATATGAGCCTTAGAATAAATGCATATTTACATAGACTGCTAACTACTCTGAGCTTCAGTGAACAGAAAGTAAACAGTCAACACTGGAAAAAAAAAGACAATTAAATCTGCCTTCTTTGCAGCATTTCATCCCACAGATACAGGGTTCCATAGACTTAGTGTTCTGTAAATAGAGTCGATGGGCAGTCTGGTGTAGTCCTTAATGAAATCATCACCCCTTTCGACATTTAAAAATTTCTAGATTTATATTACAAACAGTTATTACAAACAAAAAATTCTGCATCACATTCTGAGATACAGGCTTTTCATACATGGTACAGGAAAATATTGTTAATGAAATGGTTGAAAATTTGATCAAAACTGATGATTTATAAGAATCTTTTGTTTGATAAATTTGTGTGTGTTTAATAACACGAAGATGTATATGAGCATTTGTTTGACTAGTGTTCAGTGCACTCTCTAAGGAGTCTGGCAAAAAACGTTTTTCACAAAAAAATAAAGTGAACAAATTGTTCCTTTTTTATACTTTTTTGACTTTTTTTCCCTTTTTTCCCTTTTTTTTTTTTTTTTGCTTCTGTTCAATTTCATTCTAGAGAGCAGATTTAAACAGGTTACCTTAATAGGGTAAATATATTAACATTTTATAACTATGTTTAACTTTTAAAGAAAAAGAAGATTGGCATTAAAGGAAAAAAACAAAGGTCTATATTGAATATTGAATGATTGCCAAAATCACAAAACTGTTCCATTTTGAGTATTTTGAACAATTCTGTAAATTACAGAAGCAGGCAACAGCCTCCATTAGTTTGCTTCCAAACAGAAGAAGCCTCTCTGTGCTTTAGTAGGCTTGGTAACTGCAGGAAGTTTGTACTCTATCCAAAACACACCTACACCCCATAGACCACCTAGATTTCTCATTTGTCTTCTCATTTGTTTGCCTGTATCTGGTTTACCAGTGAACAGGCATCAAAAAACAGTAGTCTAATTTTGTTCTGCTGAAAAATAAACACAGGAGTTCATACACTGACCTCAGAGATGGAGCTGCACAGTTACATCAGCTGATTTCAATCCACTAAATTTCTTCATCTAGTTTTCTGCTGCAGTGAAGGGCTCTGGCTAGAAGTCATTGAAACACTGAATCTCATTGTTAGGCTTCCAGGTTCATTTTTGTGGGGACTGGCATCACTGTCACTTCGCCCTGTGTTGCCCTGCCTTGTTTAACCCCTCACAGCCATGGCTGTTTAGCAGCTTCTTCCTTCCAGACGAGCAGGTGAGTCCCCCAGAGATCAGCTTCTCGTAATGTGCCCCTTGTACCTACTCTGAGCCTCTTGCTATCAGGCAGTGATGAAAACCGCAGGCTTTTCCCCCTCATATTCATGTGTCCTGGCTATCTGTTCAATGCAATAGGGCCCATAAGGCTGGGGCAGTTTAGCATTGTCCCTTCCACAATAAAGTGTAGGGTTGGCAAAACTGATGTAACTGATGTGACTCGCTAACTGAGCCATTTAACACAGAGCAGCATGTTACCCATAAAGCATCAGATCCTAATGCTGCACAGTGCCTTCCCCACTCTTTCAGAGGCAAAAAACTCCAACTTAACCCACAAATAACTAAAAACTAACTTCATGCAGTTAAGTTGCGGCCTTTTGTTGTCTAAATTGTGAGAACTACCCAAAAATCTTGAGTTTTACTTGCTAATAAATAATCCAAGTTTGAAAAATTGCAGAGGGTTAAACACACTAAATAGGTCGGGTTTATTCTGTTAATGCTCATGTTCATGTTCTCTCTCTTTATTGAATACTTGCCCTTCTTTTATCCTTAGACTGCTATGGTCATTTGTCAATGACAATTTGTTGAGTTTAGATGTGTTCCTCTTCTCAAGAAAAGACTTCAGATTAGATCTGTACAAATACTGAGGCAGCTAACCTTGGGAAGTGTCCACTGACATCACCATTCTGAGCTAATTGCAGATGTTCAGGACTCAAGTGGTAAATATTTAACAAGGAGGGGGGGAGGTTCTCTCTCCTCAGTATGACTCCCAGGTACTTGAGACACTGCATTATTTTGAACAAGATGCAATGTATTTTAACCAAGATCTGTCAAACTGTGTGCTGCAGGTGCTCAAACTAGGTTTCAAATCCTATCGAAGTGTATTTGACAAACAAGTGCTATCAAGCTGATACTTCCGAATGCAAAGCATTACAACTCCTTCTATCCTGCTAACAAGCTACCTCTGTCTTCTTTTCCATGCAACTTATTTTATAGCAAAGCTATACATTGCCATATAAACTGTTTAGGATAAAATCTGATTACTGGAATTAGCTCTGCCTGTTATGGCAGAAACCGGCAGCACTGTTCAGAAAGGGAGAAGTTATTCTAAGTTTCAGAAGAGAAGGTTAGGTATACCTGTAGTGGTACACAGAAATCTTTTATGGCTTCTGCATCTTCTAATTTGAAGGGATATCTTTTTCCCTCTTCATCTTTTGCTGCCGCTCCAAATTTCAAGAAGCTGTATGTCCTGTCCTGTTCCATATCCTCTGTGGCTTGGTCTTTCCAACCTGTTTTACCTCAATATTGTAAACAAATCCTTCATTTTCTGTTTTAGTCTTTCTGTGGTTTCAGAAAATTTGTTTCTTTTATTTATGTTCCCACCCAGGACTTCCTCTCCCATTTACTTTCGTCAGGGGTACTTCAGGGGGTGATCAGCTCTGAGTGACTTGCAAACCTTTGCTTTGTTTATCTTGACTTCTTGTCTATCACAGCGTTTTAAAGCCACTGAGTCTCCAGAAGGACAGAGGAAAACAAGAATATTGCACCTTGAGGAAAAACCTAGGCATCATCCAGTGTTCAGGTTTTCACTATGGAGCTCTACGTAGCATCAAACTCCATCTTTTATCTTCTGAAATTTCACTGTTAACTGTTGTCATGCTGAGAATGCACAATTGCAATAACTCTCTTATCATAGTTTTAAATAATATAATACAGTAAAAAATGCTTTTCATTATTTGGCCTCTTGAGCAACAGCAACAATTTTCCATTCTTTTTGTTCCACTAGCATGTACATGGCCAATCATGTAGCTCATGCAAGTCCGGTTTTGTTTTTTTTTTTTTCTTAATTGGTAATTTTTAATAAGTAGATACAGTAGAAAAATAAAGAGAGACATTGGAGTTTCAAACTAAAAGGGAGTGATTAAGAGGGGTAAGACTTTTGAACTGAATTGCTCTAAATGAACTGGGAGAGGTGCAAATCAGTCATTACAAAAATTATATAATTTTAGGTCTTAGGTTAAGTTCTGCGAACTGTTTAATGTTATAATTGGCTGCTGCCAAAACAGTCAAGATGAATGAAGCTCTAAGTTTAAAATGTCATAAACTCTCAGCCTACAGATTTATATAACACAGGTATCTGACCTACCACCAAATGACAGGAGGTATTTGTTAAGGCTTATTTGACTCTTGCAAAGTGGAAAAGAAAAGGACTACAGAAAGAAAACATGCATCTTCTGGACAATATCAAAACATTATGAATCTAGTCTGATATCTGAGCAGTGAATTCAGAAAGCTGTGATAAACATAGTTGTTTCTTATTAAAAAATAAGATTTGATACTTCAAGTGAAAAATTTGTGTGTTTATTATGGTAAATGAAGGTGGTTAATGTCAAATCTCAACAGTGTATATTCAGTAAGACTTTGGTGGAACATTTCATAAACTAAGTATTCACTTTCTGAGGTTTTGCAGGCATTCAATGGCTCTAACCCATACATATCTTCCCTATTTCTTTACACCAATGACCAAAACCAAAGTTGCGCTGGATTAGTCTGCATACCACAACACAGGGTCAGAATCTGATGCCATATACTGGTCTAAATAAAGCAGTGTTGCATGGGATGTTGCAGTGAATTCAGGGGGACAGGATAAGGGGTGGTAGAAACTATCATGCAAAATGAATCAGGAGGTAACCACTCCTACAAGGAAAGCCTTACAGCTTGGTGATGTATACAAAAAGTTGCAAGCAAACCCATGCAAAAAGATGTAAGCAATATTCTTTGCTTCTTATTTCATAGTTTTAAAAAAGGTTGTAAGTAGAGCACATAGATATATCTAAATATCCTTCCATATTAGCTTGGGTAAAGAGGAATTTCTCATATCTGCAATCGGTCCGCATGTTTGTGGCTTTTTCGCAATAGTGGAACCTGGGACAACAAAGAAGTGGAATCAGGAAAAGTGGGTAAAAGATTTGAAGTTTATTGGCCAGTGAAGCTGCCTACTCATCATTTATAATATCATAATACCTAAGGAAGTTATTTTGTTGAGGGAAACAGCAAAGTAAATAAGGAATTATTTATTAATTCTAGCTGTTCTAAGGGTAGATGAACTGGTCCTGTCCTGCCGTTCATGCTTAAATAGCAGAAGCTTCATACAGATCAAGGTAATGAAGTGTTTTTCTTATTTCCAGGCATTTCTATGGACACATTCCTTCATTGAAAATAAATTCCAGAAGCCAGTAAGTACCTACTGCCTGTACAGTATTCTTGCTATGAAATCATCCAAGCTGGCATTCATAAAGATGTTTTACTCAAACTCTCCCAGTTATGCCTCTTCCCAGTTTCTTCCTCACAAGCACTTCTCTAAATAAATAACAACTCAGTTGCCATATGACTCTTAGAGGGGAGAAGATGATGGTAGTATAGCGTTGCACAAAAGAAGTGAGAGTCACTAAGCAGTGTTTTATTTGCGTGTCATTCTTTATATAAAAGCACTGAAAATCAAAGTCTTAGAAAGCTACCTGTACATCCACATTTACCTTCTCTTCCACTTTATTTTATTCCTGTTAATTAAGTTACTCCCAGCAAGCTACATTTCTGTGCTTTTGCTTTAGTCACTGAGACCTTTCATCTCCTATCTTGAAGAACAGAGCACTTAAAAATCTGATTATTATCTATTCTTTCCCTTCCCCCTCCCATTTCTTCCAACTCAAAGAAAAATATTTCTTCCAGACAGTCTCTTTCCTGACCAAATTTTTCCACCCCAACACTTGCGCATTGTTTTTTGTCTCTGCTGCTTAGGTCTTATTGGGAAACTCATTCTCTTTTATTCTAGATCCAGTTCCTCATTACCTTTTGCCATTCAAAAATATGGACAGGAATAAGACTGAAGAAAGGAGTCAGATACTCTTTCACTACGGTAAAAACACCTCATTTTTGCGGCAAATTTCTGCACTAAATTTCATATGTCTTTTTCGGGTACACATTTGATTTCAAAAAGCAAGTGAAACGAGTAAAAGTTCACCAAAAATGAAAAGAGAAAATCTGAACCAGTAAATAAAGTGACCAGCTGGAGTGATAACATTTATCTTGATTTCAATTTTCAGGTTCCATTTTTCTACTCTTTTCCAGTAACATATCTACTTCTCAACTTATTTTTTCTGAATAAACCAGGCTCAGATGATTAACAGATGCCACAACCAGGCAAATGTGCATCTCTTCTGCAATTTGTGCAGCACTCAGTTTCGCTTACAATTTTGTGGGGTCGAGAATACTGTCTCACTGTAAAACTTACGATTTGCCTAATGCCTGAGACCACAGCAGGGTTAATGGGAAATGTCTGCTCCCTTTTGGCACTCAGTTGAGAGGTGGAGGCTGATGCAGAGAAGTCCTTCTGCAGTCCCTGTTTGTAAGGCAGACAAAAAACCCCAAACCACCCCAGCACACACCACTGTGCACAAGCCTGCCAAAGCCTTTCTGCTTGCTTTCAGGCATAAGAAGCCAGGATTATTCTGATAGGATGGAGAGTTCTGGCAACTGGCATGCAAATGTTCATAACAACTGTCCCACTTTGCTCCAGTTCCTGTTTATTACTTATTCTTTTCAGTATCAGTAAATCCCTTTAAGGCTTCTGCTATTATTGAAGAGAGCCCACCTGGGAATGTTTAGGTCCTTTAGTAATAGCCTTAGGCCCAGATCTAATGTCTACTGAAAAAAGATTCACTGCTTAAAGGAAATACTGATGACAATTCGTTAGGGCATCATAAAAAAATCTGTTTCAACTTAGAAAAAAAGCTGCTAGAAATGTGAACAAATACTGTAGGTTAGCACTTACTGTATACAGATTGCAGGATACACATAGAGATGTCTTGTAGTCCAACCCGCCTTTAAAAGTTTGCTAAGCCCTTGAAAAAAAAAGAAAAAAGAAAAAAGAAAAAAAAGAATAAAAGAAAAGAAAGGGAAAAGAAAATGAGTTCATAATGTTTTAAGCTATAATATAAATCTACCGATCTGCTATTAATACAATTCCTGCACTGTCTGAGGTTTGAGACACACATGTGTAATTCTTCAATGGCATTCTGTGTGTTATCTGGAAGGTCTCTCATTGCTGCTGCATCAATGCAAACCAGACTACACCCAGGCGAACAAAGGAAATTTAACTTTCATAAGTTGGTTTTAAAAATGCATTTACTTTGACTGCATTGAAAGAATCTAAAAAAAGATGAAAAGCATCTTTAGCATGCCCAAAACATCTGGTTTCATATTTTGAGACCGAAAGGAAATTGCATGAAGACTAAAATCTTGTTTTGATTTATATTATTATTGGAGGGCTGAGAAGCTGCCAGTCATAAAATAAAATTTTATGATGATAAATAAATAAGGAAAACAATCTGACAAAACATGTTGTGGAACAAAGCTCCATTTCAAGTTTAATTAACTGATAACAATGTTTATGATAGAAGAACTGTGCCACCAATTATACAGCTAGTAAATGCATGCTACCAAAGCAAAGACTGGCCCATAAAAGCCTGGCTAAAAAGGTTTCTCCTGCAGCAAAATACTCCCAAACACAAAAGAGAAGGTATTCTCCATGTAGTAAATCATGCAGCAATTAAGACCCTCTTTGAAGATGTTTATTAGTCTTTATAGATTGTATGACAATTGCTCTGCTTCAATTGCACATTGTAAATTGCACAATAGTAGTAGTTCTTGCTTTCTAATATGCCTACTGATAGTGCCTGGAGAAGCTGACAGTTTAGAAATTGTTACAGGAAAGATATATCCGTGGGGAGACAAGTAAAAAATAAATGTTTTCAGCTCTGCAGCACTTTGCCTTTTTCCAAAACCATGTATGCAATTGTAAAAAAGTGTTCCAGCTAGAAGATTATTTTAGAAACATGAAGATCAGCTGCATTCTGCAGGGAGAAGTGATCCTTAATCATACATGTAAGAGTTCAGCCGCTTTTCTGGTAACAGAGCCTTGCATTTAAAATTGCTACGTACTTCCAGTCCTTGTGGTTTAAAGACACTGGGATCACAGCCATGATACGCAGTACAAATCATTAACTTTCGGTTTATGCTATGCTATAATTTGCTAGTTACTACATAAAATACAACATACAAAATACAAGATTTTGTATTATAGATATTATGAATCCCTTGCTAAAATAATGCTGACATTTCTGTGGATACATTAAAAAACTTGGCTCCTATTCTGAGACTACTCCTTTTTCAACTTCTGTAATAATAAACCACGTTTAGGAAGCCCTGAATTCAGCTATCTGAAGGAACAGTGCATTAACTATTCTGATCACATGCCTTATCACAGCTTTTCACCCCATTAACTGTAACTGAGCAGTGAACTGTTGGCCAGACTACAACCCCAGTACAAGTCCTGCTTGTCCTTTCCTATCTCCCTTCCCGCCTGCTGTTCAGCTTAAAACCACAACTCTGTCAGGAAACAAACAAACAAAACCCCCATTCAAATTGTGTATTGAAAAACATAGGAAGTAAATCTTTCAAATGTTTCCCAAAAGAAAACATATAGTGGAAATTGTGTATATTGACAGCAAAGGTTTTCAAACTGGATGGAAAGATCTCCTCTGTCAAAAATCAATACATTCAAAGGAAGTAAAAAAAGTTGTCGTAAAAAACTTATACAATTTTAGGTTACATACATTTACTGCAAGGCAGAGAAAGAAAAGATTGAAGGCATTCTGGAGAGTATCTGCTGCTTTAGTAATAAGCCCAAAATACTTGGAATTTTTATTTCCTTAACTTCTTTGTTGACCCGCATGCAATAATTGTTCCCTTGTCTGCATTTTGCTGTTGTTTCTTTACCTGTCCTCTTTCCTCTCCTATTCTAATTGAAATATGATAGTCTTCTCTGTCCTCTAGTTTGGGACTGGTTTTTATTTCTTAGGTGTGTGTAAAGCTCTCACTTTTTTCACACGTTAAAATGAAACTGGGGAGTCTACGCTTCTTGTAGTTTCTTCTA
This sequence comes from Irena cyanogastra, assembly GCA_013397155.1. Lineage (NCBI taxonomy): Eukaryota > Metazoa > Chordata > Aves > Passeriformes > Irenidae > Irena > Irena cyanogastra. The sequence goes on along the minus strand of VWZV01001108.1, from coordinate 242,833 downwards.
AATATACGTGCAAGCAACTTAACATCCTCTCTCCAGTCCTGGAGGGAATTACTTCTGGCATGTTTCGATTCATTATCTTGAATCTTAATCAGCTGATGAAAAAAAAAATAGTTTCATCAGCTGATGAAGGCCCAGAGTAATGAGTAAAAACATCCTGATCAAGACTCCCAGCTGCACTGAATGGGACTCTACAAGTTATGCTAACCCCCACTGCATTCTTACAATTAATTAATAAGTTCCCCTTTCCTCTGCACCCATCAGAAATAAACAGCTACAGGATATTAGATCATATGAAAGATATTGTCTCCTTCAGTCATTTGGTGTCTCACTCCTGTAAATCTCCAGAACAAGTTTTACAAATCTAAACATGCTTAACTTCTTGAAAACAAAGTGAGAAAGGATGTTGTTGACTTTGAAATGCAATCCAATCATTGCAATGGCCATAAGGATCTTTAAAATATGTTAATAATATAACTGACTGAAACTTCTCAGTAAAGTTTATGGTTTCAGGCATCACATTTTCCAACAGGAAAACAAAGAGAGAAAGCATTTTCATCCCCAAACGGGTTTGCATGTAAGGCATACATAATAAAAATGAGAACATGTACCTGCAAAAATAGAAAAGTAAAAATGAATTGCACACAAAGTTTTAAGAAATGTACAAAAAATGAAATTAAAAAAAGAAGGACAAATACTTTTTATTATTCTATCATAATAACTGTAGGCGTTACATATAAACATAGTAAATAAACAATTTTAACACAACTATTTGTCTTTAAATCAACTATTTCTTCAAGCTGGTGCACAAATATCAGGGGAAAAGAGCCTAGAGCTCTCAGATCCCTTTTGATTCCTTGATGCTACCCTGTGTCTAAATAGCCACGTTGCTACCTCCTTTCTCTTGGAGTCACAGCTATGTGGCAATTGGCACGGTAATCACAGCATACAGTTATCCCTGCATTAGTGACCTCCAGACTTCATTACTGCAACTCAGACCTAGAAATTAAGCCGTACGGCCTGAAAAAGCTCCACATGAGGGAAAATATGACAGAATATCTGCTTAACGAAGCAAATTGCCACATTTATCCACTTCAAGGTCTCCATCTTGATATTTAAACCTCTCAATGTGATATGAAATCTCTGTGCCTCTACCTATAGGATCACCTTCGTCCACATGGCTATGATGTTCTTATCACTCTGAAACCGTGAAACTGTGGGAGAGAAGGAGGAAATACGAAATGGAATACTCAGAATCTTTACAGAAGCCACATCAAAACTTCAGATTTCACATCCTGGTGACAAAAGCTATTAGAAACTGCAGATCTACCTCAGAAGCCATGGCCCTGTACAAAACACATCTCTGACTTGTGTTTCCCTTCACCCACACAAATGTGAATCAAGCTATTTTTCCTCTAATCTAGTAAGAAAGAGAAAATGGTATTGCTATTGTCATGATGATGAATAAGAAGAGTGGAAGAAAGAAGGTTATGTTGATCACATGGATCTCATCTGTGACGGCACTAAGAGAAGTTGAACAAAATTAAAATTAATTTCAAAATTTCATTAATAAACTCTGCATGTTGATGCATGACCTTATGTGAAAAACTTTGCTTAGCTGTCTGTAACTTCTCCAGCATGTCCCATTACTGATCTTCTTCTGAGCAACATCATGTTCTAGCCAAATCTTCATTATCCTCCATCTGACCACTACTATACTCAAAAGAAGAGACAGAAAAATAAAATGCAAAGCACAGAGAAAACTCCACTTAAAAAGCCTGAGAAATCTCAAGCACTGTAAAAATGCAGCACTCAATTGTAACGACGAAGGTAAAAAGATGTCCCCAAGGCAATCAGGAGGTTTGAATTTCTAGGATATAATGCTGACAATAGCCAAATAAGACTGCCATGAACTGAAATACAATAAATATTATTGCTAGAAATGTCATTGCTATTGTATATGCTATTAAAAAATTAAGGATACAAAAATGATCAGGTTTTTACATGTTAAGTGCTACAATAAGCAGCATATAAGAATCAGAAAACAGAAATAAGGATTGGACTTTTACAGATTTTTTTACCCTGATTTGCATTCTGTGTCATCACACTGGCTGTTGTGACATTGCATATCTAATCAGGCTAGAACTGGCTGCTTTTAACTAGAATAGGATCTGAGACTGCTAATTTACCCTTGTTTTTGACTTCACAGACTGTTTCAGCAGACTTATGACTTGGTTACAGGGGTGTCCACCTGACTGAGATCCCACTTGTGTGCTTATGATTTGACAGTCTTTTTTTGACACCTGGATATTTCACTCGGTGACTGAATCACTCCAAGTAATTCTGGAATGACCACATATGTTTCTACATGTACAGAATGCAGCACTGACAGATAGAGTGTAAGCCTGTCTGTCTGGGCTCCTGGTGCTATAGCAGCTCAGAGCCCTTTTAGATCAGCAATGTGATAGTTCCCAGTCCCAAAATGAGCTCCTGAAGAAGGTTTGCAGCCATGCTTTTCCACTCCTTACCTTGGTACGGATGTGCTATTGTTAAATTCAGTGTTAGTGGAAGCAGCTACCTCTGCCACTTGTTGGGATTTCAACTGAGTTTATTTACTTTGATGCATCCTACTGCTTTTGCCTTGGCATTACTCAGTTTCCCTGCAGTTATGCTGTTCCACCTGTGATATATCTACCTGTTATATGAGTCCTCTATTCTTTGGCCCTTTAAAGTGCTTCCTTGTTATGCTTTTTAAAACTGAGAAGTGAAAAAAAAACCAAACAAACATTCGCACATTGAGCACTGATACCAAATTGTGTCTTCGTAGCAAAAAAAAAAGATTTACAAGAGACAAAGGAAGATATGTTGCCATGGTCTCGGGTCTAGCCTTAATGCTGCACACTCTTAGAGTCAGAATAGCTAAGTTACTAATATTTTCATGGGAAAAGTATCTTTCTGCGGAAGAATGCTTTGTGCTTGTAGCTCAATAATTAGACCTATGAATATACCTCACAACCGCAGAAACGAAGAGAGAGCAATTTAGTGCTGTTGGTCCCCTTGATACTGTCTGGGTGGCAGCAGGTGTTACAGTTGGGACTACTAGATAGATAATATGTCTTCACACATGGGAATGTGACAGCATACAGAGCGAAAAGCATGCCTCATGGAAGGTGCTTTCTTTCTTTCTTCATTTGAAAACAAAGTAATGCAAGTCTGAAAAAGGGGAAAATGCTGTGAAAGAAAGGTAAATAATTGCCCCTCTGGGTTTTCATACACAACTTACCTCACATGTGCAGCAATGCCTGAAGCTAATCTCTCAGTACTTTTTGTAGCTCCAGTAAAGAGTGATATTTGGCAGCTGCTAGATGAATCTGGCTTATCTGTTGCCAAATGCGTGTGGTACATGTGTGTGGCAACTGCTGTCTTCACCAAAAAAAGATTGGTTCAACAGTATTTCTCATATTTTCCTTCTACTATTTCTACCCCCAGGAATATAACATTTCTCTATTGCTAACCATTTTATTTTTCAGTCTTTATCTGGCTACAGTAGCAGATGCTGAAGTGCTGCACTGTCCCACCAGACCTGTAGTTTGGTCTCAGTCCGGTAGCTTCTCTGCATACATCCCAAAAGTTAGCATAAAACCACTTTCCTGCTTTTTTATCCACTAGACTACTGCTTTTCGAAGTTGTCTACAATAATTTTGATTATTTTATTTTTCTAATTTTATAGTGTCTGACAATTTAAAGAACAGTTCAATCACCTACAGGGCTTTCCACCATATAGCTCTCCTTGTCCCACAGCTCAACTGGTGGATTACCAGTAAGCAACTGGTGTGATCCCCAGACTACTTCTGACTGTGGGGAAAAGGTGCATTAAAGCTAGCAAGGCATGCCCATTTTTTACAGATGCCTCTTCCACTCTGGAGGTGATTTTCTGTAGTTTATCTGACCAAATTCAGTAAGAATGCAGAGGCTTGAAATAGCCATCTCAGCCCATTTTAGATAACTAAACGTGGTCAAAAGATTCATGTTTTAAAGTGGCTATCCCTGTCACACAGAATCACAGAACTGCAATATCACAGAATCACAGAATAAGCTGGGTTGCAAGACGCCCACTAAGATCATCAAGTCCAGCTCCCAGGCCCCCAGAAGACCATCCCCAAGAGTCACACCATGTGCCTGAGAGCATTGTCCAAATGCTTCTGGAACTCTGTCAGGATTGGTGCTGTGATCAGTTCCCTGGGAAGCCTGTTCCAGTGACCAACCGTCCTCTGATTGAGGAACCTTTTTCTAATACCCAGTCTAAACCACCTGTGGCAAGTCCAGGCTAGTTCCTCAGGTCCGGTTCTTAACAGAAAACTTGGGGTAATATCTCAATTGTAGACACTTTAAATTTGACTGAAGCCCACTTTTTGTAGACCTGGCTCAAACCCCAACACTGGTTGGGGTCGACAGGTACACTAATCCACAGCACAACAGACCAGGAAAGCTGCAGGAACCTTTCTGGGTCTCCATTCAGTGCCTGGAGTAAGAAAGGTTCTGTGTACCACAAAGCCAGGGCAAGGGATTCTCCCAGGGTTTAAGGAGAAACACAGTCTAACAAATCTGCCAAAATTACAGGTTTCTGAATTTCAAATAACAGCAGACATGATCTTGGTTGTCTTACAAGAGTGCAAGAAGGCTGTCCGAGGTCAAAGCAAGATGTTGCTCATAGTCCATCTTTCTAAGTAAAGTATACCTAAGGAAAAGGAGTATAAGAATTTGAGTTAATCCAGGTTTTCTGGTTATATTCAGTGCTGAAAATAAATATGAAGAGATCCTCTGCTTCTACTTTCTTTGCAGCCTTCTTTCAGCTTTTCTCACTTTGAGAAACATCCACACTTCCACAGACTTAGGTTAATAATGAATGTCTCAATACTTTTTAAGGGAAAAAAATTTGAATTCAAAACTAATGCTAAACAGAAGTAAGCCACCACAATGTCATACTCTATTCAAATTTCATCATTAGAAGCCTGGTTGAGAAAATAGTATAAATACTCCATAATATTTTTGCAATCCTTAATCTCTCTAATTTCCTGTACTAGGGTTAAAATAGTCAAAATTCAGAGGACTTTTCAGTGATTGCAAACCACAGCAGCAAACATAGTTTGCAAAAAATAACACATTTTATGGAGACAAACAGCAGGTTTTTGTAGGTCTTATCAAACTATATGAAACAATTTTATCCCAGTTTTCTAAAGCAGATGACTAGTGAACACTCTTCCGGAGCCGTCCTGCATGGCATCTGCTAATATTCATGCACTGACAAAACTATTTTGACATATGCGACTATGTACAGTAAATTGAAGTCCCGGTTAAAAATAATGATATTAATCAGTTTTAAAATGTGAGTGATAAAAGCTATATAAGCCAAATAGAATAAAAGACAAGTTTATGAGGGAAAAATGCTTTTAAGAGAGTACCGCTAAAACCTGTGGCTGATCTTTCATGAGACTAAGCCTCTCTTGAAGGGTATACTGAATACTTGATTTGATCACCATGGTCCCCAAGGATGTAGGCAAGCAGATCAGCATCATACACTACGTTGTTAGTTTTGGCACTGGTTCTTGTGTCACATTTATAAATGGCTGCTACGAACAATGACTAGGGTATGTTTCTCTTCTATCACAGTGCTCCTACTCTCAGAAAACCTGTGTGGAAACTTGGTGCACTCCAATCATCTTAATCCATGGTTTAAATGATCACACGAAAAAGTTCACAGGGTTCATGTCCACATAGACCATGGCTCTTTCTCATCCAAAACAAGACAAGTGGAGTCTAATCTCAGGTCTCCATGGTTTCTGGATCAGGTCCTGAGGTGAAGAAACATCCTGGCATGTTGGAGTATAAAATAGCAATGAGCAAGTCTTGAGAAAGGACAGTTTCTGAAAATGCAGTCTATATGAGAAAGTCTGTCCTTGAAGCAACTCTTGTCTAAACAAATTATTTTCTCACTGTAATCTGGTAAACTGTCTGTTATGCATTGAAGTTTGTCTGTGTATAGAAAGAGACTTGAAAAACTCTTGAATGTGTCCAAAAAATACCGAGCTAAGTTGATCCCTCTTATGCACCAGCAAGTAGCTCTGTGCCACTGCATGAACATCCCTCTGTAACACTTGTATCTGCAATGAGAAAGGAACAGCAAGTCAAATGCTGCTCTTAGCAAAGTCAATAGGAGCATTTATGTTGATGTCAATGGGAGCGTTGACATTGATCTCAAAGGAAGGAAGATTGCATCACCAGCAGAGAGATGCCATTCTTCCAGAAATAAATCAAAAGTACAATAAAATCTGTAGGAATGTCACAGACCTTCTTTGCTCGAGCTTGCATATGTTTTAGAGGTAAGGTTCTGAGTGTTTGAAAATGTGGTGCAGTGCTCTTTGCATAATATTCAGGCCTATTGTCTGCTCTCATTTTTTACATAGAACACACTGTAAGCATCTGCATTTCATCACTTCCATCTCAAGGAAGATACTTCAGGCAGTCTTTTACATTACTTGAATAATGTATATAATGAATGAAAAGTAAGTTCAAATAAACTTTACAAGAAACCCCTCTACTCTTATACACAAGGACTGATCAGAAGGTTAAGTGAAAAAAATAATGGCCTATAACTGGCCTCAACTATTTTAAAAAGAAAGTGCATAAAAGTTGTCTTAAGAAGAAATGGTATCTGATTGGATTAATGCATCTGTATAATTAAATGTGTACAAATTTTAAAGGATAAAGATACTATGGGCTTTAGTCTTCCTTAGCAAAGAACCCATCCTGTTCAATCAGTGCCATCTAAGTAAAAAGATGATATGAAGAAACATGTAGTCATAGTAAAATAAACCTTTCTTCTGCAAGCACTTTAAGTAAGGCTCCTCAGAGGCTTCACATATTGTGAGACTTAGAGATAGCTATCTGCATCTCAATTATTTCAGAGAACTTAACATACCTGTGAAGATTGTGGAAGAGAGTTAAAAAATTTAAAGAGTAAATTAAAAGAGCATTAAAATCAACACTGAACATTTTTCTCTTTTTTTTTCTGAATTTCTGAACTGATTTTTCTGAAGATTGTGATGATCTTCAGTACAAAGCAGGAAGAAAAGTGAAAATTCTATTTCCCCTATCCTTCTCAGACAGCCTCAGTAATTTCCCAGTTTCTATTGCATATTAGCTTCATCCCTCCTTTTTCCACTCCAGCCTGTAGACAGTGTGCCAGAGAAAGCAAGATTCTGTGTCTATACAGTTGATGGTTTTCATTCACTGTCTCTGAAACAAACATGAGGGTGTGTTATGTTTGGTCAAGCACAGACTAGAACAAAAAATCACATGCTTTGGATAGGTCTGAACCACTTGTGCCCTCAGGCCTTGTGCAGACTTTACTAATGAGCCCTGTGGCAGTTGAAGGTAAGCCAGGACAGAGAACCCTGACTGCTTGTTTTGTGTTTCACAGATTATTTAAAGTGCCTCCTTTAGCAGAAGTCAGGAAGCAGAATTAATAAGCAGGTTGGAAGAAGGTAGAGCTTCCAGCCTACTTCTTTCTATAACCTTACTCCTGGGAAAGGCTCTATTAACAGTCAGGGAGCCATGGGATTCAGAAGACTTTCCTAATGAGCAGCGACCATCATCCAGATTATCAGTTTGCCAGGACAGAATTTAATTTCATGTTTTAAACCAATGATTTCTGTACAGCCTCGCACCAACTTTAGGTAGGAGGGCAAGGAGGGTTTTAATTAGTGAAAAACTGAATTTCAGCAATGAGATGTAGAAGCAATTATTTGCCGACACTGTGTATACGACCTTAATGTAGGAAGCGGAAATGTCCTTACAAGTTCTTTTAGTACTAGACACTTCAAAATCTTGGAGGCAACTGCCCTTTCATTGTCTTCATCTATATTCCATTTATAAAATTTGCTTTGTAGGAAATCTGCTGATAGTGTGTAGGTAGGTAGCAATGCTGCACAGTTTCATGGCTCTCACAGCAGTCAGTCCTTCAAAAGTACACACACACTTGCACACAGTGCTACTCATAAAGTTCCCCTTTATAATTTCAGGAACAACTGAGTAGAAGCCCTTGTTTTTAGCAATTATTGGTTTCTAATCTGCTAGAGCCAGAAATCTACACTGCCATTAATTCACCTGCAGACCTCACATTTCTTTGAACAAGAATTATGGAAGGGAGTCAATTGCAGGAATGGACACTTCATAGCAGTTTAAATGAAATGAGCTTTTGCAATGAAGAAATGAACACTGAATCCAATCTAAGCCAAGAAAGGCACATTGACATCCTGAGTGAGATCTGACCTAAAAGGACAGAACATCAGGTGCAATTGTAATTTTTCAGTTTTAAGAGACAGATTAAGTACCGAAAGCAGCTGGCAAAATGATAAAGATTATTTACAAGTATTCTTGTCTTTTTCTTGAGTTGGGTCTTGTTCTGAAGGTCAAGAAACAGTTGCTTAAAAAGTACTTTCTGGACACAAGACTGAGCCCATGCCACTGGTAAAGCTCAGTGTTTCAGTTTGGCCTTTGTATAACAGCCCTTCAGTCATCCAACACCAGCCTTCTAGACCATGTAATGGGGTGTTGAGAGGCAGGCTGAAAACATCTGCTTTTTCAGTAGAAGTTTCTCCTGCCCTGACTCTCAGTGTTCCTTCAAGGGCACTGAGTTTATCTCCCTAAGGAGCAAGTTACTGGACTCATGGTTTAATGAGCTCCAGGAGATCATCTGTTCACACATTATGACACCCTGCCCCCTCCCACTCAGTAACATCTTGAAGCCAAGGAAGTGCTCTGCATCTGAATGGACAAAAACTTCCCAGTGAAGATCTTCTATTTGCAAGGGTAGACCTTTTCTATCTGTCCACACAAGCTGTGATGGGGAGTGAGCGTGAAGAGCAGCAAATAAATTCAGGTGTGGAACTACATTTCAGGGAAAAACTCAGTATATATTTGTCCTCAGATCAGATCACAGTGCAGCTCTTGCCCCAGACTCAACTCACCAGCCTGCTGCTGTTGTGATGAGATCAAAGAGGCCTTAGGAATTATCTAAGTGCAGTTAAAATTAGAGGTTTCTTAATAATCTTGGAGGACGTTATAAGTAACTCTAGGTGAAGGTATGTGAAACTTCTGTTTGACTTTCAGGAAGGAAAAGGGTCAGTATCTCTTCATTATTTCTGTACTTATAATATTATTACTTTTATTAGATTACATTGCACATAATACATACATTACTGTACCTCTTAAAATATACCAATTTATGAGTACTTACCTCCTCAAAATCAGTCCCCTTTAATGTTTCATGTAAATAATCTCAAGATTATCTTATATTTCATGCACCACGCAAAGTCATAAATGGATCCTAAAAAATGCAAGATGAAAGTATTTTTCTAACTGTGGTCCTGTAGTACAATGGCAAAAAGAAAACCAAACGTATTGAATCGAAAATAACCAAAAAAACCAAATGCACTCCCCCCTAAAACAAGCCAAAATATTATTGTCAAGATTTCTTGCCCTGGGAGAGGTCTTCTGGATAGTTTCTTATGAGAATTTTCACTTCTCACTGATGGAACTGTATTACAATAATTGGATTTCTGGGTAGAAAATTTGACACACATAAGGACAAGTTTCTGTCGATATGCAAGCACTCTTTAGTTTTTGAAACATCCCTCCCCTAAAAGCTGTCATTAAAGAATACATTTTTGTCTCTTGAAACAAAAAAATGTAAATGTATATAGTGAATGGATTTACACTGGTTTTATTATACTTTTATTCAAATAAGCTTCACAATGTTACCTGTTTTTGTCCTATCTGATATCATTGTTTGGAGCATGCTTCACAGAGTAACTGAATTAGAAAAAGCGTACCATATGAAACATGATCATTTTGAAATAATATTACAGCCTGAGAAAACATGGAAAATCACTGTCTAGCACGCCTTACAAACAGGAAATCAGACTGAACCCAAGAAAAAACCCTGCTTCATAATATATTGTTATACTTTACACTCCAATGGTCTTTTTAAACTGTAAGACACTTGGCAAACATGAGACAAGATGTTATAACGTACTTCCTCTCTGTTTCATGGCACTTTTTTTACCCAAGCTGCTGATAGAGTAATTGATAGAAAGAGGTGAGTAACCTTTCTAATTTCATGAATGGAATCATGATGCTGTTCAGTCTGGAGCTCAAAGAAGGAACTTAGATTGATTTGTGGGTAAACTGTGAGATAGTGTCGGAAGAATAAAAAAACAATTTTTAAGCTTTCCTTAAATTACACTTCAGATATCCCAAGGATTTGTGATTTCACTAAACAAGTGAAAATAATTTACAGATAAGTGAATTTTTTCTTAAATTGACAGTTCTTCTGCCATTTAAGAAATGATCAGAATTATGCTTGTACCAAAACGAGGTGTGTGGCAGTTATTGCTGGGATGCAGCTCTCTCTGTGACAGGCTGCAGAGTGTGGGAGGGAAAATGTTCTGCCTTAAGTGGAAGAGCTCTGTTTTTTCATTGTCCAAATTCATTCATTCCTGCACAGGAGTGGGACTCACTTCACTTACCTTGAACCATCTTAATGTTAAATGTTTGTTTTAAGCTAGTCATCTAGGCTGCCTCTATACTTAATGGGTACCAATAAGCACTTCCAGAAGGTAATCATCTAGCCTAAAATAGCTATCTTTGATAGCAGTTTATTCCTAGCTAAATTAGCCAGCTTAAACTGCTTAATTCTGGTACCTAAATCAGGTAAAATGAACCTCAAACCAAGAATTAGCAAAGAATAGCAAGGCCAGCGAAAATATCAAGACATGCACAGTGAGAACAGAAACATCTGTAGAATAAAAAACATAACATTCCAAAGTCTTCTATGAAAGCAGAAGAAAATCATGCTTAGCAAACATGCCTGGGCGGGTAGAAACATCTGGGCAGGAGTCCTCATGCTGCAAGATTCTTGTGAGCAATAAAACACTAGTGCTGACAGAGAGATCCATGGTGAATAAGCCAGTGAAAGCTTTTACAGAAAAGCAGAACTAGTGCTTTAAAAAACCACATATTTTTCATTAAACTGTAGCTTGTACTCAGTCTAACTCCACCGGCAAACTGTGTCAGGTCTTCAACATGGAGGAAGATTTTGTCAAAATACGTTGTCCTGATCCAGCCTTCAAAGCCTTTGAGCAATAGAGTTAAGGAGATAAGAGGACTAGGATGTGTAGAAGAATCCATATATCTTGGGCTGGGTATGAGCTGGCAAGATGGGAAAGTATGTGGTAAGAAACCATGGTATGGCTTCTGGGCATGAATAATGTACTGCCCACAGCTCTATCACAAAAAGGAAGACAAGATTCTTGAAAAGTAATTCAAAGTTCATATGCTCTGTGAAAAATTACTTTCCTGAGGAGTTGAGTTTAGAAGTAGGAAGACTAACCCATGTCCTTGGGAGATTGGTGATAAGAGGAATGGAGTATGGTGAAATACGTTACTCAGCTGATGGTTTCAATGGCAAAGTTTTGCATTTATGTGGGAAAACACTGCATTGTGAAGTCTAGTTGTGAATATCAAAATGTCATAGATGGAACAAGGCATGAGTCTCCTTTTGTTTACAGAGCTGTACGTAAAAATAGCAAACAAACATGGTGCCTTTAAGCTACCAAACCTGACAGGGTTTTCTGTGGACACTGGGTGCAGACACGGGTGCACTTGCTGTGCCCAGCGTGGAAGAAGAGAGTTCCTGGGAGAAGGGGGAGGCACTCGGAGAGGCAGGTACTGTGTGGAGCTTCACACAACACCCAAAACAGGCCTGGCCATGTGTCATTGACTCAGAGTGGAGACAACGCAACATTTCTCTATGTACTTGTACTGTCATGTATGGAATTGTGAGCAGAACTTGGTTCCATACAAACATTAACACTGAGGCAATAGGAACCTTACTTCAACACCCCAGAGGAGCCAGGAGACTGATCAATCCCCAATACATGCCCAGTCTGAGATCAACGGAGATGGGCAGCAATCTCTGGGTCAACTACTCATTAAATAGGTGTTTCCAAAAGACACAGAACAACACAGTCTCTGTTTCTTTCTTTCCACAGGCTGGAAAAGAAGCTTTGGACTAGATAGGCAGCCCTTAGAAACTCAAGAACAAGATGAATCCAGTCCAAAATACTATTTTAAGGAAAAGATGTATCAGTAATTTAACTACAAGTGTTCTTCTAAAGCTCTTGTGGTTTCCCCAAGCCAAATGTCACAACCCCTGGAATTCAGTGCTGAACTTAAGTAAAAGCGGTATCTCAAAGTCTTTGGGTAGAGAAACGCAGTGAAGACATATGAATAACTTTTACTGCTCTCTGAAGTACTGCACAGAAATACACAGCATGATTGTAGTGCCAAATTAGGCCAACTGATTTGCAAAGCCATATTACATTACTTTTTATATCTCACAAATATCCAGGCACAAATAAAAACTTAACAACTTATTCCCATTCATTTTTTATACTAATGAATTCCTTCCTTTACTTACAAGTTTTTAAATAAAATTTTATGCATTGTCGCTGATAATAATTTGATTATATGTTGTATCAAGTTACATTTCATATGTCAATAAACACACACTACTGTAGTAAGATTAAAGCTGAACAAAGTAGGAACACATTCATATACTCATGCATAATACTTGAGGGAGACCAATAAAAGGAGAAATCATTTGTATGGTCTAGAAGTAGTATATCAGCCATTTTGTGGCCTTCTCCATACAGGGAGAGTTCCACAGAGTGTGACAACAGATGAAAAAATGACACAATTGACTGAAGTGCAGCATTTTTAAAATAAGTTTTTGCCTAGAGCAAAAGGAAAGAATATATTCCTGAACAGATAATTTGTGTCCTTGGATTTTAAGGGCCATGAGCTGCAAGAGTCATTTTTATGGTATCATTTTTCTTAATCTGGTTAATGTTTGAATGGGAGATAAATAGCTTTATAATGAATAATAATAATTATTACATAAATAATTGCTTAAAGCAATTTTTTGGCTGTCAGGGAAATGAGGACATCTAAATTATCTTAAGAATAAGGAGATTCTGACAATATATAAAAGGATTTTGAGGGAATGTCTAAAAAACAATGAACTAGTGTCAAAGATTTTGTGTCAGTTGTGCCTGTGTTTCATATTGCTAAAAGAGACAGGATGGCATGCTGGGAATACTTTTTAGGCTTTCTATTACATATAGGAGAGTACGAATTAATGAAAGCTTAAGTTTCTGAAGAATGTATAAACTTCTCCTTGAAATGTTTATTTTTGCGTAATAAAAAGCATTAAAAGTGACCCAAAGGAAAAGGACCTGAGGATGGTGGTTGGCACCTGTCTGAACATGAGTCAGCACGTGCTCAGAGGGATAAGAGGGACAACAGCATTCTGGCCTACATCAAAAACAGTGTGACCAGCAGGATGAGGGCAGTGACTGTCCCCCTGGTCAGGCCACACCTTGAATCCTGTGTCCAGTTCTGGGCCCCTCACTACAAGAAAGACATTAAGGAGCTGGAGTGCATCCAGAGAGGGGAAACGGAGCTGGTGAAGGGTTTGGAGGCTATAGAGATCTTATAAGGAGAGGCTAAAGGGATCTGGTGATGTTTATCCTGGAGGAAAGGAGGATCAGGGGTGTCCTTATCAGTTGAGGGTTGTGGTAATGGTAAGGGTTCAGTCTCTATTCCGTGGAAACTAGCAGCAGGACAAGAGGACATAGCCTGAAGCTGTAGCAGGAGAGGTCCAAGCTGGACATCAGAAAGATTTTTTCACCAAAAGGGTGTTTAGGTGTTGGAATAATCTGCCCAGGGAGGTGGCAAAGTCACCATCCCTGAAAGTATTCCAGAAATTACTGGACATGGCATTTAGAGGTATGGTTCAGATGAGGAAGTAGTGTTGGGTCAAAGGATGGCACTGGAAATAATTTCCAACCTCAGTGATTCTTTGAAAAATGCAGACTGAAGAATGTAAACAGAAATTAGATAAAAGAGAACATAAACTGGGAAAAAACCCATTAAAATCTTATTTATCAATGTTTGAAGCTGTGAAAAACTTTCATTGAACTGCTGTATACAATAATATTCAATACTCAATCAGAATTAGCATTATAGCTGCAGTGAGGTTACTGATGTGCTGCTTGCCTAGAGAGGGTTATATTACTTTTATACAGCTATATAATTTTATATAGCATCTTTTTCCTTAAAATTTTGTTGTTTCTTTTAAATGCACACAAAATATTTTTCTTCACAAGAAGACTGAAGAAATTGTGAATCATACGTGACAGCTGTCAGTTAAGCATTGCTAGAAGACACCCAGATACCATATTGATGGAAGCACTCCAAGAAGTTGAAGAGCACAGTCCTGTGCTATCAGGAAAACTGATGTGATGGTCTAATAAGTGTTTTCTGAATTTTAATATTTGGGGATTTGAGATCTAGAGCTGGCTTATCCCACAAAAAAAACCACATGCAACTCATAGGCTACTGACTGTAAGAAAGACATAATAGGTTTAAAACGTGAGTGATAGAAATGTAGCGGGAAAATGAATACACTTGCATGCTCACAAGTGTAAGGATAAGTATCCTTTTCAATTTATTAAAACACAGTAGAAACCATAAAGTTACCTAAGAACATGTATTCTTTGCACTATATCGCAAAACCGTGATTTCCAAACTACATTTAAGGAGCTTCTAACATAAAAATTTGTCTTCAAAATTCAATTTTTTCCGTATATTAATGTCTTATTTGGGGACACTCTGGAGCTCATTTTGAAAAGCATGAAGCTGCATGCTTTCTTAACACAGACACACCAATTCAGTCCATGCTCCTTCATCATGTGGCATCAACACTTTGTGTGGCACTGCTATATATCCTGGAGAGACAGGGTGTTCCCTTTGTGAGAAACTCGTTGATGGTGGAATAGCATCAAAGGTAAGGAAATTGCTTCTGCTGCTTTAATAAGGTGGCATGTTTTCACCTTTCTAGCAGTTTGAAAGGAACAACAGTGATCGTCCCCGGTCCCTTTGAGAGTTTTGGGAAGACTGTGACACGATTGTATGGGAAGGATTAAGCCCTTGTGCAATCCCAAGAAGCTGTTTTAATCTTGGCAATGAGACTGCTCTGCAGGGCTTTGCACCATCACCTTAGAGCGAAACTGAAACCAGAGAAATATGAGGGACTCAAGAGCAAAAAAAAGATTACTATACTCAAAAGCAGCAGGCAGCAGTCATCACTTATTTGCTTCTGGTCCATATCTGGGATTCACTGGGGTATGGTTGTGACAATAATTCTGAGAAAAGTATTATCATCAACATGCTCAAAGGTAGCCTTTACAGTGACCAACCAAACACAAAAGGCATCAGAAGGTTTTACCTCCTTTCTCTTGTTTCCCTGCTTTGGTGTGGGTGACAGTCCAGGTGGGTAAGGCTGGGGAAGAGAAGTAGCATCATACTGCTGTGGAGACAACCAGGAAATGGGGCAGGGTAAATCCTTTGTCTCTTCCCTCTTCAGTTCAACCCTGTCTTTACACATGTGACTGCTTTATTAGGTCAATCCCCACATAAAAAAGCTTAAGCTGCCTTTTGCAGTCATGGAGAAAAACACTAATTTGTGAATGGTGATGCAGCTGTGTCAGAGCAACATCAACATAAGCGTATCACAGTACCCTCATCTCCTCCATGACGTGTTCTGAGCTGGTCAATTCTCTGTCTCTTCCCTTTCTCTTCTTCCCACCATGTTTTAACCCTAACTGTACCTTCCTATCATGTTTCTTCTAATGGCTCTGACACTCACATGAGTCCATGGTAAATCAATTCAGAGTACTGATTAGGCAGAAAGTAAGCCCACCAAAATTTGTGAATGGGGTTCTGCCAGTGCAGTAAGCTGATCTGCCTCACAGAGAGGTCAGACAGGAGCCAGAATGGGTACTAGAAAAGGAAGCAGGCAAGGACAGGAGGCAGGCTGCCTCTTTGGTGGGTAATAAGCTAAGCTCTCTTGTTTTTCGCTATAAGCCTGCCAAATAACCTTTGAGCCAATGCTAAGTTCAAAGGGTAGAGGTTCTAGATCTCTGTGACAGCGTTCAATGAAAATCAGGGCTTTCCAAAACTTTCAGAGAGCTAGGAACAAATCACAAGTGCCTGTTCACAAGAATATATAACTAAGTTGAGTAGTGAATTGGTATTTTTCCCTCTCTGGGAAGTAAAATGCTAAATAACATATTTCACAGATCCCTAGAGCCACTGCCAAAAAAGGACATTCTACATCTTCTATATTATAACCTAAATATTTCAATAGAAATATATTTAGAATTGCTTTCTGCCCATCTAATCTACCTGGATTAAACTTTATTGTAAACAAAAAGAAGGGAAAAATGCACCTCACTGGTGGTAGTCTTCATGGGAACTCTCCTCGTCTCCAAAGTCCTCAAACTCACAAACTTGATTTGCTCCTCCTTCTTCATGTAAGAAAACCAAAAAACTAGTACTTTTCTTCTGGTCTGAACAAACAGAAATTAAAGAATCATTTGGTTTTGATCTTAAATTTGGCTTGTTTTTGTTTTAAACAACAAAACATTTTTTTCACCACATTTTAATGCTCTTATGAAAATGAGTGGAGTGAAAATCTCACAAGTGAACTATGCGGCCAAATTATAAGTTTCAAATGCAAAACTTTTTCACATTGAAAATATGAATATGAATATGTTTAAGATATCAGAAGAATTTCTACCAACTTTAAGCAAGACATGCCTAAGCATCATCTCACGACAACGTAACATTTTCAGTATTTATGTATCTCTGTTTTCTGGCCAAGTGCAAAGAGTGCTGGAACTTATCTGCACAGTCTCAAATTAGTCGAGATAGATATTAGTTGTGAAATATTTGTGGGACTAAATTACTTTTCCGTGCTGGGATGCCATGCTTACTGCACAACATTCATCGATGCTATAACTAGCCTCTTGCAAAATGTTTGTGTCCATGGGAGGAGCTTCTGCTCTGTGTGAGTTCATCAATGGAGCTGCTGGATGGTGAAAGAGCTTGGGAGTTCAGGAGTTGGGGATCTGTTGTGTCTTCTCATCAGCTCAGGATCACAGTGCCAAGGAAGGATCCTGGTGATCTGCCAAGAACTCAGCTCAGAATCAACTGCAGCTATATCAAAATAGTCCTAACTCTGGAATATTTCATTCTCAGTTTTGATAAACTGGCATTTTTCATTGGATTAAACCCTTCAGTTGAGCATTCAGGTGAGTTCTGCTACAACCAGTCGACTTCACCTGGAGTAGGGACCCTGAAAATCTCCATGGCATTTTCTTTTCATTCTGCAACATCCTTTCAAAAACCATAGGTGTTTTTTGACTGTTTATGCTCACTGAAGGGCTCAAAATGATACAAGTCAGCCACATGTATCCCCAGCTGCTGCTAAGTATCTGTAGTAGTGGGAAGCTCAGATTAGTTGTCCACAACTCCTCTGCGGCAGTGACCTCCAGTGGGAAGCAGCAGAAAATGAGAAAGCATCTGGGCAGCAAACCAGCATTGCCAAGTTCAGAAAGGTCACAGGAGATGCATGACTCTTGGTAGCTGTGTGCAGGAATGGGGGGAGGAGTGTGCACTGAATGGCCTCAATCATTGTTCAGACAAGATGGCCTTAGGAGGCCCAAGGTTCATGCCAACACAAACTCAGAGAATCACAGTTGCTCTGGGTCTCAGAGTTGAGAAAACAAATCCCTGCTAAACTTTTGGTTATATATGGCACTAGTTTATAGTATGTCTCAACTCCCTTGGGGCTGAAAGGGCCTTTCATGACCATTATTTTCAACTTAATTCAAGCTTAGAGCTCTAAAGAGAAAACTTAAAGTAAAACAAAACCCTGGATACAATTTTCTTCCTCAGTGAAGTATTCTCTTCTCCTTGGAGGTCTCCAGCTGTCTACCGACCTCTTCTCCCCAATTTGGTGAAAATGGTATTTGTCTTGCTTGGGTGCTTACTGTGTCAACCAGTGTGGGTCTTTCTCTGATCTGAGCACAGGAGATGAATTCTCTCCCTCACTCATCTCATCTTTGGGTATGCTCAATGAAGAAAAGGAGAACTTGCTGCTGATAACAAGAGATGCTGCAGTTGCTGGAAAGCCTCTGCTTTTTACTGCCCTTAACAAAATTTGTTTGTGAATCACCCATACAGAGGATCATGAAATTTGTGCTTCTAAAAATGCTTGAAATGAACATTCCAGAAATTAATGTAAAACAATATGATGTTGGCATCTTGTTTGCTATAATAAAACACCTGAAAATTACAATATGCTTAACTTCTGCAGCAAACACATGCTTTTTCTTACTATTAAGCCACTTATCAGTTTTAATAGTCAGTGTAATTTCTATGTGACTGTAGTCTTCCTGTAGTTTCTCACTGTATCATTTTATGGCTGTTTCTGTTCAGTTTAATATTTGCTTATTTTAGTTTAAATCCCTAGAGCAGAACCTACAAACCAAACAAATACTCACAGAAAACAGAGAGCAGCTCAAATGTCCTTGGAGACACTCAATTTTTTGTTTGCTACCATTTGTCATCCTCTGCTCAGAGAGAGATCAACAGTTTTTAGCACATAGATCAATATTCTCTTAACCCAGACCTAATCTAAGGAGAGTTTCCCCAGGTTTCACCTTGGCCTACTCCTATGTGCCATAGTTGCCCTTTTTTTCAGCAATAATTTTGTCTGTGTAAGACAGCAATTTTTCATCCTTTGGTCAAAACTGGTGACAAAAGAGGGAATAATAGTTCCTGACATATCAAATGATAGATTTGACACATGGCATGCTGAGCTGGGAGCTTTCACGTGCCAAACTAGAAAGACAGATAAGCAGCCTAATGGCCCTCCTGACATTGCTGCCTCTTTTTTTTTCCCTGGTATACCAAAACAGCCTGTGCTTTTTTCCTTATTCTTTTTTTTTCTTTTTCTTTCTTTTTTTTTTTTTTTTCCACCTATGAATTTTTTTCTATAACTCTGGGCAGGAAGAGAGGAAATGCACTCTACTTCAGCCCAAAATAAACGTTTCCCTGTCCTGTAAAATGATCAATCTATGCCCTTTTCCTCCAGCACAGTAAGGGCAATACAACATGCTGCTTGAGGAAATACTAACAAATATAGCCAGTGAGAGAGAAACAGATGGGACTAAGAAATTAAACCAGCAGATTTCTGGAAGGTATTCAAAGAGGAGAGTTTATAATACTGAAACAGAACTGCTCTTTAATTTTTTTTTTTTTTTAAAGCAATGATCATCAAGATTTACCTTCAGCAGGGTTCACACTCTCCCTGCTAAATCCCCTGGAGGAATGATAAAAAAGGTCCTTTTTGGTACCATTCTGGCAGAAGTAAATCAAATTTCACAAAAGCCAGTGCCAGGCAGGAGATAGACAGGCTGCAACTTTCTCTGTCTTTGGTACCCCGGGACAAACATAGCAGTCTGTGTACCATGGGGCATGGCTCCAGGCATGGGATCATGTTACATCTTTACACACAAAAGCTTCTTTCAGAATCTAAACTAACAAAACAGGAACAACTTTTATTCCTGTATGGTTTCCTCTGGAGCATGTGTTCACATTTAAAATCCTGACCTATGTGTCATTTGCTTGCATTCAAAGTTATTTGTATTGCTTTGGTATTACAAAGCAACAGCCGGTCCCAACCTCACTTACTCACCAATAGTCCACGGACTTTGGCAAAACATTGTTTATCCTCCTCTAGTGTTGGTTCATAAATTCTTTTTCTCTTGTTTTCTTTATTTCCCCCCTTTTCGATATTTTATGGCCAGACAGTTGAGTTAGCAGCCAGCTTATTTTTCTCCACAGCAATAGTTCTATGGACATTTTAAATGTGATCCAATAAAGGAAGAAAACGAAATGAATCCAACAAAAATATTCTACTCACAAGGTCATCAAACGTCGGGATCCAATGTTTCTCACCCTACATTTAAAAATATCATAATGTCTGAATGTTCTGGGTTATTTCTTTATAATTTTCATAAATATTTAAATATATATGTTATACATAAGGAAACATTATATGTATATAAATCAAATGCTTGGGGCTTTTTTTTCTCTTCCTGGTAATGCAATTTTTTTTACTCTTTTCCCCTTGATGAAAAACATTTACCCTAAAAGTATGTACATAGGCACATTCTATGGTACTTTTCACAGTTTCTACATATTTGACGTTTCAACCAAACCTGCAAGTAGTAAGAAATGAGATCGAAGAATGTGAAACCACAACATGAAATTTTTCTCATACTGTCCACCAGTAAATGGGAAGAGAAATCAATCTTTTAAAGTACAAAACCAAAGCAAGCCATAATTGAGACACTAAGACAAATAAAAATTAATTATTTAAATAATTTTGATTGCATAAACTAAGAAAAAGCTTCATCACTGAGATATAAGGAAGTCAGTTCTTGGATGCACAAGCTCCAAATGGAAAGAAAGCATTTTGTGTTACTAAAAAGGCACAAACAGAATAATTAGGCTTAGTAACACCTCCTTATGAGAAAGTCTTTCTCTGAATGTGGTGAATCACAACACTGTGGAATAAGAAGGCATGGTGAAGCACACTGAAACTATTTCTAACTTTCACTGTGCTGTCCTAAAAATAAAGTGTAACTATGGCTAAAAATATTGTAAATGTACTATATAAAACAGATTTCAGCTTAGTAGATGGATGTAAATATTGTTAAAAGACAGCCTCTTGCTTCCCTTATAATAAACTTACTGCAAATGACTAGGTTGTGATATTGTTTTCTTCAACAAGAGCTGCAAGTATATGTTATTTGTCAAAATATTCTGATTTATCAATTTGGTTCAAACAAAAAACACACACAAGAAGATAAAGAGTTAAGATGATGTTTCTTGTTGTAGAATTAATCAGATTCATATTAGCAGTAGTAAATGTCATGTTGGCACCTTTTCTTTCTCACACATTACAGTTTCAAGTCTTTGCTATGAGGAAATAATGAAGTAAAGATATGCAGTGCCATATACCATGCATCTTTTTTGTCAGTCTGCATAAGAAATGAATTGTATCTGCTACTAAGGAGGTCACAGGGGCAGCAAGTTAAGAAGAATGCTTAAAGAAAGGACATGTCAAAGGAAACAAGAACTTATTTTTTCAATACTTTCTAACAAGTATTGCAGTCTTGGGGAAATTAAATGTTCATAATAAATACCCACCTATTTTTGAAAGCATTTCTTGGTTTTCGTTGATGAAAAGTTAACCCTGGCGACCAAATGACCTTGAAGTCCCTGCTGCAAACTCATGAAGATCAACCATAATGGTCTAATGTTACAAGCCCTAAAATTCATGCTTCAGTACTAGCGTGATCAGCAGGGAAAATGTTACTTTATTGTGAAGATAAAAAATTAGGACTTGAAAAAATCATGCCAGACAAGAGGTACATCTCATGAGGTTAGCCCACAGTGCACTTTTTGCTATTTTTTTTAAACTCATACTTGATAGTTAAGCTTGAAAGGTAAAAAATGGGAAAAAATTCTTCTTTGCCAGCAAGAAAAAAACTGTTTTTGACAGTTGGATGATGCTTGTGTCTTGTGGTAAATTTTCAGCTTTGCCTACAAACAGAGCCTTTCCTTCCAGCAAACGCTATGCATAACTTAAGTGTGGAGTTACGGCAGAAGCAAGCTATTGGTGTGCCAGATATTGCATCAAAATTACAAAATGCATTTTAATTTTGTGCAATGACTAGGAATTAATGCCAAGTCTACTGTCAGCATGCAGTAGAGCATCTCTCTGATCATGTGAAATGATTTCCTGAGATATAGCATTCTCCACTGCCTTCCATCCTGTAGGTGCCACTGCTGCTAAGTGGAGCTTCTGAAGAAAACTAGATGAAGAGGCATGAAGCAGACGAAGAGACGTGTGACTGTGGATTTTTGGAAATGAAAGACCCACAACATTCTCATTTACTTTATGGATACTTTCTGTCACTCTGACAGTGCCAATGAGCTTGTCAGTTTTTTTCTACTTTGAGGTCAAAATATATAAAGGAGTCTTAGTAACAAGCAGGAGTCATACTTTACAGGTAATAAATGGGTAATAGAAAATATGGTTTTAAATAAAACTTTGATTTTTAAAGAGATGTATGGACAATATGACTTAAGTAAAACTACTGGAAACCAGTTTATCTTTCCACTCTCTTCCCATCTAAGTCACATCCCTCCCTATGCCCTGGGAAGCTGACAGGGGCACTGCTTTTGCTCACACATTTCTGAATGGAGAGAGAGCAGACTAAAGCAGCATCATTATGGTGTAGTAGCCGTTTCCTTTATTTCAGCCCCATAAATCAGATAGTACACCTCCCTTCTCATTCATTTTGCTGGAATTGTGATATGGTCAGAAATTTTATTTTATTAAGAGACAATAACTTTGCCCTAGTGACAAGATCACCCAGTATGTAGAATATCAAGATTCATATCTCCATGGTATCTCAAGCTGACCAAGAAACTAAACTGCATCCCATGTTTTTGCCACCACCATCAAGTTATATAGACAATCCTATTGGAGCTGTTTCACTTCTTGCAAATAATTAAAGAACCCAAGGGCGTGCCATAGTTGGGCTGATCGCCCAGTCTAGCGGTGTAAAACTGATGAGCAGGTTGATCCCTTAAGGAAGGGTCACAAAGTACAGCACCATCAACTGTGCACATGAAGGAAGACCCAGACCCTGATAAAGCAGGACGTGGGACCCAAGGCTTAAATCTCTGGTCTCAGACACCCAGAGTGCAAAGTTATACTTTTGCATTCTGTTTGTTAGAATGTGTGCTGTGCCTGTGTTTGTATGGAAAAGAGATTAAATTTTTGACTTCAGACGTTCTTTGTTTCAAACAGATTTATAAGAAACACACATTTTTGCACACTCTCCAGATATTTCATATCGAGGAAGGATTTTTGTCAGCCCAGCTGAACTACTCACTAAGCAGTATACAAAAATCTACCAGTGAAATAATTATTTTGCAGGTTTAAATGGATCTCCATGGACCAGACAGTTACTGCAATGGGGTTCTCAATTTACAGGCAGACAGATGGCAAACATATACCACACAATCCTTTCTTCTTCTGTGTCCCCAACATTTTTCCATAGATCCACGCTGTAATCACGAGTCCATCAAAATAAGAATATGTGGGTTTCTCCAGTTGAAAAGTGTTGTTCAAGAACATCAGAGGAAGCATTTTCCCCAAATAGAAAGAATATAAAAATTCACAATTCACATCTGGGGTGTAATGGATGGCCAGGTGGCCAGCTATAGTTAACTGTCAACACTTTGAATTTCCCTTTGCCATCGGCAAAGTTTGCACTCAGAAGTGAGAGTATAACGTGAAGAAACTAAAGCATGAAACCACTTAATATCATAACAAATGGTGTTTGGAAAATCAATTTTTTTTCTTTTTTTCTTTTTTTTTTTTTTTTTACTTCCTAAGGTTTCCTTGATACTTGTGGGGTTCACTGGCCTGCCTCTTGCCAAACAGTATTAAGGTAACAAGTAATTTATGGACCTTCTTGGGATGACTACATCATAGTTATACCAGTTTTCCCTCTAATTTTACTTTTCTTCTACCATGACAAGTAGAGAACTGACAGTTTGTGATATGGTTGTGCAATTCTAACAATTCTTTTTCCATATAGAAAAATAACCATGTTGATAATGTTATCTTTACTCATTATGAACACTGCATTATTCTGGAACTGGTTAAGCAAAATATTGCTTAGCAAGCGAGCAGATTAAACACTCTCCAGTTACTACGTTTTTGATGAAGACTCTAATTGTTAGATGGTTCCACTTTACCTCTAAGGTGCTTCTCCACACTGCTTTTGTGTACAGATCTTTGAAAAAGAGGAAAATGCACAGAGGCTGTTTTAGAGCAGGGCATGTTAAAGTATTTCAGAAGCCTTAACTGTACCTAATAGGAAATTAGGTATTTGGAAATACCTTCTTTTTATCAGCTCTTGACTCTTGGTGCATTAGCAAGCAACTCATTCTGCTCTTGGAAGAGAAACTATGCCTAGAACTAGTCTTATATAAATGGAAATGCTGTAAATATGCCCTCAGACACACTAGACATGACCTAGTCCTAAGAATACTCTCAACATTTTAATGTGGTATCATTCTTAGCAAATAGGTATTTTGTTACATTTATATACTATAACTAATATCATCCCTGGGGTAGGGGGGAGAGTAGAGAGAATATGGAACTGACACCGATCATCTACGCCATCTACGTTTCCACTTCGTGAGAGCTAGAAAATACCTGGTATGTCTGAAAATTAGGTTTTACAGAATCTATCAGCAACTGTGAAAAAGTGAGCCATCGGGATGACTTTGAAGTAATCAAAGGCAGCCTGCAAGATATTTCCAGATATCCCATGATCTATCTTCGGTCTAATCTTCCAAGTGATAAAACCTGAAAAAGATCCAGCATTCACAGGGCCAATGGAATGAATTTAAAACAGCAGTGTACATTTCATCTACAGATTTGTAAATGTTCTGGAGGTTTTCTTTCCAGACAGGAACTGAAGCAAAATATAATAATTTCCTAGCTAAACCAGTCATGCAGATAAGAAAATACAAGTGTTCCAATAGAAGAAGGAATATATTTAAGTATTTGTAAGTTGTTTTAAACCTTTCTAGAAAAGTTAGCAGAGTGAGATTTTAGCTGAGGCTTGAGATACTAAATGTAATCTTTTCAAAGATTATATATTCGAAAAAATCATTGCATTTCACATTCTTCATAGAAATAGTTTAGAAGAACTGAAGCAAATGAGAAATGATGGACTATACACAGCATTTTGCAAAGACAAGGCTCCATTGAAATTAAAGATTACAGCACTAGGAAACACAGCTGTCAGGCTGAAACATAAACAGAAGTGGACTTGATAATTTAGTAGAAATATAAGATATACGAAGGCGTTGTTAAATGAAATGAGTCACTCCCAAATTAATAAAAAAAATTATACAAGAGCCATGTAGAAGAATCCTCAACTTATTCCTAGAACAAATCCTGAACCAAATGTTACTCAAAGTTATGATATATTCATGTTCATCCTCTTTCCTCACCTCCTGATGTACGTTTCTGCTTTTGACAGTAATAGCAGGAGAACAAGTTTTCGTGTGCTATTATGTGGCTTTAAGTAGAAGCTGGAATGATGGAAATTCTGCAAGAAAGCCTGTTGTACAGTCTCAGGGAATTCAAATAAAGATCCAAGAATTCAAACCAAATCCAAATGCTGAACCTTTTGAGATGCACTATGCTTTGAAGGCGAGTGACTTTATTCTGCCAGATGGGACTTTGAGATGCTCTGCAGTGCCCACATGACTCATCAACAAAATTTATTTGGCTAAAGAAGCAGTCAGGGAATATACTGTACTATACTGTACGTGGCTCCTCTAGGACAGCTCCAGCTGGAGCCTTAGGCAAGATTTATGGAAATGGAAATCTTAGGAGCTTTCGTGCCTTTTCTTCCCATTAGCTGTGTAGCATCAATGAAACAATTGCCTGCAATCTTATCACATGGAGGCAAATGTGCTTGTTGGTGGCAGCACCCCCTGAAATGAGAGCAGCTGCACAGTGGGGAGGTAAGTTCCATGCAGAGTCAGAGCAGGGTGCTGAAGGAGAAGGAAAAGTCCATGTCTTGAAATCAGGAAAGATGACCAAAACAACAGTAAGGGTGTAGAAGAATGGCAAAAGTCTTTGTCCTCTGGCTTTGGGAGAAGGGAATGGGGCCACATTGGGCCACTTCTCCCATCTGGCAGTGTGAGGTACTGTTAAAGAAACATACTGTTCATATTGTGCTCCCACTATGTGTTTTCCTATTCCTTTTCCTTCTTGACTAGAGAAAGAGCTCCTTGGTGGCTTTTTACTTCATCAGTGTTTCTCTTAGCATTAATAGTAGGGTGGCAGGTCTGAGTGGATGACCAGCTACTCCCTACAACTAATGCAGAAAATTTTAACAGAAGCTCATGTGTTTTGTACTTTCAGGGCAAGTTGAGAAACCGTTTCTGCCCTATGAGTGAACACAACCATCCTCATAACAATGGACAATACTCCTAGGCTGAGGATATCAAATCCCTACACTCAGTGTGGCTGGGCAAAATAGGCAAATAGATGAAGAAAAGAAGGAAGGCTGTTTCCTGAGATTTAGGAATTTATTTAAGTAGGTACCTTTCAGGAATTCAGTTGAATATGAAGCAAAATATGAAGTATATATTGGTAGGGTAGGAGGCTTGGTTAGAAATGAGAGTCTGTTGGTCATGTCCCAAGCTTTGATGTGATTCATTTAACTTCTGTGGCTTTTTTAGGAAATAGAAAGAGAGTCAAGAGAATAGAGGCATTGCAGTAAGAATGATAGAAAGAAGAAATTTTTGGCTTTTGATAAACAACAGAGGTATAATTTCAAGTCTCACAGGCCACACTTTGGCTCAAGTCACTTCATGAATTTGCCCTTTGCAAGGAAAAGGCTGTTAACAGAGAATGACTTTTGTAATCTTCAACTGACACTTTTGTGAAGTTTCAACATTTGAAGAACTGCTCTCCTGGTAGGAAACCTGTTGTGGGTTAACCCTGACTGGCAGATCAACCCCAAGCAGCCACTGAGTGCCTTACCTACACTAGCATAGGAGAGAATTCAAAGGGTAAAAGTGAGAAAACTCTTGAGTTGAGATAAAGCTAGTGTAACAGGGAAACCAAAAGCTACATATTGCAAACAAGGCAAAATGAAGGAATTGATCCACCACTTTCCATTA
The DNA here is from genome assembly GCA_013397155.1 of Irena cyanogastra. NCBI lineage: Eukaryota > Metazoa > Chordata > Aves > Passeriformes > Irenidae > Irena > Irena cyanogastra. The sequence goes on along the minus strand of VWZV01001108.1, from coordinate 216,004 downwards.
GCAGGCACTAAGGTTGTTCAGCCACCTTGGGGAAAGCTGAGCTCCATCCCGTGTAACAATGACTTGAAAAGACATGTGCCCTCACTCTGCAAGTCTCCCCTTCCTCCTTTTCCCTCCTCTTTATATGCTGAGCATGACACCATGTGACGTTGGATATCCCTTTGGTCAATTGGGTCAGCTGTCCTGGCTGCATCCCCTCCCATCTCCTTGTCACCCCCAGCCTATTCACTGGTGGGATGGGGTGAGAGACAGAAAAATCCTCTGGTCTGTGTAAATGCTGCTCAACAACAGCTAAGACATCCCTGTGTTAACAACATGGTTGTGGTCACAAATTATATGGTCCACATCGCCTCCCATGGTGAAGAAAGTCAACTCTGTCCCAGAAAAAACCCAGTACAGACACAGCAGCAGATCATGACATAGTACCCTGGGAAGGGTTTATCAATCTTTAGGTGTCTCAAGTTAAGCAGCTAAAAAGTAAGACATCTAGTTCCAAAACTGTCACTAAAAATACTGGCTTTTTTTGACCTCATTGAATATTATACATGCAAAGTTATGGTTTAGGGATGATAGTAAAATAATAGCTTCATGTTTTCATGTTATGATTTGGATATCCTTACTAATTCATTGTACCTCATAAAACCATGCACTCAACTGAAAATTCTTGCAAAGCAACAAGTAACATTTCATTTTAGCATGAAACCAAGAATTACAACATTCCACTTGAAAAAAACCTAGCAAACAAGTATATATATACCTATGTGTGTACATATCTATATAAATAGAAATCACAGTGCATAACAATTATTAGTCAGGGGATATAAGAAGCAGTAATCTGCTTTGCTGTACCCATGTAGCCTACTCTGAAATAAATCATGATGTACTGAGACTCATATGCAAGAATGAATGAATTCTATCACCATGGCACGAAGGAATATTTCAAAGCTCTTCATTTATTTACTTACTATTTTTTGAAATTTTTTTAACATTGTCAGTGTTTCTTACCTCATAAAAACATGTAATTTTCTGAGCATAGATGTTTTACACCTAGAAAGAATTAGAAAACTTTTTTTCCTTTGGATTGCATTTGATACCACCCATGAATCATTTGCTAACTCTGGTGAAGCTGAAAAGAATTTCTAAAAATCTGTGAGACCCTGTACTACCATCAAGGAAAGAGTGGAGTACACAAATGAGTGAAGATCAATAGTTTACTGGGTATGTAATAATATACTTTAGTTTTTGAGAAGACCCTAAATAAAGGTCTTTGGGGCCTAGCAGAAATGTACTTTTTCTCTTTCAGTCTGATTTCAAGTAATACTGGTTTGTCTGTTGTCTTCTTGCAAACTTTTAATCTGCGCTGCTAGCTTGCCTCCAGCAAATTATGTCTATAGAATGTTTTCCAAACTGAATAATTCTAGAGGGATTCTGAAATGTCTCTTTCCAAATAATACATGAAAAACCTGTTACTTGAGAAAGACTCAGAGACATAAAAGCATTACAAAACATTTTAAGTAAAAAACCCTTTGAAAAAAAAGGGGGAAATTTTAAAAAGTGATCTAAATAATTACTGCATTAATGTAGCTCATGCCTATTACCAGGGTTGGGGTGGAAGGAAGATGTCTGAATAACACTGTCAATTAACAGAAACTATTTAAAAGATTATCCCTAAGGCCATGCTTTCAAAATTTCACCAAACAGTATAATACAAAACAGAGTATTAATTATAACTGGTCAGAAATCTTTTTCATGAAGTATTTTTTCATCATAAATGTTCAAGTCATATGAAGTCATCATGGGAAGGAGCTTGTTAAAAAAACAAGCCAACGTAGACCAGAAAAATTAACACTTGGATCCATTTCTTTGGGTTTCATAATGGAATTCCCAGTGAGAGAAAACTGCTTTTTGGATTCTAGAGCACTCATTTAGAATACTGAAGACCTAGGATCCAACTTCTTTGTTCTTTTTCATATCTCATGTTAGCAGCTCAGGCCAAAGACTATGGCGGTCGTGCTGAAGTTGACATTTTTTGTCAAAACTCTTCAATACTAAGTCATAACTGCAGCAAGATCTTGACCCTAGGAATATTGTGGGGTCTGTACTCTGGCCACTGGAGAAGGGCCTGATTCCTTTTGAACAATAGGGATTGATCATTATAACTTGCACAAGGCAGAATAACTGCAAGACACAACTGGGAGACCTTTTGGCCAGTGTCTGGAAGGCCTCAGCTTGCAGCTTGGGAAACTCAGGTTCCACTTCCTTCTCCAAATCGGGGAAAATGGTATTTGCCTTCAGCTGAGACACTAATACTTCAAAAAGGTATAGCAGATACTAAATTAGTTTCCCTGACTTGGTAGTCCAGTGAAAAAATGCTGCAGATTGCTGAATGCTATTTCTTGCTCTAATCTGCTAAAAAAACCCTCTAGTTATTATATTAGAATAAAGTTTCCTTTACAACATGAAGCACATTTTAAATAGCAATTGTGATGACCACAAATCCTTGGTGTCCATGACACCACAATGAAAACTTAGTTTTTCCTCCAGCAGGTCCAATTGATTTTAATCTAAGAAAGAGAAAGCTGGAAAGATGATCTTGATTTCTCTCTTTTTTATTTAAACATTATTTATGTGAATCTATTTTCTATCCTCTCTCTAACCCACTGTATTTTTTCTGCTTTCATCTCTTTTTAACAAGCAAAGATTTTGCTTGGAGTATTAGACAAAGCACAAGTTATTTGCACAGGTACATAATAAATTATTTTAAAATAAAACTCTTTGCGTGCCTACAAGTAAAAAACCAAGAACAGTGTGTTCCATCTGCAGCTGCCTTTTGATTGCTGAAAGTAAAATCTGTACTGTAAATCTAGGCTATGACAAGCAGAATTAGTATTTTATGGGCAGCAGGAATCCTTATACATCATGACTTTTGGATCTGTAACTCTGCATATTAACTTTTAAAAATACATGTTTCCAATTAAATTTTATTAATATATTTTTTCGTTGAAAAAATAAAGGTAAAAAATCAGGGTCTGTGTGTAATGATTGTGTCATTATACAGAATAATACAGTTTAAGCCCTGGGTGTTCAGCACTGCAGTAATGCTACTGACCACGTGAAGGAAATAACTAATTTTAGTGGTTATACAGAGGGCCCAACTGCAATCCTGGAGAAAGGCACGTTCCTGATAATGTTTGCAGGAGTGGTGAAGAAGAGTCTCACTCTTCCTATATTCTCAACTGTGTCCTGAATGACTCCTAAGAGAATCTAGGGCTGAGTCTGGGACTGAAGAACTCTGTCTTTATGAGAAGGAGAATTTTATTTCACATGATTTTCAGATGCTTTAACATTAAACAGTACTGTGTGACTGCTGCTGTGTTCACAGGTGCGGAAGGAAATATATTCCCAATTTGTATAATGGTTTTACAATTAGCATTTTAGTGAGGTATTTATATACCTATGAAGGTATATCTCACCTGACTGCTGTTGGCTCCTGTTGAACATTGGCCATTTCAGTTCACTGAAAGAATGGCAGGGAGAGATTCTTGATTTCTTGTGATTCTCATCCAGGATACTGAACAAAACAAATGATGTTAAGCAGAATTACACTTTTCTCTATAACCTTCCTCTACTTCAGCTGTGCTTCATCCGAGTGCTTGCTCATCCACTGTAAAGTTGGACTGAAAACCCACGGGTGTGCAGGGTTTGCCCATAAAGAACAGTCTCAGTGTGAAAACCCAACTAAATAAATGTGCATCTTTCAAGAACATGAAGAAGTATTGGAATACTGCAACATAATAAAGGCTTTGCTTTGCAGTGCTACAAATGCTTAGTGGTGAATTTACAGACAGAACTCTTCCTGGGGCAAGACCATCTTTTTAATATTAATTTCTTGCTGGCTAATATTACTGAGCTTATGTTCTTAATGTGAATACTGGATTTCATCATAATAGATGTGGTAAGACCTTCTCTTTTATACTAATAGAACAATCCTAAAAAACTACATGTATGAATTAATAATTACCATTCTTAAAATCCTAGAAAGATAATTTAATAATAGCTTTGGAAAAAAAATCCACTAACATTTCAATAAGCATTGTTTTACTATATAACTGCTTTTTGAGATGAGGCTATTTTAGGGATCAAATCTCTATTTGGAGCTTGATTATAGAGCTCACTATTTTTAATATTACTTTTCCATGCTTTGACAACTGCAAAAGAGCAACATGTTTCTTTCCCTTCCCCTCTACCCTTCTTCCAATGTCAAACATATCAAAAATTAGTTTTATTTGGTTATTTTTATCTACAAATTTCTGGGTAATATTCTGGCAGCATGGAAAAGGAAAAGTGTTCTATTAGCTACTACTTTCCTGATCTTATTTTGAAAATGCCATACATATTGAAAGTATTGATGGAATAGTATATAATTACAGACATCCATCAACACCATTTCTCCTTTTTTTTTCTACCATGGAGATTTAATCCTGTAAAATATGTAAGCCATGAATCTTTGAATGCAAAACTTTCAATATATTTTTATAAGTGTTTCAAACAGTACTAAATCACTGGATTTCACTTCCTTATATGGGTTAACTTTAAATACAATTATCTTCCACTATTTTTAACTAAGTACTTAATGCAAAACTAGTGAATTCAGCAACTGAACACTGGCTTAATCCTCACATGGTAGAAATAAAATGTGCTATCATTAAAATATCACTGAATTAATCCCATGCAGTAGTATAAACCAGATAGTAACAGTAATTACTTAACGGAAATTTAAAGGGTAGCAATTGAAAGGAGCAAAGTCTTGATCATGCTCATCATTTACTCACCTGTGCTTTCTTGCTTGCAAATCAATGTTTGCAGGCACAGTGTAATTTGTTATTTTGAAACTAACAAAATTTTCAATGTTATCAAAGAGCTATTTTCTTCTTTATAGTTGAAGAAATATTCCTTGAATGCAAGAAGAGTTAAAGTCATTTCTAAAATGCCACAAATAGTATGATTTTATTTGCAAGAGGAAAGTTCTCATACAGTAGATGTAGAGAGCTCATTTGATTTTAGGAGAGAAAAAGCAGGTAGACAGTACACAGAAAAAGCAGATGCTGTCATGCAATAGGCTGATTTGATGCTGGAAAGATGGTGTGTACATGATGAAGCTTGGACACACATAAAAGAGAATCAGGAAAGATTATACAGTAGGAACTGACATAGTAAAGAGAACTTAAATATCAATCTGAAGAATCCTAAATCAAGCAAAAATGTGCCTTGTTGGACTTACTGTCCAAAATATCCTAATGTATTTTGAGGAGATGATTCCATTCTGCATGATACCATAACACTGTGTTTATCAGCATAAAATCTTGTGATACATGAAGAGTCATAAATTACCATTATTTTCCTTATTTGTGACTGTAAAAGTACTTTATAAAACTTCTCAGAAACTTACCAGCTTTTGGGGTAAAATGTGCTCCAAGCTTTGAAACAGAGAAATTTCTATTTAAATAGAACCAATAATTACTTAAAATTTTTAGCATGAAAATAGTTTAAAAACCTGTAAGGAGGGAGGGAGGTGTACCTCTGTGGTAAGGGCAGCAGGTCGTGATGATTCATGGTGATTCATGAGAAATTCTGAGGCTTGGCAATGGTAGTTGGGAAACTTGGAAGCCCTGGCTTAAACCCAAGCATTTCTTTGTATGATCACATTATCAATGCTGTAATGGATGCAGCCCTCAATTCCTTGTTCCACTAGGTTTAGGCAGAAAAAGGGCAAGTGCAGCCTAAACACACAACTGCTGCTGTAATCACCTCAAACTGGTACCCCCACAGCATCCTGCCTTCCTGCTAAGAGGAAGACAAGATTTCAAGAGACAAAAAAAAGCTCTGCACAATGATTACGTTTGTATATAATAGATTTTACAATGTTGTCATTAAAATTTCCCTTGCACTATATCTGTGATATAACAGATATGCATTAATTAGAAAATTTGAGCAGTCTGTCTGATTTTGCAAGAAAACCATTTTTGTGGGTAATTTCTGAAAGGAAATGAAGGAGGAACAGTTAGATACCAAGCCCATGAATTCAACACCAAAATAGCAAGAGTTTTTATATCTAAAGGAATTCCTGTTTCAAGCTATTATTACAGAATGTGATGAAATCATCTAAATAAGGAAAGCTCCTGCACTATCCAAACACTTGCTACCATGTAATCTCTACAGCACTGACTAGAAAGGATGAAAAGTACTGCAGAGTAATCACAACACATTGATAAAAAATGTGAAAAGGAGCTTGAAAAAGCAAGTCTATCCTTCCATGACCCTTTTGTTACCAATTTGTCTGTTCAGACGGACAATGTGGTTACATTTTTGACAGCTTTCTTTGAGAAAGTTCCAGTTAGCACAAGTTGCTGTGCCATAGTCTCTGGAGGAGACTCCACACTAATCTAATCTCTTCTGCTCCAAGAAATTCACAGCTCAGATAGACATGAACCATTGGAACTAAGGATCAGGAACCTCAGTGGAGATTTTGCCACTAAATTCAATGAAATGCAAAATAAAGGAAGTCCAGGAAGAAATCACAGTTTTTTTCTGCTTTATTTTCTGTAGATCAGCAGAATTTTAAGTCAGTGAATGTTTACTTCCATTCAATGATTTTCATTTCAGCATCCCACAAAAACAGTACATAAACCACAATGGCAGCTCTGCTTTGACATTACATTTCCCTGCTACTAGCAACCAATTTTCCACATTTTGGTGACAAGGCTTAACTTTCCTCACCTTACATTAGTGGCTCTGTATTCCAGATATGAAAGATTGAGACCCTCACAGACTGCCAATTATAGCCTCACAGGGCAAGAGAACAAGCATCACATTTCCAGCAACAAGTGTCCCATGAGAGACTGAGCTGAGACGGATGCTTCCCACACATCACTCTCCACAGCACAGTCTCACAGACTGAAGCCCAAAGACAGAAGAGAAAGTCTAGAAGGTGGATTTAAAAGATATGAACTACAGGTGAATTACAGATAGGCTGTTGTAAAGTTTTAGATCTGGAACCTCTTTTTGATGTAGGGGGGACCTTTGAGACTGCTCAGTATTGTAATAGGGTATGAGTGGACTGTGATAAAATACAATATACATCCTAAGTAATTGGCAATTCCCAAGTAGGCAATTTCCTTATTTACAAGAATACCTAATACTGTTTAGGACAAATTTATTTCTTTCTTCTTACAGTATCTAGAGAGTGTATTTAGTACAGTTCTCTAGATTCCTGACTTTTATGCTCCAAGTACTTTAGAGAATTCATGGTCTTTGATGATAAAAGATGCAAAATAGACACACTTTCAAGTTCGTCCTCTGTTTAACTGCTTCTCCCATAATATTTTCTTCCTGTTTTAGTAATTTTATAAAGTGTCCTCATGGTTAGTCCATTTTACCAATCTCAGTAAGTAAGTGTTGTCTAAGTCTCCTAAGAAAAACAGGCCTAAACAGATATAGTTCATGTACAGATGAACAACTGTACATCTATCTGTACCTGTTCCACATTACCTTGTCCCGTTGTAAGGAAGTATCAAGTAAATCTGGTTGTGGAATAGATAGCTCACTGATGTCAAAGCTTTTGAGTTGTTTATTTAACAGTACTTCAAAATGCTACAAGAGATTCCTGTGCTGGATATCCCCATATATTATTGTGTCACACATAACGTAACTTAATTTAAATGGTGAAAAAAAATTAATTTAAGATGTGTAAGTATATTTGAAAAGAATGGCTTATTTTCCCTTATTTAAAACACCAAGTATTTATTTTGTTTAAACTATTCCCTATGAGCCTTTACCTTGAATTTACATATTTTTCCTGATTTTTCATACTGTTTCACTTATTCAGGCTCTCCATTATCCCTTTCCCATAATATTACAGGAAACATCTAGCCAACACCTAATTCAAGCTATGATGATTGCAACTAGCTCCAGCATATTGTCCTTAAATTACCTAAGCTCACTTTTAACATGTATATTTCCATGCAAATCACTCTTTTTTTGCCTTACCAGGCTAACATAGAATGACCTAAAATGGTTTTATCAGATAGAACCGTTAATTAAAATAAGTTAATAGTGTAACAACCCAGAGAAAAGTGTGCAAGGAGTGTCCTGAGCCACAAGATAAACCATTTGTTGGCATAAACTCACATAAAAGAAATAGATACCACAGTCAACCATTTTTATTGCTCATTCCTCATTTTCAGTGGTTGCCTTTACTTAGGACTAGAGCTCTGCAGGGCTCAGCTGCCATACAACTTAATCTGGCTGTGAAGATATATGTTCCTGAATGTGCATACACTTTTTGAAGTTTGTGAAAACACACACACATAAATGTAGAGTAATTATTCTTTTTTTTCCTGCTCTCGCATGACCATTGAGGATATTGGTTCACACTTTTTGCAGAATGTGCACTTTGTCATATATACAAATATTTCTGACTATTTTTTTCTTCGTAGTCCCATTACCCTGGAAAGGCTCCTTTGCCTGTGTAGAAGAGTGCAGCCTGTGTATCCCTCTTCCTCTGGCAGACTGTAAACTTTACTTCCCTCAAATATAGGTCTTTGGCTCTGTACCATTCTTCAGGACACTGATCCACCCACTGGCATTGTCTTATTGGGGAGGCACTGTGCAATAGAAAAAAGGCTTACTGAAATTGCTTCCTTAGGAGCAAAATGGGAGCACTCGATTGAGAACCTGTCTTAATTTTCTTCCAGCAGCAGAGTTAGGCACAGCAGCTTTCTTCAGCTAGAAATGGAGAGACTAACTTCAGGCTGAGCAGCAACCTGTGTTAATAAATTTTATTTACAGCGGGGCAAATTCCAGTACTAGGGAACAAAACTGTGAAAACCAACCGAATGAAAAATCCAAAATCCCCCAAATGAACACAAAGGGAAAAAGGTCTTAGACTATTTTAAATCTTTTATCTTAGTATCCACACTTTTACCCACAAAATCTCCTCTGAACTGGCTTTTATGTAAGCCTTCTAATGTCTTCTGAACTCCTATCTCTTAACTGTGGGGGACCAGCTATTTAACAGACAGTACTTTCAACACCTTTCAGTATAAAAAATCATTAGGTTATTTTGCAAATAAAAAACCCTACCAAACCCACAATCAGACATTAAATCATCCCTGTGCCCTAAGCACCATTTCATAATTCACAAACTCAGAATTGTTTTCTTTTCCTTTGGGTCTCCAGCTGCTCCTAGGGCAGCTGGCAGGGCTGGCTATGCAGTGTGTCATGGAGACACTCTTTGCTTGTGCCAGCAGAAACAGTGGGAAATGCTCCATCCAAGTTAATTTTGGTCCTTTCTTAAAGCATTGAGCAGGAGGGAAGAGGTTTTTTTAGGAAGAAAGTCTTTTCTGTGAGTATGGTGAGACATTGAACTGGCAGTGTTCTAGGCAAGTCTGTATAAGGCCTTGAGCAACCTGGTCTAGTGGGAGGTGTTTCTCATCACAACGGTGGGGAGTGGGTCTAGATGATCTTTAAGATCCCTTCCAACTCTCAACATTCTATGATTCTGTGATTTTTGGCCAGCCTTGCTTTTGTGTCTGCACTCTTATTACCAAGCACCAGTCAGGCTGACCTGGGGCCCTGCGCAGGACTGCAGGTGTCATTTGTTTATGGCTAGTTTTACACATAAAGGCAGCCCTTCTCAAGGAAGTGCCATAAGGGCTACACAGCTGGTTTTACACGATATACACATGCAACGTGTATTGCACCTTGCTTGTGAGAATTCCTCCTCTGAGGACAGGTCATAACAACCTACCTACTGCAGCCATAATCCCCTATGTTGTCCCTGCCTGTGAAAAATAGCATTTGCCCTCATAAGTCAAGGGAACTGAAGCCACCAAAAAGCTCTAGTGCAGCACTAGTCTGGAGACAGCCTATCCATATAGGATAGGCTCAGCAGAGAAATCTGTAAAGGACACATGCTATGCTCCTGGAGCAGAGGAGTTTGAATTGGAGGTCAGACATGCTGGCGGAGGCCACGGTAGGCCAAATTCAGACACCAGTCAGCCAAAAGCAGAGATGTTTGATGTAGCCCTCTGCCCTGTTGGGAAGCAAGAGAGATGTACTTGATAAGGCAGTGACCCAAAGTCCTTTGCTAGGTTAGGAAAATGGGTGAAAAGAACTTACAACAAGGCAGTGGTGAAATTAGGGAAAGACACCTCCAATACTGTAAAGATAAGCAAGATTTTAAAAAAGTACATTTGATTTATGCAAAGAAATACTGAGGATGAGTGCAGTTACTAGATGCAAGGAATACAGATGCTGTATTAAAGAGAAAGCCCTGATGTTCCTGTGTTGTAAGAGATCAGGTAAAAATCCAGTAAATTTGTCTCCTGATATCATGGCACATGTAAACCCATCACCCTACACCCACTGAGGACCAAAGCTTTGCACTACAGAGGGCAGAGAACACTGCTCACAGCCTTTGGTCCTATAGTCAAAGCACTCTGAAGACTGCTGGAGTGGAGTGCCTATGGAGCAGACTATAACATCTCCCATCACTACAAGCTGGAAGCACTTGTTTAGAATTATTTATGGGAAACACAAAGAGAGCAAAATGTTATTTTTACTTCTCTTTAGGTTAAGGTACACTCCCTGCTGATCAGATGAAGTCCTTTCAATATCACAGATGCAAGAACTTATTTCTCATCATGAACATCAGGAGCAATAATGTGGCCATCACCTTTTCATCAAATGTGTGCACGGTGATACACCAAACTGGTGTTTTCAATGTCCATTGTATGTCCATTGGAGAAAACTTCATAAAAAAGACCCTATCGGCTGGAGCCTTTGGATACTCAAGGATAACAGACAGAGCCCGCTGGTGTGAACACACATCAGGAGATCAGACGGAATCAAATTTATGAAGGAAGGACACAGTTTCTACATTTTCCACTTATTTTAAGGAGTGCCATGCTCCAAAGCTGCAGAGCTGTTCTTTAGTAAAGCTGCTCTGCTAAAATGCTAAACAAAATCTGTTTCTTTGAAGCCAGCAGGAGTCCTTGAAGATCATTTTGGATGCAGTGTGAGTCGTGCAAGGAATGATCTAGGGCCTTGATCACAACACATAGGGAGGGATTGAATTACTCCTCTTACATATAAATATAAGTAAGCTGTGTAGGACGTGAGAATTTTTATACAGGCCAGATATTGAGGGTGAAGTGGACAAGTGGGCAAGATTTGATACTAACAGCAAGTCCAGGAAAGGCTAAATCCTTGGAGAAAGGTCTGATTCTTTAATTAGAGCAGAAGTGAATTAGAATTCCTTGGCTGAGGAAAAGACAGTTCTTGTGATGGGATTTGGAAATAGTCAAGAGTAATTATCAAGCGGTTGGCTTCAACAAGGAACTGTAGAGGAAAAGGCAAAGTTTCTATTTTCAGTGTTCATTTAACATAACCCTTTATTCTGTTTGCAGCCCACATGATGACGCAATATCCCTCCATTTATATTCCCAGATTTTGAATCATAAAAACATTAATTCACCTCTTAATTATTCATTTAGGAGTTTCTTTGTTGGGCTCTCAGGAGTACTATATTAGGCATTTCTTTTGTAAAATGCAGATTTTTAATGTAAGAGGAATGAAGACTTGGTCTCTTTTGTAAAACTACAGAGAATTTTAGTGAAAACCATATGAAAACAGACAAACCTTCAATTAAAAAAAAGAGTTTTCAAAAACACAGACTGCTAGACTCATGTTCTCTGCATATCTCTTTTCAAATATGTGTCTTGTCTTTTTAGATAAAAATGGAATAGGAGAAAGAAAAGTTTAACTTCAGAATACTGTAAAAATACACAAGATTTTAACAAAATTCTGACAGGTATAGAAAAAAGGATATCTTTTCTTATCAGAAAGATTTTGTAAAAAACAAAGAGATTTACTGGCCTTGGAGCTACTTATCTCACATTTCACAATATGATTAAGAGATTCTGTGAAGCTTTTTGAGGATAAATTTTGTTGTAAAGAAAGTGCCTAAATAGATCTTATTGCCTTGTAGTCTTTACTCATAATAAAGAAAAATGACATTAAGGACAGTGTAATAGGCATTAAGAACCCCGCACCCTTTTATACTACAGTGTTAACGATGGTTTAGATTTGTCTGGAAACATACTTTATAGCTCTTTATTTAATGACACCCTCACTCTTTTCAGTTTTATTACATTCAATGGATTCTCCAGTACAAGAAATACATGGGCTTGTTGAAGTGCATCCAGAGGAGGGCCATGAAAATGATCAGAAGGATGGAGCATCTTACCTATGAAGACAAGCTGAGAGAGGTGGGATTGTTCAGGCTCTGGGAAGATGTTATTGTGGCCTTCAGGAACTCACAAGAGGCTTCTAAGATGGATGGAAAGGGAGTTTTTTAATCAGGGCCTATATTGATATAGAGGGGTAATATTTTTAAACTGAAAGACAGCAGGTTTAGACCAGATATTAGAAAGAAATTTTTTGCTGTGAGAGTATTTAGACACTGGAACAGGTGCCCAGAGAATCCTGGATGCTCCATCCCTGGAAGTGTTCGAGGCCGAGTTGGATGGGGTTTTGACCAACCTGTTCCAGTGGGATTTGTCTCTGCCCCTGACAGTGGGGTTGGAACTAGATGATCTTTAAGGTCCTTTGAAATCAAAACCACTTTGTGATTCTATCATTCTACAGTGATGGCAAAAACTACTCTTCACCCTCTTTTCAACTCCAGGAGTCCAAATGGCATCACACAGAACTGAAGCTGCAGAGAAAAGAAATATCAAGAAAATTTGGACTTTTTTAAACGGAAACATAGGGATTTCTTTTAAACACAAACATAAAAATCAGACTACAGGCTTGACTTTTAATTTTTTTTCCTTGACAGCCTTCAGTGATTCCTTCAGTCATAGTGAACAAAAGGATAATTGGCCATCCTAATCTACTGTTAAAAAACAAAACAAAACAACAAAAAACCTCCAAAAATTCTCCCAAAAAACCCCACCAGTTCCCTCAATCCTCTACTTCACTGAGCATCTAAGCGATAATTTTATCTGAGCTGCTTCTGAACCTTAGTAAAAAAGTTTGGTAAATCTGGATGTGGTTGATAATTCACTTCTTTCTTAAAACAAACACATTAAAAAGTCTGGAACTCCCTTCCGAAGATCAGGGGATGTCCAGTTACAAAACAAAAATATGAAAAAGAATCTCACTTGGATCATCAAGTAGTCTCTTGACTTGTCCACAAGGATACATACAAGGTAACATCTAGCAGGTTTACCTCCTCAGTATATTTACACACACATTTATCATGCCATAGCAGAGGTGCAGTTTTATAGAAAACTCTGATGTGTATTAGAGATTTTATTAAGCATTAGATTATGCTTCTCACATACATAATGAGAATAAATCAAAAGATGAGAAGATCAAGCATTCCTTAAGTGACATTATACTGTGGCTCTATTTATATAGGATGCTTTCCTTTCCTGGAGAGAATTTTTACTGAGGGCATTTTGTTGATGCTTTGTGACAAAGGAAGCAGAAAATTACAGACCAGTCTGAAAGTAGTACTTATATATCTATTCTCCAAGCAGACCTAGGTGAGCAAGTTGTGATTTTATTCCTAATGAAACACAAAGAAATTTTCATGGCTCAGAATGTATACTATTTCAAATTGGAAAGCAGACTTCTTTAGGAAAACTGTAGTTATTCATTGCAATATCATACACATGTGTAATAAGCCTGTGTGTAGAGCATTGAGAAATCTACTCATACAGATTATATCTGCCTATACACAGATACATCTGCTACATTTAGTTCTTTTCAGGTTACAATAAAGATGCAAAAGCATGTGTGTGGGAAGGCCTTCTACTGACAGTAGCTGAAAAAAAGAGAAGTGAATAAAGTGGAAATGCTGTGCTTACCAGCTCCCACTGTTCAGGCCACAGAGGGTCACTGAACTGCAGTTCATTTCCTATTCCACTCTCTGACTCCAACACTTTGAAGACTGCTGTAGGGATGTAATCATTCTTCTCGTGCTCGAGTGAAAACCACACAAAAAGATCAGTCATTTGCCTGCCCTGTTATTCACCCTCTTCCTCTTTTCATTTTTTTCTGCTGTTTTAATGTATTTGTAAAGATCACTATTTCTTTGAAATAGTTTTAAATTTTGGTTTGTTAGTTAAAAAATGATCTTATGATAACAGCTGATTACTTTCTGAATTTTATTTGTTACACATTTCACAATGTTAAGCTCTTCCAGTGGTATCTTTTTCATGCTTTTTTGGGTTTTTCTGAGGTTCAATTTTCCAGAAATACCATTTTCTAAAAGCTTAGGTTTATCCTGAACAACATATATTATCCATCACAAATAACAAGTATCTTCAATGAGCAAAATTTAATAAATCCAAAGTTAAAAGCATAAACACAGAACAAGGGGAAGTGAATGTCATGAAAACTTGATATATATTTTCTAAATGTTTTCTTGCAATAGGATGACCTGATACCTTAGGTAAGATGAATTTAATATGTGTGATGTAATTAATGGTCTTGGAAAACTAGTATTTTCACTTTTGTGTTTCTTCTCTTCCCATGTAAGACACTGAGACCAGAAAACATGTGGGTGATAGAGGACTGTGGGAGGTTGTAAGACTGCTCACACACACTTACTATTGTGGTCCTTTCCATGATGACACTCCCAATCCTGACACAGATTCCAAGTGACTACACCCTCATGGTAGGGTTATGGAGCAGCCCATCCTCTGCTGCTGCTGAATAAACCTCACTGCATAAGGCTGAGTAAGCCTTGTATATGTCACATGGTGAGACCCGTTTTCTCTGTGTGGGACCATGAAGTTACTGAGCAGCTGAGTGCGTAGTCTGACTTTGAGAATGTCCTTTGTCACTGTTTCTACATTCTCAGTCACTCATTGCAATCTTGGGAGCTGAGCTACTACACTCCGTTCAAAACAGAGTCCAGACAAAACTTCATCACACAGAACAAAGAAATCTTGGGTGAAAGGAGGATGAGTTAAGACCTAGAAGAGCTCTGACCCTCCCTCTCTGATTCTCCCTGAGAGACACTCAATATTATGGTCAAACCCAAATCCTTGGTAGGGCAGGCCTTATGACTGAGAAATTTAGGCAATCCTATGATTTCCCTTGTAGCTCTGACATCTAGCTGTCTGATCTGTGAAAAGCAGAAGAAGATGCAATAAAATAAAGACATAGAACAGAAAAATGTCTTTACTGGAAAAGTCTTCAAGCATTAGCAAAATGGTGTCCATTTCTAGTTATTGTGAATGCTTGTTCCTTGTGTTACTTTAATTCACTTAGCTGTATTAGGAAATCATCCCTCAAACCCATGAAACACCTGAAATGTTCATTCCTGTAACACAGCAACAGGCTCTTAAAACATTTTTAGTAGACTATTGTTCTTACAATTTTTACCACCCCTTGTCAAAATAAATCAAACTGTGATAATCTCCATAAGCACTTTAAAAGGATTAAAATTATGGGGAATCATTTTATATACCAAATTACTTTGTATATTTCTATTCTCTTGAATGAGAGGGGAAAATGAATTGGAAATCAAAAGAGGGAATTGCTCTTTTGATATCAGCATTTTCTTTTCTATGGGTATAATTAAATAGATCTTAGAAGAGTGAGATGCAGAAAGGAGAGGAAAGAAGTAAAAAAGGAGAAAGGGATAAAGGGAGATGGTGATAAAAGGTATTCTGTGGCCAGAATTAAAATATTACACATAATCTTAAATCTCTGAGAGACACAGTACATGAGGTTTTCATCTCAGGATTGCTGTAGTCTGCAGAAGACCACTGATAGGTCTGAAGGACTGCCTAGGTAACTCTCATGCCACTGTTGCTGACACCCCAGAAAAAACTCAGTCTGAATAGTGAAAGACAGAGAGGAGGACAGGACACCAGAGGAGTGTGTGGCTGAAGGATTCCTATCACAGACTGTTTGTTCTCTGGTTGTGGACTAGTTCCCAAGGGACCTGACACAGAGGACAGATCCCATGCAGCTGCTCTGAGCTGTTACTGGTCTCAGGTACAAAGACTTCCACCTGTGGTGGTCTTTGCTGCTAAGCTGTGCTCAGCAAACACTAAGAAATGTCAGATCTAGGCTGCTAGAACAACGCCTTGTGTCTTCAAGCAGTATAATTTTATAATATCAAGAGGAAAAACTAGATGAAGATGCATAAAAAATATTCTATAGGCAGGTGGGAAAAGTCTCACAATTGCTACCACTTGTTCTCATGAGGGTCTTCAACTTCCCAGACATTTGCTGAAAATGCAACACAGTAGAGAGGAAGCAGACCAGGAGGTTCCTGAAGTGTGTGGAAGAGAACTACATGATAGAGATGATGAGGGAAGCAGCCAGGGAAGGCTCCCTATTGGATCTGCTGTTTGTGAACATTTATGGATGATGTGATGGTCAGAGGGCCTCTTGGGCACAGAGATCACAAAATTACAGAATTTTCAATTTTTTGAGGAGCAAGGAAGGGGGCCATCAGAACTGGTGTTTTGGACTTCCAGAGGGGCAGACTTTGACCTCTTTAGAAGGCTGATTGAGAGAGCCCCTTGGGAGGCAGTCCTGAGGAGCAAAGGAGTCTAGGAAGGCTGGATGTCCTTCAAGAAGGAAGTCTTAAAGATGCAGGAGCAGATTGACCTCATGTGCCAAAAGCTGACCCAGCAGGGAGGCAGGCCAGCCTGGCTGAACAGAGAACTTTGGTTGGAACTCAGGAAGCAAGATGGAATACAGGGACAAGGAGCAGAGTGAAGACCCTATCATTCAAGGTGAAATGGTCAGCGACCTGTCACACCACTTACACACACAGAAATCTATGGAGCCAGGTAGGATCCACCCAAGGGTTTAGAGAGAGCTGGTGGAAATGCCACTGAGGCACTTTTCATTATTAACCAGTAGCCCTGGCTAAGCGGGGAGGTTCCAGTTGACTGGAAGATGGCAAATGTGATGCCCACCTTCAAAAAAGTTTGAAAGGAGGATCTGGGTAACTACAGGCCTGTGCATCTGACTTTACGGCTGGGGAAGATAATTTTGAGTGCCATTACCTGGTATATACAGGACAGCCAGGGGACTAGGCCCAGCCAGCACAAACATGGCTTTATGAAACCCAGATCCTGCTGGACCAGCCTGATCTCCTCCTATGACAAGGTAAAGTGTTTAGTGGATGAGGGAAGGCTCTGCAGAGGGATCTGGACAAGCTGGATTGATGGGCCACCACAAGTTGTATGAGGCTCAAGAAGGCCAAGTGCTGGGCCTTTCACTTGGCTCACTGCTCGGGCAGTGCTACAGGCTTGGGACAAAGTGACTGAAAAGCTGCCTGTTGGAAAAGGCCCTGAAAGTCCCGGCTTTCAGTCACTGAACATGAGCCAGCCCGGGTGGACAAAAGCCACTGGAATCCTGGCCTGTGTTGAAAATAGAGTGGCCATCAGGATGAGGTTATGATTGTCCCTCTGTACTTGGCAATGGTGGTGTCACACCTCAAACCCTGTGTTCAGTTTTGTGACACTCACTAGTCCAAACACACTGAGGTACTGCAGCATTTCCAGAGAAGGGCAGCAGAGCTGGTGCAGGGTCTGGAGCACAAATCCTACGAGGAGAGGCTGAGGGAGCTGAGGTTGTTTATGCTGCAGAAAAGAAGTCTGAGACGGGATCTTATTGCTCTCTACAACTACCTGGAAGGAGTTTATAGCCAGGTGGGGGTTGGTGTCTTATTCTAATTGATAAGCACCAAGATGAGAGGAAATGGGACTCATTCTGTGCTTGAGGAGATTTAGATTGGATATTAGGAATAATTTCTTCATGAAAAGGGTTGTCAGGCTTTGGAACAGCATGTCAAGGGAAGTGTTTGAGTCACGATTCCTGGAAAGTGTTCAAGAAATGTACATGTGGCTCTCAGGAACATGGTTTAATGGTGGACTTGGCTGTGCTGGGTTGACTAAGTTGGAATGAATAATCCTAGAGGTCCTTTTCAGCCTAAGCGTTTCTAGGATTCTGTGTTTCTGTGACCATATATATGGGTTTTTATTAGGAATTTATTTTATCATAAATCATTATCTTATCATAATCCTAACACTTAAGTACCTTGGGCTACATCCTACATCCATCGTGTATGTAAATTTGGACCTATATGAGAGGATGTTCAAAAAATATTAGCAGGACAATCTAAATGGCTTGAGAGTAATGTACAGGCACTATGTAGTATTAGGCAGTTTGCCTTTTCTCCTCTGTTACTCCGTTAGGAAAGGTTCCTGTAATAATGTCTGGTTTATTGGACATCCAAGATTAGGTGCAAACAAAAGCATCTCTACAACCTCTAAGTTTTTTAGAGCAAGATATGTGTTGAGGTGAGATAGAAGTTCCCAGACTGTAGTGAATATGGAGATGCATCTTTCGATCTCTATGTATCATTAAGTCCTGAGAATTTCTACTCTTTCACAGAAGTAAAACATTGCTCAACAACACATTTATTTTTCCCAGACTTCCTCCTTCTTTCATTTTGATGTAAAAATTGAGATATAACAAGCTTTCTAAGTACATCCAGATTTGAAGAATCAAGAAACAAAATTTTCCTTTCCTCTTTAAATCTTCCTTCTGTCATACCATTAATTTTATGCAGCTGAAGGATGTGTGTAGGAATGCAAAATGTCTCAGGAAACTTGGAAATAAAAAATTCGAGCTGAAAATAGCGACGTGAGGCACCATTGATGAAGGTTAAGTTAAGACCACGCTTAAGAAGCAATGAGATGTCATTTGCCCTTCTTATACCTGGCAGGTGCCTATCCATTAAAAGAAAACATGGAAAGTGATTGTAATCTGATATAATCTGGTTTCAATTTTCCAGAAACTTTAATATATATATTTTCAGATGAGGAAACAGATTTTGAGAGATATATGAAATGTAACTCACAATGAAAAAGGAAGTCTAGTAGCCCTATTTAGCTAATTTTCTCTACCTAATAAATAAAAAGTACCTAAAGTAAGAGAGAAAATCTGGTATGAAGCTGAAAAGTTGAACTGCAAAACAATTTGAAAAAGTTAAAGATGAGGATCCAGGGGAAATCTGAAGTCTGCCCAAAGAACCTGAAGATAAGGGGAGTTTATAACTGGTGAAATCCCCTCTGTACTTTCCACAGGAGATATCAAGTAACAAGAGCTAATCTGACAGGAGGTGAATGATACAGTGGGACTCAAAAGAAGGCTCATTTATAATATTTGAATGGAAGGCAGCTCTCACTGAGGAAAAATGGTACTGAAAAATTAAACTCTTCTAGCGAAATGTTCTATTGGTTAGACTGGGATTAGGATTATGGTATGGCAGGGACATATTCCAGTTTGG
The DNA here is from genome assembly GCA_013397155.1 of Irena cyanogastra. Lineage (NCBI taxonomy): Eukaryota > Metazoa > Chordata > Aves > Passeriformes > Irenidae > Irena > Irena cyanogastra. The sequence goes on along the minus strand of VWZV01001108.1, from coordinate 196,608 downwards.
GTAATAGCTGATATTTTCTTTAAATTGGAATGGGAGAAGAAACTCTCCAGAGGAGGAGCCACATACACACAAACATACACTCTCAAAAAATTACCTCAGGATTCCAGAAAGCAGACTTCCCCTTTCATGTATTTTGGGTTTTTTATCAATTTATCTGGTTTCCTTACCAGAGGGAAAAGGTGAATTGTGTGGTTAAGTTGTGGCACACATCTGTTTGATGATCTGTCTGATCTGTTTCTATACTACACTCTGTCAGGGATCTTTTCCTAGTGTTCCTGGGAAATATTGGCAGCATTTTTCCCTTTCTCTTGTAAAGATTTTAAACACTGAATTTAAGAAATTTCCTCATAACAGGTTAAATTCCATCAAAGACTTGCTTTTAAAGTCTTGAAAACCATTGACTTCACTTTTTCTGTCGTTATATCCTTTTGTGCTAGCTGACCAAACTGTTTTGTATTTAACAAAATGGATAACTGCAGAAGTAGAATGTTTTAAGTGGATGTAAAAAGATAGTCACTGAGTGAATTTCACTCTCATGTGAGAGACTGGTATGATAGAGCTAGATTCAACTTGCGGACAAATACCAAAAAAAAAAAAAAAGAAACAGAGACAAAGAAACAGCAAAAAATGAACGTAGGTCCACATATGTACTGCCACATATAATGACTTTAAAACCACCCACGATCATGTCTCATTAAAGATTCAATTAGCTGTATAAAGAACTAAAATCCCTTTAATACATATGTCTGAATAAGGTAGAAGTAGATTTTCTCAAAATTATGTGCCCTCTTTCCAAGTAATTTTACCAACGAAACCTTTAAGGAGTAGAAAGAAAAGAGCAGGGAGAAAAGAAGGGTGTTGAGATCCAAAATGTATTAACCAAATGGAGCAAGTTAAAATTGCGGAGAAAATTAAAGATGCAAACAAAATCTGGTAAAATTTCAAAGTAAATGAGTGGTTTCAACATTCTTATTCTCTCACCCTGCACAAAAGGATAAACCTGAGGATTCCCAGATTTTCTGAAAGAACAAAAATAGCCTGACTCCACAGAGAAATCCATTAAGATAGCAAACTCCAACATCAGATGCATTTTGTAATACTATTTCTTTTCATGATTCTTGAAAATCCTAGGATGATAAAATGTTATTTTCATTTTTGGAAAGGCTCATTTCAGGAGTATTTTTTTTTTCCTTTCTTCTTCCTGCTGAGAAACACACTATGGACGGGAAGATAATTAGAAACATAAAGGGACAGAGAAACAAAAACAAAGTTCCAGGTGACATTTTATTTCTCTCTTAGCTGAAGAACTTGTTCTTGCTTTACTGGAGCTGATATTTTAGGACAGTGGAAAAAGTTATTCAGGGCAACTTACATGATTTTTTTTTCAATACAAAGTAAAATCTATCTAGAGAGATCTTTCTGTAGACTATAGGAAACAACAAATACGGGAACAGCCTATATATTAATCAAGAATCATATCTGACTGAAAGTGAGACATGAAAAGAGAGAATAAAATAAAAGCATTCTAAATGAAATGGTTTAAATATGTAGACAATACAGGGTCATACTACACTGAGTTTGTTTTTTTGTTTAATGAGCAAAGATGTGTGAAGTAGAACTTACACCCAACATATTTAATTGAAATACTTGCATACACTTGCATGCACACATTTATACACATGCATGCACACACACTCACAGAGTAAAAACAAGCAAGGAAATTCTTTCCGATAGGCAGTTTCAAAAATACAACTGTTCTCCTGTGCTAGAAGCTATTGCCAGCCAAATAAAATATCAGTGTTCCACTAGGAAATGGTTAGTCAAACAGAAAGTGCAATGAATCTGCAGCTGATGAATATAAGGATTTCTCCATGAAATCCCCTGTGTCAGAAATTATTATAGAGGCTTTCTGTAGTTTAGGACATTCCCAAGACTGGTTACTCAGTGTTATGTAAATGACAAATGGTTAGGAAAAAAAAAACCTTGGAACAGATGAATAAGGCATTTGGTTCGTAGGAAAAGGGATCAATATAGTTTTGACTAGAGGCTTAAAGTAACTTCTTGTGTTAAAAATAGCAACATTACAGTCCCCTTCCTGTGGCTGTCATTATATCAATTTATAGACATTAAAATGTTTCAGTAAGTGCAAAGAGTTAAAAGGTGTTTCCTTGCAAAACAGATGGACTAAATGTCATTGATCATTTGCTTTTTACAAAGCATTATTTAGTACATGGATAGCAGAATTATTACCTTTTATTTCAATCATTTTTGTTCTTCTGAAATGAATGATTGAAAAAAAAAAATGAATGAATGAATTGAAAAAGAGATGCGTATTAATACTGATTCAGCAACTTGACAGTTTTTGGTGGGAGACATCTTTAGGGCTTTTTGTGTTATCCTTTAAAGAGGCTACCAAAGACTGAATTTACAGGCCCTACACAGATGTGTGTAGGGAAGGTTGAAAGAAGGTTTTTCCGTTCACCACCCACACCCCATGCAAGAACCAAATGTAAGCAGTTTCCAAAGAGCTGATGAGAACCAAAAGGAGTGCAGATCACCAGGGAGTGGTGTGTGAAATGCAGACCCATTGCGTGCTGGGTCTGTAAAGGGAAGGAGAGATATTTTTGACATAAAGCAGTCAACTGCAGTGTCTCATAACCAGGGGAAATGGAGTGGTGAATGTAGCTTAATATTCACAGAGCAAGGAAAAATATCTGTGTACAGTAACTCCTGTCTTGGCTCACAGATCTCAAAAGCCTGATCTGACCTGTGATTCTCTGTATTTAAATGAATACTGACAAAGAAGCTGCATAACCAAATAAACAAAGAATAAAAATATAATAAGAATTTCAGAATTTGACCCTGGAACACGCAATTCTCTAAGTTGTATTTTCTGTGTATGGATGTATGAATAGCCCACTCGCCACTGAAGCAACCACATTTTTGCTTTCAAATGTTCTGCATGTCTTTCACCAGGCTCTTTTCTCAATAACATGTATGCTACTTTTAACCCCTGTCTTTCTAGCCTATTTATAGCCACTTTCTTAGCCTTCAATACAGTAAATCCATTTGTATAATATGCCTTTAATACAAGAGGGCTAGGGAACCACATTGTTTTCAAAATATGGTTTCGCTGGCTTCTTACATAGCGCGAGGATATTTCCTCTGACTTAGGTTCAATACCTCCATTATAATGTCTCATTTTTGTTTGCTTTTCTTTCTTTATTCTTTTTTTTTCGTGCTCAACTGCTGTTAAGCACCAGGCCAACTACTTTTGAGTTTTATTCACCACCCAATTCCTCCCTCCCACTTCCCCTACTCCCATCCTGAACTACTGAGTGTATGGCCATGAACAGACTGTGTTTTTTGGGTTCAGCATAATTCACATACTATTTTGTTCTTCTGACTGCAAACTTGCTGTGGTATGGATCAGATTATCACCAGAGCTGAGTGAACCAATTTGGATTAAATTAACAGAATCATTCCTTGCCTCACACAGATCTTTGTTTGAAGTTTGAAAATGTCAGCTTAATTTTTATTCACCTGCTGCTCACTTCCTGGTTTTGGTCAGGACTGGAATGCTACAATATTAGGAGAAATTATGCTCCTTTGATATTTTCTGAAGAAATGGAAGGAGGAAATTGGAGTTGAAGGATGGTCTTATGGTTAAAGAAACTGTACAAGGACTCTTGAGATAAAGGTTTAATACCAGTTTGTGCCACAGGCTAACTTTATGATTCCAGCCAACTGTCAGAAACAGAGAAATTGCACTACTGGATCAGATCAGTGGTCCATCTAGTCCTTTATCACCTCTCCTTGTCTCCTTGTTTCAGCTGTACAGAAAGATGCAGTCTTTGAAAAAAGCACATGTAATATGCCTACAAGGGAAGTTTGTCCCAATACCTAATATTCTGGGGCAATCTATCCCCTTCTACAATTCTTAACTGTTTCTAAATCCCAATATTTTGCTTATTTTCTTGGCTGCTGCTGAGCACAGTGTAGAGATCTTCATTGAGCTGTCAAGTCTTTTTTTCTGAGTTGTTACAGCTGTTTTCTCTTGTTCTGCCCCTGTGATCAATGGGGGCTTTCTTGACACTGTCATCTTGTCTGGTCAATGCCCAGAACTGGAGGACTTATAATTTCCCAGAACTCAGCAACTGCATGACTCAGAGCATGTGGTTATAATTGTGGCACAGTCCTTTTTCTTTCTCTGCTAGTTACAGTGCTTGAGCATGAATGATGTGTTCAAATGCTGCCTGGGATTTGAAAGGAACACTCCAACACCATTCTTTTCTTCAAACAATAGGTACTTCTATGATTGAGGTATCGTTCCCCGGCCTTTTAGACCATGGCCACTATTATCCAGGTTGTTATAACTGAAAGGTTATTATAGCTCTCTAACAACTCCTGGAAAAGTGTCTGGCTGCTGCAAAATATAGCTGTTAGAGTTCTCATACTCATATGAGAAGAGTTTTCTCCTTCATCTTGCTCCTAAAACCTCTGTTGATAAGCAAAGGAAGACCCCGTATGGGGAACAAGGAGCCCATACCTCGTTGCTTGGGGGTAAAATAGCACTCGTCAGAAAGAAATCTCTGCTCATTTCACAATGCTCTGAAGAGTTCTGTTCCACATCATCTATGATTTGCTGCCCTGTGACAACCTGATCTGCGGTGGAGGACCAATGCCTTGAGTGTAACTAAAATGATTCCACCCTTTGGTCATTCTCTGTGAACCACTCAGACTATTTGGACCACATTTCAATATTATTTCTCTTGCTGAATATTTCCCTGTGCAAACATTATCAGAGTTTGAAGGAATCAGATGTTATTCATTGTCTCAAAATAAAAAAAAAAAAGAGATAGTCTAGTTTTGCTTCTATGTCAGGTTCTCTTCCGTCACTTTTAACTTTGCTTTATACTGGAAATGATGCCTTGGGACCTTGGTCATGGTCTGCCATTGGTACTGCCTTGATTCGTAAAGGGCATAGGGATGGAAGAAACAGCTGTACAAACAGCTATTCTTCTGTCCCAGTGCAATTATATAAAAAAAGCTTGATGATATGAAGAGACAAGGTACAGCTACACTGGCTACACTAGGCTTTTACTGCTGAATGCTTGTTATCTTAGGTTACCTTTAAACTGCTCATGTCTACTCCTGAATTACAAGACTCCCTTTCCATGTACTATGTGGAAGGGCACTGGGCTTAAAGATGAAATTTTGCTGAGAAGTGCAAACAGATAGAGAAACTCGGATCAGCTTTCAACTCAGTAACAGAATGCAAAGGGATCTTATGCCAAGATGGAGAACCCAAAAACTTATTTTGCCTGCCCTAGGTTCTAATGGCACAGTATCAGAGAATCAAAACTAGCCTCATGCTGGCTGTACAGTGCTTGAAGGGAAGAAATGAAACCCTGTGTCATGCTTTTCTCCAGGCAATACCCACAAGTAGACACTGTCCAGTTTCCCAGAACTCAGCCATCCTGTGACTCACCACATGCTACTGTAATTGTGGCTGTTAAGCCTCTCAGTCTCTTTCTACACAGTTCTGAAGGTCAGCTTATCTGCCCAAATAGTGTATGAAAGAAACATAGCAGAGATAACTTTTGTCTTAGAAAAGCATGTTGGGCACAGATAGAATCTAAGCACAAATGGTTGCCATGAGTAATATTTTGATACTGCAGCCATGTTGTGGTTGTAAGAAAGCACAAGAAGTAACATGCTTGTGTTAGTAAAGGTGATGAATCAGGTGCCATTTGGGGTCATATGCAAGAGCCCCAGATGTCACAGAATAGGTGACGAGCCTGGTATCTAGCACACAATGAATGACAGAGAAACCACAGGATGGCTTGCAGTACCGTCAAGGGTTTCTCAAGACTCCTAGCAAACACTAAAGATGTAAAGGTCTTAAGATTCAAATCCACTTTGTCCAGTGCATGCAAAAATTAGCTTTCCCCATATATTCTATAATTTAGAAACCTGATATGTAACTAATGCTGAACCTAGTCTCTGTCTTCTCCACTTAGCAGGTTTCTTACTCGTTATTTTTTTGTACTATTACAGCTTTACCTCTGCATTTTTTCAGATTCCTAGGGATTTTTTTTCCCATCCATATCTCTGTAGCAGGTGTGGCATAAACTGCTGCAGGAACTCCTTGTCACTTTCTAGGGACCCTCCAGTTATCTCATCTTTCAGGAAGGAGGAAAGATGATCATAACTCTCCTTTCTTGCTCATTGAAGGGAATAGAGAACTGCATCCTGAGATGCTACATTAATTTAATTATCTTTCTGGCCTTAATTTGTTGTTTCTTTCCTTTGAGAATAATATCAGTTCCCTGAAAGAAAGGGGGTGGGTGAAACCCAGTTACTTTGAGGACCACCACTTTGAATGCTTCGATGTTAGAGCAGGAGGAAGTGAATGAGGCTGATGGACAGGGAAGCGGAGAATTTTTTAGTATGTAAGAGCTTTTTAAATCATCAACAGTATAATTTGAACAGTCCTCACCCAGGAAAGAAACAAGTCACTTAGAAAAGTGAGGCAAGGAGACTGATAACTAGGTACCTTTGGGCAGTTCTAGAGGATAAAGAGTGTATAATCTGAGAGCAAACAAAATCCCATGTACATTCTCTCTATTCCTTTTAAAAACCAAAAATAATCCAGTGTGAAGACAGATAACTAATCAGTACCACTGCCCATCAAATATCTCCAAAAACAGTAAACACCAGCTGTAGCTCAGTTAAAACTGACAGCTCATGAAGGACAAACTTTAGCTCAGAGCTGTATTTCTAGTAAGGGCCCTTTAAATTATTTTAAAGTAATTTTAATTGCAGAAATCAAAATGTTAAGTAACACAGAGAATAGTAGGAAAGAAATGAATACATTACAAGGAATAATCTAGTATTCTTTACTATTGAACTCCATAGTTCAAAGATAGGTAATCCTTTCACAGCTATGAAACCATTCTGTATGCATAAAAGATCTTTAAAAAGGGGTCCAAAGTAAAAATTTGGATGCAGTTTAAAGAACCCTTGAGACTAGGGAAGCCTCCAGGTACCACAAAGACTTTTCTTTTCCTTGTACTCTCTTCTTCTATGAATAAATGAAAGAATGAACATTTCTTTTCATTCTTTTCTCTGTCACAGAAGCTCAGGTCTTATGCCCTAACCTTTCCAACTGCCACCTTGTACACTATACAAGTGTTGTCTTCTCTTCTTATTCCTCTGTCTGAAACCATGAAGGGTGACCTTGTTTTCCTTGTGCCTAGCAATACAGCTTGTGGTTCTGTTGTGCTCTACCTACTCCTCTCCTTTTTTCTCATATGGCTTTTCTGACACCAGTAAACCCTTCGATCAAAAAGCCAACCAGATGGGTAGCTAACTATATACTGGGGGAGAATGTGGAGGTTCTGAAATTTCACATGTCGGAATGAGTTAAAAGAACTATCAGATCCTTCTGCCTTGCATCAGAATACAGAAGCAGATGCTGAAATGTTAGTAATTGAACAGCTTTTCAAAGACAGGGGAAAAAAATCAGTGGAATGAGTTAATTAGATAATGAAGGGGATAGATTTAGTAATTAATTCAGGTTACATAAAGCATTTGAGAATACTATGTAGAAAACTCATTGAGAAAGGTCCACGAGGGGCTTGAATGTTCTCCCCCTCCTTCTCCTGACATTTCTACCTCTTTAATGTGAAATCGTTTCTGAAAAATGCTCCCAAAATTTTTGATAGAACTCAATATGTAGTCATCAGTGAGTACAGAATTTTTTCCTGCTTCTGAACAAATGTTTAAGCCATTTGCTTTGGCAAGAAGGGTGAAAGATCTTGTGTTAGATATGTGCAGATTAAGCTTCTTGATAAGAATTCTGCCATGGGAATACACCTGGGGATCAGTGCCAGAAAAGAGGACATATTTCTGTTGCAGATGAAAGGGGTGCACAAATCTTACGTGCACACATGCTAGCCAAGATGGAGTGTTTTTTATCTCACATAATACTAATTACTTTTAGTTAAACTTCTGTCATATGTATCCATTTTATCTTTCATAGGATGACCTAAATTGTTAAAAAGCAGGATCCAGACTTTTAATGGATTAGAATTGGATCTGTAAAAAGATGGTGGAGTGTGAATACTTATCAGCTGATGTCACCATACAAGCAAACTTCTCAGAAGTGGATACCAAATGGTCTCTGGAGATACAACCTTAGCAGGCCCATAACTGCATATGACAGCTACACTGCTTAATTGAATTGCTGATGTTGGAAAAGACCTCTAAGATCATTCAGTCCAACTTAGTTAACCTCGCACAGCCAAGTCCACCACTAAACCATATCCCAAAATGCCACATTCACATGTCTTGAACACTTTCCAGGGATGGTGACTCAAACACTTCCCTTGACATGCTGTTCCAAAGCCTGACAACCCTTTTCATGAAGAAATTATTCCTAATATCCAATCTAAATCTCCTCAAGCACAGAATGAGTCCCATTTCCTCTCATCTTGGTGCTTATCAATTAGAATAAGACACCAACCCCCACCTGGCTATAAACTCCTTCCAGGTAGTTGTAGAGAGCAATAAGATCCCGTCTCAGACTTCTTTTCTGCAGCATAAACAACCTCAGCTCCCTCAGCCTCTCCTCATAGGATTTGTGCTCCAGACCCTGCACCAGCTCTGCTGCCCTTCTCTGGAAATGCTGCAGTACCTCAGTGTGTTTGGGCTAGTGAGTGTCACAAAACTGAACACAGGGTTTGAGGTGTGACACCACCATTGCCAAGTACAGAGGGACAATCATAGCCTCATCCTGATGGCCACTCTATTTTCAACACAGGCCAGGATTCCAGTGGCTTTTGTCCACCTGGGCTGGCTCATATTCAGTGACTGAAAGCCGGGACTTTCAGGGCCTTTTCCAACAGGCAGCTTTTCAGTCACTTTGTCCCAAGCCTGTAGCACTGCCCGAGCAGTGAGCCAAGTGAAAGGCCCAGCACTCGGCCTTCTTGAGCCTCATACAACTTGTGGTGGCCCATCAATCCAGCTTGTCCAGATCCCTCTGCAGAGCCTTCCTGCCTTCCAGCAGATCAACACTCCTGCCCAACTTGGAGTCATCTCCAAACTGACTGAGGGTGCACTCAATCCCCTCACCCAGATCATTGCTAAAGGTATTAGAGAGGACTGGCCTCAAAACTGAGCCGTAAGGTACGCCAGTAGTGACCAGCTGTCATCTGATCCAATGGGGAACCTTCCCTAGCTGCTTGCCTCACCATCTGTGTCAGGTACTTCCCTTTCACACACTCCAGGAACCTCATGGAATGCTTCTTCTCTAATGTGTTGCATTTCCAGCAGATATCTGGGAAGTTGAAGACCCCCATGAGAAGAATCAGCAATTGTGAGACCTTCTTATAAAATATTTTTTCTGCCTCTTCAGTCTTCTTGGGCAGTCTATAGACTCACTTCAGGATATCTGTTGTGTTTACCTTTCCTTTGATTCTTACCCACAAACACTCAACCCTGTCATCACCATCATCCAGCTCTAAACAGTCATAACACTCTTCAACATGCAGGACTACCCCACAACCTCTTGTTCCTTGCCTGTCTCTTGTGAAAAGTTTACAGTCATCCATTTTGGCATCCCAGTTGTGCAACTCTTCCACTATATCTCTGTGATGGCAGCTGTGTAATGGTTTTCCTGCTGTGCAATGTCTTCCAGTTCCTTGTGCTTTTGTGCTGTCCTCTGTGAATGGATGTAGATGCACTTCACTTGGGTTATCAATCCTGCTGCCTTTTTGGTGGGAGAAACTCATATTCCTGCACAACCATTATCATGTTCTTCTGTGGTTTTGAACTCTTCAATAAACCTTGCATCCTTGCTGCTGCATCAATAACCCTTGTGTCTTGCTTCTAGAAGCCTACCCTGCTTCAGAAGAGCAGAACTGAAAGTTCAGACACCCAGAGATTACAAGGACTCATGAAGGGACTCTGTGGGAGAAGCCTGCCACATTATTCCCAAACAGTAGAGTCTAAATCCACAAAAGATTTTGGATAAGATTTAAGTGTTTTAGAGCAATTTGGGGTATTCATATAGGTACAGCCCCCTGAAGTTTCCAGGTGTCATTGTTTTCATTAGATCAGTTCTGGAGAATGATAATGATTGAATGTCTTCTTTCTTAACAGCACTGAGAATCCTGGCATGTACCTCATTCTAGGGTTTGATTGGGCTTGAGCTTTTATATCTGCTTAAATGGGATGCTTAGTCATGTCAAAACAGGAATGTTGGAATAGAAGTTACACAGAGCCAGCTAGAGAATTCAGAGGAGCTAGGTGCCTCTGCTCATCACAGGCAAAGATGCCCAGCCAGACCACTTGATGCTTGTTTGGTTTTTTCCTCTTCTGACCTTGTGGCTATCAGGGGATCCCCTCCTTAGGAACTTAAAATATCATGCAATAGTTAACTTCGTAAGAATGGTAGAATCATATAGTCGTAAAATCATTACGTTACCGAGGCCAACAGTTATTTCAGTCTCTTCTGTCACTGGTGTTTTAAAGCTATTTAAGTATCCCCTAGATCAAAAAGAAAGAGGCCGGTGCTAAAACACAGTAGCTAGAGCATTCATGTCCTTGGACACCCAACACATCACTTCCCCTCATGTGACTGACTTCCCCTCAAGAGAGTTCAGATTCTTCTTATTCTAGAATTTGGTTATTCCAAATGCCCAGACTCCTGTGTGGGAGCTTAAACCACTACCCTCAGCAAAATGAGGCAGGAATGTCACCACCATCAAAACATTTGGTAAAAAAATCCCATTAACTGTTGACATGGTTCCAGATTATGCTGCCTTAATAGATGTGTATGTTGCCCTGTAAAAGAGACTGATCGTGTATTCTATAAAACAGAATAGGGAGATTTTTAAAATGCCTCTCTCTTCTACTGACCAGCATAGGCTATTCCCTGATTAGCATGTCTGTTTGCAGATCCCATATGTAGAAACCTTCTTCCTTTTACAAAAGTTAAATGGCATTTTTACTGTTTGGGAGTGTATTAAATTAATTTGCAGAATATACTCCAAAAAAAATGAGAGAGAAATATTTGAAAACAGCTGATTATAACATATTTCTTTACACAGGCCCCTGCACACTAGTATGCATTGAAAAGGTGAACCGACTGTGGAGTGAGATCTAGAAGTGCATTTGACTCATATACATTAAATCCCCTAATAACAGGGATATACTGGTTCATGTAATTGAAACAAGCAAACAAAATGTGACACCAGGACATTTGAACTAATTTTTTTACCTTTGTACAAGTAGGAGCTCTTTGCAGCCACAAAGTATTGGTGAAGGTTACTTCCATCTAATGTGTGCATCATAAAGTTAAATATTCTATTTGTGCAGGAACAACTGGTTAAGAAACAAATTATATCTTGTATGATAAATCAGTTCTTCAAAATCACATTCTTTGGTATGAATCTCAAAGCAGGAGCTTTAAAATTCAGATACCACACAGATGCCAAGAAACCAAAGAAAGCCATTCTTCATAGGACTTCACTGTGATAATGACCAAAACAGTGGCAGCAAAACTATTACAGATGAGCTGCACTGAATGTGATATGAGTTAAATAACTGAAGTACAATTCATCAACAGTGCATAAATAAGTAGGAATAGACAGAGTGAAGTAAAAAATATATACTTTGTTCTAGCAAAGCATTTAGTGACTTTCCATAACCCATTTCATTTTTCCACTGATTTTTTGAGCCAAATATTCAAGACTTAGTTGAAACTGAAGATAATGTTAACACTTTGTCAAGCATTTGAATCACTTCCAGTATATTGTAGTATAATCCGCTGTCCACAAACATCCCCTTCATTATTGCCTAATTACATGCAAATTTCATAAAATGAATGAGTTTTAAGTACTTGTCAATCTGTCATCCTAGGAACCACTGAAACATTTTGACTGCTAGATAAATAATCAGCAATAATCACACTATGCAAATTTGATATTTTCTGTACAATTATCTGAAACCATAAATAACTGGACACAAAGACATTTGGCATTCTCTCAGAAAGACTTGACCTACAGGCTTTTTTATTCCAAACAAACATGCCAGCAGAATTTTTAAATTCCTGCCTAGCTAAATGTGACCAGTAGAAAAAAATTATCAACATTTAGTGTATTAATATTTTATTACAACCTGGGAAATGTTTCTTTATTTTGCTTTATTAGGAAAAAAATATTAACAGCATGGTTATTTTTTAATTATTCTTACTTCCACAATTTTATTTCTTTCATTCTTTGCTTTTCATTTGCAATTATCAAATCATGTTTTGGTTTTTGCTTAATATTTTTCAAGTAATAAGTGAATGAAGTGTTATGTGTTGTTGAGTTTTAATATTCCTCCCCTCTGTACTTGTTGTAGATCTTCTATAGTGTTTCCTACAATGATTCATTTTGACATTTCTAATGCACTGCAGGCACTTCAGCAGAACCAGTACCAGGAGGCTAATTATCAGGATTACAGACAAGCTCAGAAATACATAAACAGTGAATGCAGGTGAAATTGTGGATTCCAAAACTACTTTTGTTTCCTGTTTACTCTGGGGGTTGCATACGTGTGTCCATGTGCATATATGTACATATGCAGCTGGTTGTGTGCATTTTATGAGTGTGTTTTAAACCCTTAAATGTTGGCTCAGAATCTGATGTTTTTCTATAAACAGTAATATAGCTCTCAAAACCACAAACAAATAAGAAAGTGGTTTTTCATTTTACCAGCTTCAAGTTTATTCTGAGATAAATATTTCCACTAATGTTTATCACTGAAACAGCTCAAAGGGTAGATAGTAGGAAGATATTAATTTATAAATGAATGCATATTAATAAAAGTTGCATTGTTTTGTTTAAGGATTCTTAGTTCTGACCTATTTGTCACTGAAGCACAGGAATCTGAACAACGATAGCATAAAATTTATTATATAGGGCTTAATGTCATCCTTTTGTCTTTTAAACTTGCCACAGCTAGGACACTTGTTAATACAGAATTATTTATTTGATGAATTTCAGCAATTTTGAGATTTCGAACTATCCTTGAATAGAGGTTAGTTTCACTAACACACATACAGGAAATAAAAATAATCAAATATCAAACTTTTATACTAAATGACAGATATTTGTCAAAACCAATCTTGATATTACACAATTAAACAAAATGACTACAGGAATTTTTGGATTTTTTAAAATTAGAATGTAGAGTGCAAAACACTGTTTCTGATGGCTGAACATTTGTGCTATACTACTTGCCTGCTGTACAGCAAAAACTATGAAGACTTAAAGTTATTGACCTATTAAAGGAATCATGGTGGGGATATCACTATTTGTTCATGAATCATTCGTGAACTGCAAAAAAGCGCACTGAAAATCATCAGGTGTATGGTGCTTTTTGAACTATTTACTTACCTACAGAGAAACATACCAAAGTGCTAATAGATCAATGGTTTATTTTTCAATATCTGCCTATATATTTCAAGAGGGCCTTTTTATGTATTTGCTTACCACAGGCAAGAAATTAACAGAAAAATTATCTGAATACAAGAATCAGCATCCCACTTTTTATGAGCAGATTACCTTTTAAGAGGTGACTAGGTAATCATAATCTTTATTTATACTTCACACCAAATTTTGGCAAATATGTAATGGCATTGTAACTTTCTGTATACAGGTTCAAAATCACATCTCTGAAACCCTTTTTCTTATCAGGGATCTTAATGGAATTATTTTCTATCATCCTAGCTATTTGGTATTCGAATATTTGAATTCAACAGAGGCACACTGAAACGTGCAGTGCAAATTGTTTCAAGACTTGCAGAACCAACAACAAGCCCAGCCAATAAATGTGTACCTGCTGGATAAGAAAATATGAAATGTGTGTAAGGCTGTCCTTTCCCAAAACCTGATGACATAAGTAGGAATCAAAATCATATTTGCACTGTGATTACTTAAAGACTATACACACCAGAGCTGTCCACACAGCATCCTCTAAATTGTGATTCCTCTGGATTCGCTAATGGCAAAATATATTAGGATTCTGAATACAAAATATTTTTGTAAATAAAGTCTCTTGTGCCTATTACACATTCCTTTTCTTCATTTCTGTGTATCTACTTTACATATTCTGTATGCTTAAAATAAAGATGATTATTTCAAAAGTAGGTTATAGAGTGCTAGAACTAGTGTCATTAGCTGAGTAGAGGAATGGCATCATGTAAAGACAGGGGAAATGTACACAGATAAAGACGAGTGAGCCACAAAAGACAGATGAATTAATTATTTTCAACAGTACAAACATACCAGGAAAGGATTTTCTTTCACTGAAAAATGATCTGTTGTTTTTGATAAGGTTAGAGGTTTGTTTTGGGAGGGAAGAAGCATTAACAATGGCTACTTATTGCCAAATAAGTGCCAAGTCTTACCTACAGCAATGACTCTCATTGGTGATCTAACAAAACTTACAATTAAAAATATATGCAATTTCATTTGATGTCCCATAATAAAACATTCAGTGCAAAATTTATAGAGAGATCATTATATATGAGTATAGAATTGATATTGTGTCCAAATTGAAATCCATTTTTGTCCAATTTCCTTCCTTCCTTCCTTCCTTCCTTCCTTCCTTCCTTCCTTCCTTCCTTCCTTCCTTCCTTCCTTC
>VWZV01001108.1:127530-181872 GCA_013397155.1 Irena cyanogastra | reverse complement strand
CTTCCTTCCTTCCTTCCTTCTTCCCCAATATAGGCTTGTAAGTGCAGTTAAAGTGACATTATCAATACTGGTTTGACTTCTCTTATGAGCTGAGCACTAAGGTAATAAGCTCACAGGGTTCAACTTGATTCCTTCTGTTGAGCTCATGTAAAGAATTTAGGAGTTCAATTTGCCAAACTTGGTGACTGGAGAGAAGTGAGAGAACAGGAAAATTTTAAAAAACCCTAATTGCAAAAAGTTCCTGAAATTTAATTTTTGAAAACTAGTTTTTCTGATTGAGCGGGTACAATGACCTCTTCTCCCAGAAAAAATCTTCTCATCCCTTGCACCATAATCTGAGTATACTTGTCAACTAGTGATAAAACTGCCTTTTACCTTTAAGATTGCTTTGTCTGGCCAATTCTGACTGATACCACTAAGTGGAGATATGCTAGTCGTGCCTTGCACCCCAAATAGAATATAATATTGACTGCTGTGTTGGTAGCTGCACCGATCCTCCCCAAACTGCGGACAGGATCTAAATCTAAATGGTAATAAGCAATGTTAAAGTTTGAATTTTAAGGTGTTCCCATTCAGTCGCTGCAAAATTTTAGGAATTAGTTTTGATAATTTTGTTTTAAATATAGTCCTCACTGCAACAATTAACTGTACCATGCACATCCTGTTCAGCTTATGAATTCCCCAATTGCTCCTGTGAGAAATACTTGCCTGTACACATGTAAGTAGATGTTTAAGCAGCTCTGCTGAATCACTCTACTGTGATAAGATGCTTCAAGAAAAACCTTGTGTTGGAAAAGAATCACATACAATCCTAAGAAATGCAGCATATGCATAGGAAAAGTATGAAAAAAGGAAATTAGTTCCCTGTAGAAGTAACAGAGGCTTATGATCAAACTAGAGTATTATGATTTCTTCTCCTCTTCCTTAAATATGCACTGTTTTCTCCACCTGGATAAAAAACACTGTACAAAATATAGCTGAGGAAACACCTCAAAATGACATCCATTGGACTATGACAGATTTCTCAAATAAAGGATGGAGAAGAAATCTCATGAAGTCCACCGCATTCTACTTGACCAAGAATACTAGGTCAAGTTCACCTCCACTTTTAAAAGAGGGGAAAAAGCATAAAAATACTTAAAAATGAGAAATCTTCAATAAAAAGTCCACAACCAGAAACAAAACAAAAACTAAAGTCAGTTTCTTATGGTCTACGAGTGAAGATAAAGGCTAATTTCCAAGTACTTTTCTGATCTTGTGCTGGTGTCAGCATTATATCCAAACTAGTTTTAACTTTGCTAAAGCCAACATTTTGTGTATTGCAAAGTATAGCAGCAAACAAAAAATGTTACTGTTGAAGTGTTGCCCAATGCAGTACATTACAAAGGAAACCCAAGAATGTTGCAGACTGTTAACATTGCACAGTGCACAACCCCTGTGAAAGCTCTACATGGAAATTTGTGTCAAACATCAGGACCATAAAATGTAGTAAAACAGTAACCTGGAAAGCACAGAAAAAAGAAAAAAATATTGGAATAATATATTTACTTTCTTTGGGGAGGTTACAGGTTTATTGACTGAGCTCAGTGGAGAGGCGAGGCTACAGAGGCTAAAGAACAGAGACATATTCTAAATGGGCATGCTGCCTCCAGGAATAAGGCCAAGAAGGGTATCCATTGCTGTTTCAAACTCCTGTGCTGGGATCCCAGCACAGGAGGAAAAAAAAAATCTTTTGTTTCTCTTTGCTTCCATGTGCAGCTTTTGCTTTGTTAAACTGCCTTTATCTTGGTCTGTGAGTCTTGTTCCATCACATTTTCTCCTCTTTCATCCTTGCTAAGGAGGGCAGCGACAGACTGATTTGGTGGACAGCTGGTATCCTGCTGGGTCAACCCACCAGAGAAATGTACAATTAATTATTGTAGCAATTTTCATACATCTTTTGATGCAAAGACTGAAATTTTACAGAATTTTTTTCCTACCAGATTTAGTTTCTTATTCTAAGATCCTTCAGGCCTTCCCTACAATGCAGTTTTTTCTGTCGCCTTTAGGTGTTCTGCATGAAACAGTAAAGAATATAATTACTGAGTAGAATCAGTGCTGGTTGTTGTTTTTTTTTTAATAAATTTAAATGAAAAATAAATGCACAGATTCTTTAACAGAAGTTGAAATATGGAGATACTTATTACCAAAACAAAATATCCTAGATGAATTTACCATGTTCAGAAACAAACAACTCAGCCAATAACTTAGCAGGGCTGTTTAATAAACATTATTCCTGCTTCAATTCTTTAGCTGGGCTAGTGAACTGAGTAGCCCAAATATTTTCTGTACTGTCAATACTTTATGTTGTGTGAGACTTCCACTAGATGACCAAGGAAAATGACTGACAAAATGGAAGTGCCAAGAGAATCACAGTCTGGAGGAGAAAAAAGGAGGAGGTGTGTTGTTCATATCCATTAGAACTTGCATTGCTCAATTACATCTTGAAATAAATAAGGCATAATAATAATTGACATAATAAGGCAAAAATTGTTTCTTCATAGCCAAAAAAATTTCAGCAAAGTCTACACTTTCTTTAAAATGCCTATTTTGGTAAAGTTTCATATTCAGCTAAGGAAATATTTCACCAGAAATCTTTCAAATGATTGTGACATTATGTATAAAATGGACCATGCTTTAAAAAAAAAAAAAAAAAAAAAAAAAAAAACCAACCAAAAACCAACTATACTTGTCAAATTCAAGAATTTAAACTGCCAACATTTCCAGAACCAAGACAGTCATTTCAGTAAGATAACTTATCTTGGTCAGCTAGAATTTTTCAGTATGGTGCAGTGAACACCTGCTGCTGTTCACTCCTTCTAAAGTATTTCTTGTTCATCCTTCAGTATTGCAAGCAAATACAGATGCATGAAAAATCCTGCTTTCCAATCTGCTGCTCCCTGCCTTAAGAAAATATTGTTTTGCTTGGAAAGAAACTTGATGGGGAAATCACACCCTGAGCTGCAGGCTTATATGGGGGCATTCATACGTACTTGTGTGAGAGGTGCAGCACAGCCCCTCAGCACTCAAGAGCTGTGAGGAAATAAAACCACTCAGTATGAACATGGTCTTCAGAAAACTGTATCACAACCTAACAAGCTTGACCTGTTTCTTTCCATTTATCCCTTTTCCTCTGAACTGGATTTCACGCAGCTTTCTAAAAACTTGGAAATAATAGGCTTTTTTAGCAGAAATACTGTAAATAATCTGGTCAACAAATCATTATAGCTGAAATTTGCAAAATATTCCAGGGTGAAGTAAGACATCTGTCCTTGAAGTGTTTTCAGCCCATGTGGTTTATGCTAAAAGAAGTCAATGGCATGGTCATAGTAGTTTAAAATAAAGTTCTCTAGGAAATTTGAGACAATTTTAATCATAGACTTTCCTTCAGCTCCTTGTCACAGTTATGAGTGCTATAGATATGCAGAGTTTTAATCTCTATGGTCTCAAAACATATTTAACAGGCTAGCTGTTTCATAAAAGGAAAATAGTACGCTTTACTACAATCAGCAATCCATTGAAGTATATAAATTAACCAATTTTTCCTCTTTTGTTTTGGCGTTACATGTATTTTTTTTTCCAGTGCTGTCATTGTCACTCTATTTCCCAGGTCAGTCTTTTTTGACACTAGTTAGTCTGTGGAGGTAAGTGATATTTAAAGTATAATTCTGTCCATCAGCATTTCTGAGTGCCAGTATCTTGACATGAATTGCTGTGCATTTATCAGCTGGGGTATGGATAGCCCCATTAAGTTATCACAGCATCAGACTCCTCAGGAAGCTTTCCCCATCAGTTAAAATTCTTGAATGAGTTTATTTATTAAAAGCATTACATGTGACAATAATTCTTAGCTAAGGTACTTCTATACTGTGTGAAGTAAACTATGTCTCAGGTTTTGTGGCCTTTATTAGTCATTATGCACCTGCACCTCCTTCTCCTATGCCTTCACTGCCTGAGCAATGTGTCAGGAAGCAAGATGACAGACACGGTGTGCTACTGCCGAATGCCCAAGTGATAGAGATTTACCAACAGAAACTCTGGCCTAGTGACCTCCTACATTGAACTATTGATTCAGAGCAAATAATTGGGTTTCAAGAACTTTTCAATTGGTTCTGCACAATTTTTTAGAGGGCAGAGGAAGTGGAAGAGTAATGACATCTGGGGACAACATAACTGTGGCTCCTTTCCACTGACATGTATTTTCCTCACTGAAGCTGGTGAATGGTTATTATCACTGGGGCAATTCACAGGGATTCAGCACTTTATTTAATGCATTGGGTGACTGCTGCAGTCGAACTTTTGTGATCTTGATGGATATCCCTTTTTGTTCGCATTTAAATTTTGATTAAATTTTTCATCAAAGATTCAATTTTTGTTTAACCAGTTCACCTTTTGCCCCAGTGATTTCCCCTGGCTAACTCTACTCTTGACAGATCAGGTAGACTTGTTTTATTGCTACTATTGAGGAATATGTTAGGACTTGTGGTGGAAGTCTTGGCTAAGAATCAGTGCTGAAATAATTGGGTTGTGCTAAGTTGCAGCCTGGTCCTTCTCCACACTGAGATAAGATACTGGGCTTATGTGTTAGATCTTGCCCAACTCTAAACACTGGACATCTTTTCACTGAGATCATAACCATAATAACATAAAATAATAGTGATAATACATGAAAACACTGTCCATGTCCCACGGCTTAGTATTTATCCATTGTTTTTCAGTCAATCATTGAGAGATTTTAGTAGGATAAGAACACTGTTACTAGAAATATATGTCTAGAATATTAGTCACTAAAAGGCAGGAAAAATTGTTAACTTATTGTACATATTTATATAATTTATAGTTTGTAAAAAATCAAAGGAATATTAATGACACACACAAAAAATTTCTAAAATTTGTACCATTATATGATTCTAAATCAAATTAAAAATTCATTTTCTTAAAATGTAAAAAAAGCTACTGTCTCAAATACATGAAACAGATTTGCAGTCAATTCTTTGCATCAGTGACCAGGCTGCCTTTTCAGTTCAACAGAATCATAAATACGTCCCTACAAGGCTTGTGACTTGGTGTCCTTAAGCAAAATTTTCCTTTCTGATTCATTCACCAATCAGTGATTTAAAAATTCATGTGGGCCAAAAAACTTAAACATTTTTTCAGAATAGGGTAGTAAAATGGATGCAGTCTATCAATAAGTGAAAAATAAACTGATAACTAGTTGAAGCATATGATATTTACAGAATATCTGGCTTCCTTTCAGACCTCAAGTCATTGTTGAACTCCCCTCACTGTCGGTGATGCACCACCTTTTTTCCCTCACATAAATTACTGTTTTTCTATTTAGAAAATCACTGTAGAAAGCCTGCCTTTCTCTTCACTCGACCTTCAGTATCAAAACCAGCGTCCTGTTAGTAAAGAGATACACTAACCTCACCTCCCACAGTTAATAATTAAACAATACATTTTTATTTTTTGGTACTGGTAATGGGGAAGGTCGTCACAGATTTCATAAGTTAATTAAAGCTCATAAGTACATCTTTCAAACAGCTTCCTTTCAAAAGTGATCTAAACACTGTTCCTTGCTGCTAAACCTGTGGGATTTTTCTACTGGAATGGGAGATGAGTTATGTTATCAATCACACAAGGCTCTATTAATTTTATCACAACTCCAATGGCTGTTGACATTAAATGGCACAAATTTGGCCATTGGTCCCTGAGGTAGTGCATCTTCACATCCTTTCAAATGGTAATTATATTTTTGACCTTAAAAAAAGGGACTGTTTTTATTCCCAGCAAGGCCCATTTCCCTCCTTCCTGATAGCAGAAGCATTTTCACACAGCCGTTTCTCTGTCTACACTGTTTGGCTAGTGGGATTTTTCTCCTTTTTTTTTTTTTTTTTCTTTTATTTAATATAAAACAAAAGCATCTTTATAAGATTTCAATAGCTATATAGGGGAAGGGTTGCTACACAGTAGTGCTGACGTTAGCTTTCACTGAGATGAAGAGAAGAGATCGCTTGATGATGAAGACATTTCAAGGACACCACTGGTATGGAATAGCTTTCTCTCTGGGTCAGTCAGTGTTTCAGATTGCTTAATTGCTGCAAATCCATGCAGGTAACTGTGATGAACACATGGAAAGCCATTAGGAGGTCTCATCTATTGTTTAACTTTGGAGAGAAAAAAAGATAGTTGTTGAAATGGGGAAAGAGTTCTGCTCAAGCTTTCCATAGGATATCACTACCTGTCACTGGGAACTGTGTGAATCAGTTTTTGTCATCTTCACATTAATATTAGGCATATCATTATTCAAAAAAAAAAGCTTGGTTGTGCCAAGGTCATTTGAATTAAAACAGCAGTTTTGTGTCTTTTTGCATAAAATAGAATATTTTCTACTCTCTTTGGATTTACTTGTAGTTCTCCTTACAATAACTTTTTAAAAATGTTAGTCTCTCCTCTGTCTTTGCATTTAACCAGAAATTAAAGCACTTTTATCCTGAAAAAAACCCAACCCCACACAAGCAGAATGCAGTACATTCTTTACTATTTAAGATGACAGGTGTTTATTGCACCCAAACATAGCTTCACGTTCTCAAAAAAAAGTGTGAATATATGGGGGTTTTGTGCCAAATTTTTCCTTAGCCTTTAAACTAAAATTCAATTGAAGTCAGGGATCTAAGGGCAGAATTCAGCCCTTTCATATAAGGGCAGTGAGTGATGAGTGTAAGAGAGAGGAAAAAAGAAACCTAATATATATGAACATGATGAAATCAGAAGGTATTGATTCACAGACTGTCTTTATTACAAAATTAGTATCAGAATCCAGACTGGCCATTCCCCCATAGTTTCTCTGACAGAAGCATCTCTATTTAGACAAAAGGATCACAGTTTCACTGACTATGGGCTTGTAAGAACCCTGGAGCTGTAAAGTGAAAAGAACACTTTCACTCTTTTCTCAAAAGTCATGAAAGTACGCAGAGAAAATAGTGGCTTGTTTTGGGATGATTCTAAAAGTTGCTCTTTTTCTAAAGACAAAACCATATTTAGGATGTTTTCTAGCCTATGCTATGGAGATGATTGGGTCAGAGGATTATGATCCTGCCTTTTGAACACATGTAATTGGGTTAATGATTGCAGGTCCAGAAAATGGATGTCAAGTATCAGGAAAGCAATAATGTGTTCTCACAAAACTGGCAGCTGTAGCAATCATCAGGAAAGTTAAATCCTGGTCTTACAGGGGTTAGGACGTAGTGCATCCATGTAGAACTTTCTCATGATAAAAAGTCTACTCTTATCAAAAGCTACTGCAGCAAGTGACTGCAGGGACTGCAGTGTTACTTCTTCCACAGAGATGCACTGTGAGTTTGCAACTATGATATTCGAGAACATACCATAAATATATATATGCATGAAACAATGGATTCCACAATTAAAAAAAGAAATGAAACAAAACCAAACAAAAAACAAAACAAAACAAAAGTCTAACACCAAATCCAAACCCATATATTTTTATTTTTATCCAGGCTCTATTATAAGTACTTGATGGAAAACTTTTAAAATAGATACAAAACTTAAAGGGTTTTATTTTAGACTACATGCCAGCCCTTGAGATAAAGTTTCCACCAGTAATTTCCAAGACCCAAAAGATGGCAGAGGCAAATTCATACAGTGGGTAAAGCACTAGGATGGTGTTTCAAGAGACTTGACTTCCGGTGACTTGCCAGCTTACTCTACCCAGAAGCATTTAAGCCAGCTCTTCACTTGCTTTTGGTTCCCTCATCCATACAATACGGCAATGGGACTTGATTTTTCTCTTAAAGAAATCAGAGATCTTGGAAGGTGAAGGAACTTGTATTGACCGTATATATTATTCTAGATATACATTCATGTGACATGTGGCATCTTTGGCCCTTAAACTTCCATTTATAAGGATCCTTTTCCCAAATGTAAACAATCTGACCAATCTCTACTCTGATTGTTATAATATGGTGAGGGGAAAAATGTGTTCTTTACAGTAAAGAGAGTCCAATCTGAAAAAACTGTGGAACAAAATTTTGCATGGGAAGAGTCAAAAGTTTTTTTTCTCTATGGAATTATTTTGTGTCTCTCTTAAGCATGTGGAGTATCAGCAGCCTAAGAAGATTCTTACTGTATTGTATTTATGAATTATAACCTCCAGCAGCCAGTCAGCAAGGCTGATAGGGCACAGTAAGCTTATGTCTTTCAAACTGACCACACTTGTCTATGTTTTGGCACATCTTGAAAATTGCTTTTTAGGTTGTGTACTCTAGCACTTTCCTTTTCCATTTTCAAATTTCCTTGAATGAAAACATTTATTCAATGTATTCTGTAGATGCCTTGAATTCTTTATGATCCACTTTTAAAGGTATAATTTTGCCTGTGAAACACTAAATAATCTTGTTCTATTTATTCTTTCCCAGGAATTCCACTACCTATTAGTCCATACAAAGAACTAATTGCTTGCCAAATTTCATTAATTTGATCTTAAACCAGCTGATGAATTATGCAAAGGAAAATAATCATTCAAAACAGATAAACTATTATTCCTATACTCATATAATTTTAAAAAACAAAAAAAAATAGAAAAACAAAACAAAAAACCCCAGAAAACAACAAAAACAATTTATTTTTCTTTAAATTGTCAACTTGTAGCCCCAAGCACATTTTTTATTACTAGTGCACAATCCTATAAAAATAGAGCTTTATAAATGAAAACATTGACAGACCCTTAGCGATAGTGGCACTACAGGGAATAGCTATAAACAACATTTTTATTCCTCAAGCATACCTTACCCTTGAAAGTTTACACTAATTACCTGTAGTTTTGTTAATGTTTTAAGCTGCCCTTCATCTCTCCCATCCAGACACACCACTCAGCTTCCTCAACAGATATATTCAACAGCTTCTGTTCACACCTGACATCAATTTCCTTTGATGTTCACAGTCTAAATGAGAATGCTACAGCAAGCTGTATTTGTGAAGTATACAGGATGCCTTTAAAATGATGGCAGGTATTTTCCTCATTAAAGCAGCCATAACAGATAGTTAGATATGATGCTGTCCCTCACCTTCCTGCTAATTAATGACTATGATTGCAACCCAAATAAGATCAGGCAATTAAATGTGATAACATTTCAGAAGTGAAGAAAACGTACAACAATCTTGGAATAGCTTCCTGTAGATAAATAAAGTTGATCTTAGTAAAATTAACATATAAATGTACCATTCTATCAAAAAATTACACAAACTAAAGAATGTGGTAATTTTACTTTTAATTGAAACATGTGCTACAGTGGAGATTGGAAGTATAAGCAAGTCCCATATCTGTTTTGTCATTTCTATTAGCAATAGAACAGTTTGAATTCTTCAAAGGAAGATTTGCAAAAGGATGTCTTTATCACTAAAATATAACCTTGAAAGATTTCTGCATCAAGATGGAGCACCTTTCTATGTTCTGTGTTCTGCACCTGGGCCCCCTCTAGCAGAATTAAGCATTCGAGCACTCCCTGTCCCAATGCCTGTAATAGCCATTACTGGGCACTCAGATTCTGTAAGTGCACAGAAATGTTTAGAAGACACACTATTACTGTCTAATTTGCCATCATCAAGTTTCAATTAAAGAAATAATGCCCGTGGTAGTGACAAGGGAAAGTTGTGAATCTTGGAACTACAGAATCCTGACCGACTGAAGCACGGAACTCAGCATTAATCCATATTTCCTCACTCTACAAAGGATTTCGGTACCACAGCTAATGGTTGATTTATTGATTTGAGAGCTCAGGTGTTTAAGTTAGACTCACAATACAGTCATAAATTCTATATCTATGAGCCAGTTTTAGTATAAAAGGGGTTCTAACAATAGACTTTTAGGAATAAAAATGGCATGACATTTTCCTCCTCCACCAGTGACAGTGTTTTTATGAGTGCCGAGTGCTGGCCAAAATGTGGGACTTACCATGCCTTTGTCTTTTTAGATTATCTGGAGAGCCACAGATTAGATAACAAATAAAACACTAAGAAGTGTCCCATCAGAAAGGAAAAGTTTTTGAGCACTGTGGTAAATATATTCTTCAAAAAAACTTTGGGCAAGCATTAAAACTGCCACATATTGATTTTTTCCTCCTCTGGCCTTTAGTCTTGAGTGTATAGAATTCAACAACATCCATAATTTCTTCTTTAAAAGGCTCTTCCTGCTGCTAAGTTTGTTCTCCAGCAATGAGTATCCTTCTGCAGGAGAATCTTCTGGCTGGCCCACACTGTATCTACAGCTCCTCCACACTCATGGGATGATCCTAAATCCCAGCTCAACCAGGACAGGCATGTGCTCTGCCACTAAACCATGTCTCTGAGAGCAGCAAACTGTGATGGATGACTCTAAGTGAGAAATCAGTATATTCAGCAAAATCCTTTGCTAGACATAGGGAGTACTTAAGGGGAGAGCTTCATACTGCAATGCCACAGGGAAAGACAATGTCCCAGGACATACAGGCCAAGACCAGTAAGTTTATCTGCCCATATCCTCAGATCTGTGACTACAGACTATGACAACTGCTGGCCAAAGCCCAGCAGAGGTATACAAGTGAGGAAATAATTTTCTCCTTTCTGAAATGTAGACTGCCTTAAGGCGCAAGGTAAATAAGTAAATTAAATGGATAAATGAAAGCCTCTTTCCTTTCCTGAGTGGGATTATATGGGGAAAGTCAGAATTTTGGAAGAAGGAATATCTAGAGCTGCGTTAAAACTTCACAGATATGGAAAGGGATGAACTCTAGAAGTAGGGTTCTTTGTTGTTTTTGCAGCAGTGATGCCTTTGGTCTACATCTTTGTTCCAGTTCCCCATTAAACCTGAAGGTCAGGATCAAGTGGTTAATGCAGGATTTTCATGAAATATTAATTTTCTGCTAACTTCACATGCAGTAGTTTAACATTCTGTGTATGGTTTAGCTTAAGCAGTGGCTTGGGACATGTTTATATGCAATTAAATGAGAAAGCAGTTTTCCTACCCTCTCTGACCTCTAACGTGAAGAAAAATGTAACTGTGTGGCATGTTCTCTTTTTCACTTACACATTCATGATCAAAGGTAAGAATGTTTTTGAGAACTACCTATATATTACTTTGTCACATTCTTCAATTTTTTTTTTCCAAAGGAAAAACTTATTAAAAATATGCTAACGATCAGTTTAGGTTTAGTTGACTACTTTTTCCCTCTCCTCTTGGTCTAAAAATGATGAAAAAGTAAGCAAAGCTGAGATCGAATTATAAAACCATGAACCTTGTGAGAACTTTAGTGATGTAAGACACAAGTGACATCATAAGTCAAAGCTGTGTTGCCATAGACCCTGTAGCTATGACCAGTGGTGAAAGAATTTGCAAGGCAATACAGAGATGTCTAGAGTCTGTGGCAACTGTTTGAAATCTTTGAAATCAAAAGGTCATTCTAAATCTAAAAGGCTAAGCTCAAAACAATTGTGTCAAAATAAGAGGTAGATTATCCTTAAGATGGCTCACAGGGGCTATAATAGAGTTAGCATTTTTACTCTGAAACAAATTAACAAAACAATTATCAAAGCATATTCAAGATTGAAAACTAGCAGATTCTGATTTTTCTTGCTTCTTTCTGGTCAATACAGACCTATTGCCTTTCCATTTAGTTATGCAGCTAAAAATTTCATTCAGTCCCTCCTCCTTACATTATGATGTAAGCATTGCAACCCTTTTTCCTGCTCTGGAAACCTGATGTCTCTGTTTCAGACATAGAAGATCGGGGTTCTGAATGTCAGGTTTGACTCTAATACCACCCCTTCCGGTAATGAACATTTTCCTGTGTCACCACTCAAAAACTATCTTCAATTTAAAGGCCTTCCAGTCTTATCTCCCTCACTTTACCTCTATCTTCTTAAACTTAGGGCTTCTTGTGGAGAGTGTCAGACCTCTCCATACTTTCCAAAAGATATCAGCCATTACTACTCTTCAATACGATATTAATTCAATTATTTTTATACCTTCCCCCAACAATTTTATTCTTTCCCTATTCCATCCATAACCCATGGGAAAAACTTCCCTTGGCAATATATATCCCCACAAAATTTGACATTTCCCAAAACAAAGAATATACCCCTAAACTGTGCATACTTATGATGCTAATCAAAATACTTTCATTGCTAACCAGCATTCATTTTGTTCATTGGTCATGTTCACAAACTTGTCTCCAACAACCTATAAACTAAAAGAGGGTGTGTAGCAAGAACCAGAGCTGACCAATGCTTAAGGTGTCACTGCTTAATAACCTTTAATCCTCCAAATTGAACATTGAGTAGGATTTACTTTAGATATTATTACAGATCGTTAAAAATCCCTGTGATTATCTGAGGTAAAACTTAACAAAGTTTAGAAAAAAACCAGCACCATAAAGACAGACATCTGGATATAATAGTTATGGCTGAACAGCGAGAAGGAAAGAAAACCATACTCAGTAAGTACAACAGTACTAACTCCAATATGTCCTAGAATTTTAAGCTAAAGCATTTGAAGATCTAACAGAGCAATAGAGACTTTTTTGCTTCTGACATGAAGGTGGTGATGTCAACTGAAAAACAAAAAACTGTTATATGTTGAAAAGAAAATTCTACAGTAATGGTCATAAACTGGTGTGCATATTTGGAATGTTTTAGTATTTTTTTATTTACAGTATAGGTGTACAGTACTGATGCAACTTTGTGTATCATTTAACTCTGATCTTACTTAACTGAAAGAGCAACTTGGAGCAGAGATTAAATTTGTTAAAATACACTTGTATAAAATCAACATTACGTGACAATCAAATCCAAGGAGCCTGACCACTGGAATTTAAAGAGAGGTACATCAAATTTTTGCAGTTTTATTTCTGATTTGAGTCACTTACTTCTGAGACACTTTCTTGAGGTTTCCTGAATAAAGTTAGGTAACTGAGACTAAAATATTTTAATATTACAACTTCTCAACCTCAATACAAGTTATTTCTTTTAATATTTAACACTTGATTTTTAGACAGGCTTTTCTCTTCAGCCTGAATTTTCCAGCTAAGTAGCAAATCAACCATAGGCATGACCCTAATGAATTCACCATACTTATGCACAGTGTTTAGTTCTAGAATGTTTATTTCTGCATTCCATGATAAATACACACATCCTTCTCTTGTCTGTCAATTTTATATCACTTCTCTAAGCTTCCTGACATTATTTTTGCCAAACACAGAAGATCTTTCCGGTGGCTTTAAAACTGGTTGGTTTTTTTCCTAGTCAGAAAAGGAAAGTTGCTGGTAACTACCCAGTTTTGGACCCCTATAATATTTTTGTTATATCTCTTGTAAGTACTGTTAATGCTATTTCATAGGCAGATCAGAGCTGAGCTGAATAAAATTGAGACTTAAAATTTTATTCTGGGAATCATCCTAAACAGGGTGTTTTACCAAAGAGTTACTTTAAAATCATGTTGTCCCAACACACACTGGCCCAGGAACAAGACCACTGAGCAACTAACTTGCTGTGGGGAATATTCTGTTTTTTTCTAGGTAGGGCTCAGGTTTAACTGTTTAATTGCCTGTGACTGCTGCTAATGTAAGAGAATTTTGCACCCAGCCTGATTTCCCAAGCCACTACTTTAAAAGAGTTACAAGCTGGCATTTGGACATGACTGAGTTATAGTCATGCCAGCCAAATCAGAAACACGGCAAGGATAGTCTCTTGCAGTATGTCAGTTTTCCATTGAAGAGATTTATCTGCTCTACTAAGGAGGCAGACAACCATGAAAAACAGCAAACTTGAGAAAGTTAATGAAACTTTTTTAAAATCTCAGAAGGGGTTTCAGTCAACATAAATGTTAAAGAAAGTTTAGATTATAGCTTGTTTTATTCATCTTGACCTTACCCATAAAAACTTCAGTGATGGCCCAGACCCAGACATGTTTATATGGCTGAAAGAATATGCACAGGGAACTATTAGAGCTTTTCTGAAATACAGGGATAGTGTAAGCACACTAAACCCATCCTGGTAAAGGACTTATAGCTGGATCTGATGGTCTTCTTGTTCTATGAAAAGTTTGTATAATTTGGGGAGAGATATATTCTCCCACATAAGCACCAAAACAGCCACTTTGAAAGACCGTACTTTTTCATTTCAATTGGGTTGAGACTGCTTGGTTGAAAATTTTCCCTCAAAGAGTTCTGCTTAACTCTTCAGCAAACCTATATTTATGCAGAGTCCTTTGTTATTGTACTATAACTATCAGGCTAAATTCAAATAACTAATGCCTGCCTTAGATACAGCTAGTATTCACAAATACTCTCTTCAGTATCTTTTCTTTTTTAGTGAGTCTTGAAATCCAGTTCCCCAAAGAAATGCTACTGGACACAGTACCTTTTCTTTCCTGAGTCAAAAAAGAATCCCTTCTGTTTCTGTGCCAAACAGATAAGAATACTACAACGAAGAGTGTACAAGGGTCTTCTGTACTATCATGTTTTTGTAGTTTAGGGTAGTACAGCTCATATAGACGCATAGACCTTGCAGGAGATATCTTGAGGATTACACATTGTGGTTCCTCCTCTCCTATGTTTGTCCATTCACCTGTTTTATTGTCAACAAGATTTTTTCCCATCACATATCTCCCATCCATGTCCTGTCCGACCAGGTTGTGCTGTCCTCAACATAGGGTCCTCTGCAAGTCATCAAATATGTCCTTTTTACGAGCTGCAACAGGGTTCAAAAAGCTTCAGGGTGTTCTGCTACGTGATGTCTCCACACCTCCTTTCTGATGGTGTGGCCCATAGAGGAGAAGGCAGCATTAAAGGGAGCTGCCAAATAATTCACAGGTGTGAATGACCATAGGTGTGTCGGATGAATTGAGCCAGAGACTCTGTTGAGCCCTGGCATTCTCAGGTATGGCATGTGGGACTAATTTCTTTCCTGATGGTGTATTGTTTAAGAATGAAAATTGCTATTTTATCTTCCTAAAACACTCTTTAATTTTTCTGTGCTGTTTACAGTATTTTGCCCTCGTCAGTTCTGAACCTTGAGCCTGACAGGATTTTAGTCCCATTACTAGGCTTTTCTAATATTTCATGGAGTCCTCGATGAAAGCTATATTTTGAAAACAATCTCTTAGGCTTATGATGTCTGTCAGCAGACATCAAAGTAATGTAAAGATGAATATTTTATAATTTCCTTTATAAAGGAGGAGACTAAGTCACGAAAAGAGGCAGAAATATGGCTATGGTCAACCATCAGAAAAGCTAGAAAGAGGGCTTGGATCACCAGTCTGGTTCCTTCCCCCTAGACATGGATACTTTTTAAAGAGTTATAATAATCACAAAATCTCTTTTATGGTTATTTATTTTCTTGAATGACATAGATATCTACTTTTATAAAAACCTGTTTTTAAAAAAAACAGGTTAAAGACCACTGTCAGCAGAAATGCTATCTTACCCTTGTGTAGTGCCACAAAGAGTTTCAGAAAATAGAGATGAGACTGAGAGTTGATTATCTGATTAATTTTCCCAAGCACATATCGAGCATAAAAAAGTATTCTATGCCTCAAGCAGTGTAGTACAAATGTCCCAATTAGATGCATGACTGATTTTGATTTGGCTCATTATTTATGCAGAACATTGGCTACTGGCTTATTGTCTTACTAAGTTCTGCAATATGACCCTTAATAGAGATTGTGTCTAATACTAGGAACACAAATTCATTTTTCTAAAGGCTGCATATATCATTATTATTAAGACTATTATTGTTAACATTATTAGTATTAAAATAAAAAATAATATGTATTATAATAATCTGTTATCTCTTTCTTCCCTGATAGTGACAGAGATCTGAGACAGAAGAGAAATAATTCCAACATCTTGAAAATGAATGCATTTGAGTAGTAGCATTTCTTTTATTAATCTTCATCTGCCCAGGAATTAGACCTGCAAGACTATACCTA
Source organism: Irena cyanogastra (assembly GCA_013397155.1). Taxonomy (NCBI): domain Eukaryota; kingdom Metazoa; phylum Chordata; class Aves; order Passeriformes; family Irenidae; genus Irena; species Irena cyanogastra. The sequence continues at coordinate 165,851 of VWZV01001108.1, read as the reverse complement.
AAATGTCCTTTACAGTCAGTAGTGGGAAAGATGCACTTCTGAAAAGTAACTCATATATCAGGAAATAAAGTCAAAGACACATCAGAAAATTTATTTCCTGGAAGCAATCAGTTTGTTCTATATATGATAGTGGCCCAGAATGGGATGCTCAAATTTTGACTGCCTTCATTCAAACATTTGAAATCTGTCCCAAGTGACTCTGTGAAACTTTGAGCTCATGTTGAAACCAAACCTTTCAAAGCCAACTTTTAGACTGCTTTCATGAAGTAGTGAAAGTGGTCTCTAGAAGAAAATTATTTCAAAATCTTTTAAGAGAAGCTAAATATCTACTGAAAGCTATGTTTGCTGTCTTCTCCCTGGTTTGCTCTGCAGTTTTTCTTTGAATAATCAGTTTCTTCAGGTAACATTTGCTGCTGCTATATGGTCATGTTCAGTGCAAGCCTTTGGAACCTCTGCAGGGTAATGCACAAATATGTCCCTGCTGATTCCTGCTTGTCAGTTTCAGAAATGTACAGCACCAAATATCCATCACTAATAAAGAGCCATAGGTCATGCAAAGAGACAGAATTGTGAGGCTTCTTCAATGAAAGCAAGGGAATTTTTAAAAGAAATTAGATGGGTAATTAACTCCCTGTCTCATTAAGAACACATATGGTTAGCCACCTGAGATGCTGGAATTTTAAAAGCTAGTGCTGGAGCAGAAGAAAACCTCAGGATAAAGTCCAATATAGCTAATGGGACTATGGAGCAACCAGATGGAGCTCACAACTCTTTTCCATCACATTTTTCTATACACGAATAAATGAACACTTTATTGAGAGTATATTTGAAGCAACACAGTTTAAGATAGTACAGAAGAACAGTTCAGGAGGGCAATATTTCAGAATTTTTATTAAGACCACAGATTGAACTTCAGCCAGCACAGTTCCAATTTTGCACAAAAACCTTTCAGGAGCTGTTCTTCTCTACCCAGGCAGCAAGTATTGTTCAGCAAAATGATATAATGCGTGGTTTAGAATAATGAACACATTTAAGAAAATTATGAACTGTTGAGAAGCAGTTCAGGAGTGTAGAAACACGATCCACCACAACAGATTTTTTCTCTCATTTAAGTAAAATTCATTGCAATAATAAGGAACACAAATAAAAAGGAAGAAACAATTCTACATTAAGAAGCCCAGACAACATTTATCTCCCGTTATCTTCAGTAAGAATTGTGTTCACTTGGGCCTCAGTATTTTTGATACATAGTTCTGAAAAAACACTTTGAAACATCAGGTAATCATCAAAATTAAGGAAATTCATATTAAATGTGCTATATATGAATAGCAACATAAGCAGCAAAGCTCATAAATGCTAGTCTCCACATCTCAGGCTTTGGACTCTCATGCTTTTATGATGTATAAATTTCAGTGGATTTCCCCTAGCGGAGATTCCTGGTAGTACATGCTGGCATGATCTCTCGGGTACCTAAGTCAGATTTATCTTGAGATCCAGAATCTTTTTCAGTGAGGATGTTAGAAAAAGGGAATTCACTTCTACCCAGCCACTAAATTTGGTTAAAATCGGCCAGCAGGAACAAAAAGTAGTGAGATAGATGCATACATGCACAAGGAAGTTTAAGTAATACTACATAATTCTCACTCCTTTATGAGCCAGGGTAAAGGTGGTTATCTCATTCTAAGAATTAATTTATTTTGAAAATTGAACTACTACCTCTCCTTTGAAATAAATGCATAAAACCTCCAAACTTTTAGATCTCTGGAGCTACTACTGTCTTCATACTTTGTGTGGGGAATCTGGTACTCACAAAAGAATGTAGAAAAAACCCTTAACTTTCACTTACAGTCCATCAGTCATCTCATATTAAGGAAAGATCTTTAATCCATTCTATTCTGCACCTTTCCGTTACTCATCACCATCCATAATGTAAAAATATCTTAGAATCAAACTATGATGAATATTGCTCTTCTCGGGAATAATTCTAAAGCAGCAGGTGCTCATGTTTTGTTAAAAAAATGTAATGATAGCTCAGAATTCCATATTGTACATGGGTTTTTGACTTACTCAAGGTATCTTCAACATTTATTCATATAAAATAGTGAGAGCTGTGTGATAAACAGCTACTCTCCAGAAAATCAAAAATATCAAGGCCTGTTTTGTCATCTCATCAAAGTTTCCTTCTGGAACACTTCTTCCGCCTAGTCCTGCACTGACTGTCCAAAGTGAAAGGACCTTATTCATTCTTGCCTCCGTAGAAGCCATATTTTTTTTTCCAAGAATATGGAAAAAAATCTCTGTGAAGCACTTCTCTTTAATACGTGTTTCTTCCTGTAAGTAATTTTATGTCATTATTGAATAAGAATGGTGGTAGGTCTCTTTCATAGCATTAGATATGACATGATTAAGTAAACTACTTGAAAGGTCTCCTTAGGGAAAAGAATATTTAATCAGTAAACTCAAATCCAGTAAACTTCAGTGGGACTTGTGGTGCTCCTTGCTTTCATTATCTAGGCTTATGCATATAAGAGAAGTACATTTACCCCAGTTTTTCAATGACTGTTAACTGCACTGTGACATTTCTTTTTGTCTCCTCATACAGAGGAACAATCTACAATGGTATGATGAATATAAAGAAGGTTGAAAATAAAGATTTCCTTAAAAAATTCTTCCTGCTACAATCAGAACTTTTAAAAGTAGCTTAGCCTCCCAACTGCTTTGTCAGTTTTCTAATTTCTTTGCAATCCACCAGGAAACATCGAAGAGATTTCTTGGAGAAATAGATGCTCCAACTACCTCTACAGATTTTTAGTGTTAGATCTCTCTTCTTAGAAGATCATTAATAGTGTGAACAGAAGAATTAATCAGACAACATAGCAATTGAATAGAACAATCATTTCATAAACTATATTACTAAGTCCTCTTTTGTTGGTTTGGGTTTTTTTTCCTATTTGAAATTTATCTCCTGATGATGTCAAAAACAGAGCTGAGGAATAAGATCTTACATTACTGATAATATTCTTTAATTGATGTATCTCAACTTTTTGCCAGTCTTATTTTTATTAAAGATTTTTAAGAAGTGTGTGCTCTTCAGTCAAAATGTACAGCACAGAACTTTAGCCTGCTCCCTGGTTATGTGAACTACTGTGGGATGACAATTTCTGAGGCAATAGTACTGGTTGTAAATGGTCACATAAACCAAAAATTGAAGCATTCAGTTTATTACATATTATATGGGATGAACTGAGTGATATAGTGGATGATGGTGAATTGTGAGACAATTTATTTATCCTTTTTCATTAAAATTTGATATGCAGTCATAACTCACAGAGGGCAGAATGAAGTTTTCTAGTTCACAATAGAGCATCCTCCATATCTCATATTTTAAAATAAAGCGGTAGTTACTGCAAACAAAACATTTCATTTAAGAATAACATTTGGATCAAAAAGATAAATACAGTCATTAATCAATACTAATTATGATTTTGATACACATATTGGTCAGCTTGCTCTAAATGCAGTAATTTAACATACAAAATGACATTTAACACCTATTTATGCTGTTCTATAATTTATAATAGATAAAAATAAACATCCATCTCAGTTTTCTTTACAGAATCTGTCTGGAATACCTATCAATAGTATTTTATTTATCTATTTTAGATGTATGTAATAAACTCCTCACCATGACATTTGATGATCTCTCTAGTCATAATTGTAAAAATAATAACTCTAAAAAATGTCATGCTTTTTCTTGCCCAATTCTCCATTAGAAAAGCTAGCAGTTCTGATATTTTTTATCCCTAAATAATATCACTTCACAAGGGGAAAAAAAAACCTTAATGACTGACTCTCAAAGACAGATACAAAAGAATGAATAAAGGAAGGAAGTTATATTATCACCCAGAAATGGCGTCACAGTATTACTCAGGAATTTTCATGCAATCTCTGTCCTGACTAACCACTCCTGGATGGATGCAAATATTTATCTCTTACTATTTTTGATAATGATTTTCTATGAAAGAAGAATTAAAGAAATGTTTGCAGCCCAACTCTACAGTCATTAGCCATGACACCTCACAGAATTACAGCCTTTCCTACAATGGGATTAAGCAGCTCTGTGTTTTATAACACATATTTTTCTTGGAGCAAAGAAAAGAAAAAAAGTGAAAAGTACTTACATAGTAAAAAATATGGCCTTCCATGACCCTTTTCACCCTGAGCAAACAATCTTAACAGGAATTTTTCTACTGGTACACTAATGGTGCACCACTTATCACCACTGCTGGAGACAGAACACCGAGCTAGGTAAGACCTTTGGCATGACCCAGTACAGTTATTCTTCTCAGCAAGTTAGAATGGAAAAATTCAAAACCCAAAACAGTACAAAAAAAAAAAGGTAAAAAAAGGGAAGAAACCAGCTGAAGTGCACAAAGTTTATTTATTTATACAAGCTTGGAGATTTACTATCAAAATGGTATATTTATAAGCAATATGGTAGTCAATGAATGTTTATTACAGTAAAGAGGAATCGTTAAAAAATTCAAATCAGAATAAAAAAAAAAAAAATCACAGGTCATTCTGGAATAATTTTATCCCCAAATTTCATTTTGGAAGAAATTATGCACATGCTTTCTTTTCCCAGGCTCTAATCAATATCACTTTTTTTTCTGTGTGGTGAAAAAGTACAGCTTTCCAACAGAATACACCTTGTTTTATGTCTGCATAACAGTGGTATTTTTCGTTAGCAAAAATTCTGACAGAAAAGTTCCAAATTGGCTTTAGATGCACCCAGCTGCGTGCACACACACAGGCACACACCCTCAAACAGGGCAGAAACTCTTCTCAGGTGTTTCTTTTAGTCATTAAGGCCACATCTGAAAATATTCTGCAAGTGTAATGGCAAAAATCTATTAGGAGCTAGCTTATTTGTAAATAGCCACCTTAAACACTATTAAAATGAAAAGGGACCAGTTAAGTTACTCTTTAGATGACATCCTTATGAGATGGTCATCAAGAATAACCCAGTTTCCAACCTCCTTTTATTCCTCTTCTATCTGCTTTTTGGATGAAATGTTTCTTCTTGTACAGGGAGACCCACACAAAGCTTACTCACTTTGTAAGCCTTACATAAACCTATTTTCAAACTTAGTAATGAACAGACTTTTCAGAAGCTTAGTGAAGAGGAGTGAAATTAAGCTTTTCCAAAAGTAAGATACTGCCTGTAGAACAGAAACACTCATTTGCAGAGCAGCCTACAATCTTTCTGGAAATAATATACAGTTACACTCTGCAAACGAGATGTATTATCATTATGTTGATGAGAAGATCAAATATTTCTTTTTCTTCCACAGTCAAAATATTGTTAATGGATGATTTTCTGCCTGGAAGGACATTTTATTGAAATTATGTGCTGGGCCCACCATTCGTTGACTGAATAAGATGAAAACAAATGAAAAGAGAAACCTGTATGAGACAACTTCATGGGGAAAAAATAGAAACAGAAATTGGTATGTTCATTCTTACTGTGTATTATATCTCTTTTGTCTTTCCTTTTAAATCTTGTCTTGTTGGATCATATGCTCTTCAGAACAGAGACTTTTTTATAGAGATTTCAGTGAGTACTGGCAACAATGGTGTAAATTCCTAGTTTTTCCTTAGGCATTGTTACAGCATCAATGAATAAAAACAGCAAGGATGTCTCCCTGAAATGCTTAACCATACAGGCTGCAATCTTCAGGGCTGCCATCATGTTTCAGTGAGTGTTTGGCAATATTAGACTCCTGTCCTTTCAGACTTCAATTTTGTTTGTTTGTTTGATATGTTGCTGTTTTATATTTATCTTTCAGTTTTTCTGTCCAGTTATACTAGCTATTTTAAATAAAATTATCACTTAAAAGATTATTTTCTATAATTTTAAATGCATGATACATCAATCATTCTGTCAGTTGAAAGACAGTGCAGTGCTATGCTCAGCTGAAGTGGTAGTCTTGATGATGATAATGAGCTATTAAATTTGCTTATGCAGTTGTGGAAGGAAGAGCCTAAGAACTATAATGGAAAGCAACATCCTTACTGCGCTCACTTCTGGGTATTTCTACCAATTAGAAAAGAAATATGTAAAAGATGGCAGAGTCACACTAACATTTGCACACCTTTACTTTGAACAGTATGAATCACCTTCAGGCTGATGCTACAGGTTCCTTCCCGCTCCCAAGCATGCCTCCTAATTCCCTCCTAGTTCCACAGTCACACTGTGCCAGCCAGCCCCTCCCAGGTCATTGAGGAAAGCAGTAATGACTCCGGGGCTATTTTTCACTTTCAGTTGCTGTTATGGAGTGTTTGAAAACTTGATGAATATCAGACTGCATTTCAGCATAATACTCAGGAACTGAATAAAACATGGAGATACAGAAGACCAATTGATATGAATGACATATCTCTGCTATCTATTAGAAAGACTGCATACACAATAGATTTTTTGGTTGGAAAAAAGAGCAGGAGGACTTTACTAGAGCCACTTGCCAGCTGCTCAGTGAATAGGTCAGTGGCATAAGAAAGATAGCTTCCCTGTTAAAAATGTTAGTTGCATTGCTCATTCATCATGCGCACTCACTGTGTTCTGGCTATCTGTAACAGTAGAGGTTGAGGAAACAGCTTAGTTTTGATTTCCACCAGCTTTCTAGTGAAATCATAATATTGCTTTAATGACATCATAGTCTTCTAAAGTTTCATTGTCTGCATCATTACTTCAGCGCAGGATCAAGAAATACAGGACAACATAATTTCGATAGAAAATACAAATAAGACACAATAGGATACACACTTGTTAACATGTGTTACATCGTTATATCTCACATATATCTTTTCTTGATTACACATGGCTCTAAAACATATTTTATCAAATGCTATATACAGAATCCTACCGAGCATTCCTATTGAGCATGCAAGTGCAGAGAAATAACTGCATAAGCCAACTTTCCTGGTTGCTTGGAGAGATGGAAGGGAACAGCTAAACACCCTGCCTGTTCCCTCACAGGAAGAAGTCAAAACAGCTCCTATCAGAAATGTGCCTTCCAAAAAAAGCCACGTGCAACACAAGTTGCGTATCACCGATTTAGTCAGTTCTTCCATCTGCAAAGAGCCCAAAATGCTTTATAAACTTTAAAAGAAGAATTTCATCCACCACTGAAGTGCAGCCGCCTATGGAGTAAAACTTGGCAGCTGTTTAACAGAACACATAAATCCTACACAATAGTTTAGGGGAAGAATTTTTAAAGAATGGTGCAGATGGGAATGTAGGGAGGTAAAATATAGTTACATAAACTGAGTGTATATATAGGCAGGAAATGCAGGTTGGCCAAAAGAAGCAAAATTAAAAATTTCTCATATCACAAAACATCTCAGGCATTTTGATGTATGTCTCAGAGAAAATTACTTTGGAGATACTTAAATAATACTATTTTTGTTTGTTCACTTCTCCACTACTTTCTCCCTCCCCCCATCAGGTCTATTTTAATCACTCCATCCATCTGCACATTAATTGAGAATGAAGTCATATCAACGCTCAGAGACAGCCACTAACACCACTAGCCATGAAGTAAAATAAATTGTCAGTGCACAGAAATATTTTCCCATCAAATATAAAACATTTACAGCATTTTCAAAGTTGAAAGCCAGGTCTGTAACACTCATTTATATATGTGATTCTTGATTTTCTATAGTATAAAATTCTCATTTTGCCTCAACAGGACAATATTTTAATGCTTTTTTTCCCACTAAGAAAACATTAATATGCCCAAATTTATACTAATCTATTCAGTAAATTAATTTTGCAGAAATTGTAGAGGGAGAGAAAAAGGAAATGGAAACAAGATTTTGGATTCTCTTATTCTATGTTATTTGCTTTGTGAACCCCTTTAGGAGCTGTGCATGTTAGAAAGCACCAGCACTGTCTCTGGGCTGCTAAGTTAGACATAGACTCATAGAACAGTCGTGGTTGGAAGGGATCTTTAAAAGTCATCTAGTTTAAATTCCCTTGCAATAAGAAGAGACGTTTTCAACTAGATCAGGTTGCTCAGAGCCCCTTCCAACCTATGAATGTTTCCAGGGTTTGGGGCATCTATCACTGCTCTGTGTGAGCTGTTCCAGTGTTTCACGGCTCTCATTGTAAAATTTTCTTTCTTATATCTAGTTCATTCTCTTTTAGTTTAATACTGTTACCCCTTGTCCTACTGCTATAGGCCTGCTGAAAAGTTTGCCCCATCTTTCTTGTAAACACTTTCAAGTGTTGGAAAGCTACATAAAGATTCTCCCTCCTGGAGAAGTCTTCTCTTCTCCAGGCTGAACTACTCCAGCAGTCTCAGCCTTTCCCTCACATGAACCTTCATTAGTTTTCCAGAGAATCAAGAAGAAGGAATAAAATGTGTGTGTTTATTTTAATCATCTTTACTGACTTAAGTCTGGCTCAATATTATTCAAATAGAGTACTGGGAAGTGGGGAGATTTCAAGTCGCCCATTCACCCTGAGGTCAAAAAGGACAAAGTCATTCATAGTATCAGTTAAAATGCATGGAAATTAAGAAAAACTGTTATCGGTAAAATGTGTTCAGTAGACTAAGTAAAACTAATCAAAATCCTAACAGCTAAGGAGACCTGTACAAGATAAAGATCTAAACAGCAAGAAAAAGAAAGTTTCCACTTAAACGTGTTTTTTGCAGTGTTTTTTAAGATGTCTGACTATGCTACTCAATTATTGTCTCCAGTACACTGAAGCAAACTGTCTGTACACAGTGATACTACTAAATACCAAAGTACTTGGAATAAAAATATTTTGATCTTATGTGGTTTTGAGGATTGCCTTTTCTTTATCTGGGGTTTCATATTATTTATTTTATTAATATAATGAATGTTAATGGATATATTCCCCTCAAATTGTTCATAGATACCCAATAGCCAACTTTTCCTGGCATGCTAACGATGATGTTCTGACAATTCATTTATATCATCAAGGCTAGTGACACACAAATGATACTGAAACTTTTAAGACAGAAATGCAAATAGGCAAACTAGCTTTCCTAAAAATGCATCTCTTCAAAAAATCACAGTTTGGTGTTTGCCGGCATCTCTTAATAAGCTCCTGAACTGTAATACTAATAAAATAATGCTGTGTTTGCTTGGTAGCTCAGCCAAAGCAATCACACACTTTGCCAAAAAGACAGGTGCTAACAAGTGCTTCAGTTTTCTTTATCAGAGCAGTTACTGCTCAGTGAATAGCTGACCTTAACGTTAAAGTTTTTATTGACAGTGTAATGACGATTCTGGCTAAGGAGATTTGGCTGGCTGCTGTAAAAAAGCAGGGAGACTCCAATTTAAAAACAGTAGTGCAGAGAATAAGATTTCCACTCCTTCAACACTTATGGGTGTAAAACACTAAGCTGCTGTGCTTTCCTCGCCCCTGAGTAGGTACATATGCTCAGACTCACAGGTAGCCAGGAGTCAGTGCGCAGCCACTTCCAGAAAGGAGGCTTGGGCATGACCTGCATGCAGCTGAGCACCAGGGAAGCTGTGAGCAGCCTGTCATTCTGATTACATGGCCTGTTGAGAACAAGGGATTTAAAACAAATGGAGCCAACATAAGCTGGCAGTTTAAGGAGAAAATGTTGGTTATTGCCAGAATTTACGGTACAAAAGGACAGTCTTTGCCAGTATTTTAAAAATTATCATTCCTTGCCAAATAGTACAATTGCCCCACATCAGAGTTTCTCAACACTATTTCTAGGAAAAAACTGCTTCTTTACAGATGGACTGGACATTCCATACACTGTATAATTACAGTGGATAACAGAGCTGCTAAATCCTTCTTTTTGTAGAAAATCCACTCTGACAAAGACAGCTGAATGGCTGCTATCTACTCTTGTCCCCTCTGACTTGCAAAGCCTGAATTCAAACCTGATGCCACTCACAACACTCTGGTCTTTCCTTAACACTTGGAAGCTCCTTATTTGACATAGAAAACAGAAAATTCTCTACAGTGTCACCCACCTATATATAAATCCATGATGGGACCCCACTCTTATAGTGTCAAATATGCTTCAGGGCATCTTTTTAAATCTCTCCTCTTAATTCCTCTGTCATTTCCACTGGGAATGTGCACTCCATCAGAGAAAGCTCAGGGAAGAGACACAGAGTGTGTGATGATTGGGAAGAGTTTGAAGAAAGCTTTGACCAGTCCTGTGTGAAAAATAGCAATACCAGCAAAAACTGCCTTACTTGTCTCATATTACCACTTCAGAATGACTCCTTAAAGATCACATTCAACTAAAGTTAAAATGATAAGTGTTGGTAAATAAATACTGTCTGTTTCAATGTATTAAACAAGCCTGCTGGTCCCTGACAAATCCAGTTGTAGGAAGTAGTAGGAAATCCCTCTGTTATATATCTGCCCATAGTCTTCAGGCCAGGGCAGGGGTTTGAGCAAGCAGGCCATGATGTGGGATATGTCAGAGAAAATTTTACAGCTTATATGAGCACAGTCACATCCACAAATCAGTCATGGCTCTACAAATTAAGGTTGAAATCTTGTTCATGTAAGCCAAAATTATTGGGAAAGGTTCTGATGTTTTGGCTACAAGATGGGACAATGGGCAGTGCAGAACAGGTTATGGCTCCAGGCAAGGCTCCTGGTGCAGCCACCCCTGAAGAAAGCTGGCAGCAAACAGCTGAATGAGGACCAGGACAAGTTCCACCCCTCATCCTGGCCAACGCTGCAGGCAATGCCAGTGCTGCCACCTGCCCGCACCTCCATACAGGCTCAGCTCCACTTCCATCAAAATCCATGGTGGGAGCAGCTGAGGACGCAGATGGAAAATGCCTCCTCTGACTCCCCACAGGAACAGGGCTCCCCTTGGTGCTACAGTGGTGACAACAATGGCACAGGTCAGCAGCCTTGTCCGGTGGGTTCCCAGCCAGGCTGTGAATAAACTTGAGGCTGGAATCCCTTGCTCATATAGACAGAACTTTTCTTGTCTTCCAATGGAATTGTTCCCCAGCAGAACAAATCAGCAGCTGGGGATAAAGAGGACAGCTGAGGAGATATGGCCAAGAGGAGTGAGGGTGAGGCTAGAGGGACCGTGGGTGGAGAAGACTTGTAGCTGGTCAGAACCCAACACTAAACACCTTCCCAATATTAACCACTGCCCCAATATCCCTCTGCCTTCCCAGCTGGCAAGAGGCTCTGCTCAACCAGGCAGCATTTTTTTTTTGGTCTGAGGCCAAAATGCATCAGTCAGCCAATAAGTGAGCGTTATAAACACAATCTACTGGACTAACTCTAGGATATATATTTTCAAAGTTCATATTTATAGTTTGCAAACTCTGTCTTTCAGATAGCAAGTCCTAGTAGCACCAGAAGCTGTTGAATATTCCAATCAAACACAAAATTAGAACAGAATTCTGTGCCACAAATACAAAGTAAAGCCATCTGCCAAATTTCTAAAATACCTCACCTAGAGATCTGGTAATTTCTCTTTTAACATGAGCATAATATTCAGCCTGCCCCTAAAGAAGCAACCTCTGCTATATTTAGCAGATTTTATAGTAAATCCTAATCATGGAAAGCCTATTTTTATGCTATGTGTAGATTTAAAGATGACAACCATTCCGAATTTTTCGAAGAAAGGACAATATTTTTCTATTATTTATTAGTTCATTTTAGGTCACTGGAGGACTTCCAAAGACATCTTCCTTTTCTGTCTTATAAACCCTAAGATTTAAGTAAGTATTCTCAAATAAGCACAATTTACAGTATGTCAGCTTAAAATAAAATCATAACACATTTCTAAATTGATAGAAATTGCATAGCACCAAATGAGAAATAGGGATTTTATCCTCTCATTTATACATGCTTGTCTCTCTGTCTATAAACATATGTTTGCACATACTGTGTATTGATAGATTAACATTACTTAACTCTGCATTTGCAACACTGTACTTAAAGTTGTGTCTGCATTTTTACTTCAGAGGTTTATATCTCAGCTATAAAATATTCTCTCTAAGCTGAATCTTGGCAAAGACTGACAAGCTACAAATTATTATTTTCTTTTTAGAAAAATTAGAAGGAAATGTCAAGACAATAATCCCTCCTTTTTCATAGTGTCAATAGGATGCATAGACTGATCCAGAATGCAAGTTGGTAACTCAACCAGAGCCAAGAGAACAAATTTTCACTATTATGGACTTGGCTTGTTTTGCTGTAGGAGTGAAATTCTGCACCCCCTTAGCCACCAGTGTGCTTTCCATCCTTTATCTGTGTTCTCCAACTTAAGAGTTTCTCTGTTTTTAGCAACTTAAGAGAAAACATAATTTCCTTAAGCCATTTACCAGTCATCTGTAAATGTTCATGATTAATGAGAACTCTCTTCCAAATTTTAGTGGAAAATGGCAGAACTGAGTCAGAAATTGGTAAGAACAACCTGGCATTTCACTGTAAGCGCTGGCTGATGACACAGAAGCAGTGAAGATGGAATGCTAACAGATCTGATGGGATAACAACCTCTCTTCAGCCAACAACTGGAGTTGATTTTAGAACTTCATATAAACTGTGGCAGGAGGAGACATATAGGGCAATATACAAAGGAACAGTTCTTCAGCATATCCCACAAGTGGGCCCATTTCTTCCCTTCTGTCCTGTATACATGTTATTTATAAACTCTGGCACTGTGGCAAAGAGATAGAATTTGTCCTTTAACATATCTACCCAAACTGCAACAGTCAACGAACTTTTATATACATTTCTGCCACCAGAGCTTAATTAGTTCAAATGAAGCAGTATGGGATGTTGGATGAAAAGTTGATCATCATCATCATAAAGAACAACATTAAAATTTATTCTGAAGAGTGAAAAAAAAACCCTTGAAGAATTAAGTAGGAATTTTGTGTCTCACAGGAACACCATGTGCCAAAATATGCCACCCTTACACAGAGCTTCTGCAAGCAGTCTGTCTGCAACAACTGCACTTCAATCCAAGATAGGCAATAAAATTATATGTGCATCCTATGGGATAAATTGTAGCTCCGGGAATGTCTCAGGTGAGGAAGGCTTCTTTTCATAAGAAGCCAGTGGAAATTATTTGATTATGCAAAAGGACTTGAGATAACCATGTGATAGACCTCATCGGCCTTCACTGGCTGAAGAAGCACTTGGGCCTCTTTAGCACCAGTTCAGGGCTCTCAACATCACTAACTAAGGTAGAGGCTTGTTTAGGCTTAGAGGACTGATAGCATGAGGATAGACACCTGTAGGCAACAATATCTAAAGCTACCCCACAAGATCTGATTGAGCTGGAGACTCGATTTCCACAGGGCAAGATCTGCTGGCAGTCTGCATTGACTGGACAAGACTAGAATGCACAGAATTCTTAATAAGAAGTGAAGATCACTGAAGATCACAGGCCTTGCCACCTCCTGGCTGCTGTGGCACAACCCAAACTACCCTTTAACAATAGTTGCTCTTTTTTGGTTTGCCTGCTCCCCGCTACTGGCAAAATTAACATTATAGTGGACTGTAGGGAGCCTCAGTAAAATACTGCTCATAACTAAGTAGGAATAAGGCATGTTCTTCCATGTGAGCCCAAATATTGGTAGAACAGAATTGCTTATTTAAGAAGATAACATTTCATCGACTTCCATAAAACATTTCATTCATCTTCATTTAACATCAAACCCTCAAATAAATCTACGTATGTAATGTATTTTAATTAAGCAGAGGACAGGGGAAGAGTTTTTCTTTCAACATCTTCAGTTGCACTCTGCTGCTTTAGTCAATGAATGTGAAACTGAAAAAACACACCTTCATTATTAACACTGATTTTTCCTTCATTTTCATTTTTGCTCTTAGAGATTGAATTGTCATGCTATGCATACAGGAAGGGAGGCACTGGTAAGGAAGGAAACATTCATTCCAAGAGGTAGAACCACTTTGTTTAATGGTATTTTGTGTTTTTTATACCTGTCTAAGGATCTTTAACTTTACTGGTAAAAGGAGTAGGCAACTTCTCAGGATATGGGTTATCTCACAGACTTTTTTCTTCTCTCCTCACTTCATGGTTGCCATTCTAAGTCCTTCTGTGCAAATGGTATCGGTTACTTCCACAGAAGAAAGATTCCAAAAATGTACAATTTTAAAAGAGAGCTGGCATTGTATCCTCAGGCATTCCTGTGCTGACCATCACGGCTCAGTGACAGTACTGCAGTTCCAGTGAAAGTGTTTTTTACTTCCAAGCTCTTTAAAAACCAACATTCCAGGACTGAAGTCTGATCTACATGTGTAAAAGAAGAGGCTGGTGCAGAGAGCTGTTAATTTTAGTGCAATTTTGTATTCTAGCCCTAAATGTTCATTCAATGGTACCAGTTTGTAAGACCAGGGTCTTTGACAAACTGTATTACAACTGAATACAAAAGTATTTCTGATGTGAAATATAGCTTGCTTTTAAAAGTTGTCATCATGGTTACATGATAGTTTTGAAATAAAGAGTGTTTTTCCAGTAGAAATGAAAGGACAAATTATAATCTTGGAGGTAGAATATCTACATCATCTATATCTATACCTATACCTGTATCTTCCTGACACTTTATTAAGTGATCATAAAATCTTTACATGTCATTCTATAACACCACCTCTAACAGCAGAGTGGCCCCATGACACAAATCTGTCATGCTACTTCACTGAAATAATGCCCAATAAAAAGTTAGATCATCAATATTGTTTCCTGTATATAGCATTTAAGTTTCCCCGGGAGCTTTGATCCATGAACTGACCCAGTCTAATCCTACTTAGATTTGTGTTCTGAACATATGGAAAAGGTGGCATAAAGTCAGATGCTCAAGAGATAGAAATGTTCTATCTATTATCAGTCCCAGAAAATAGACATGCTCCTTCCAACCCTCTCAAGCAAAATTGCATTTTAGTCTGCAGGACTGCAAAACATTTTGTAAAATATTTTATGTTTCTCGTGCCTCATTACTTAGAATTATTTTATGTCTTATCACCTTAAGGTAGCTGATTATGAAACAACTTCAGATAGTAACCCTTTCCAAATAAAAGGCAAAAAGCTGTTCACAAGGAAAATGCAGCAAACCTATATTTAGTATTCTTTCCTATGAAACTGTGTAATTTTTTCCCTTGAAAGGACAAAGCAATGGCTTCCTTAATCTCAGTAAATCAACACATTATTGCATAACAGGTACAGGGATCTCCATTGCTTGTAAATTACAAATTAGACATGAATATACTCCCTTTTGATTCTGTTTTTGGTTCAGTTTTTTTCTGTCCAGTTTTGGTTGTTTTCCTTTTATTTGTCATTCTGCACTCAAAAAATCAAAAAACTCAAAAAATAACTCAAAAACTCAAAATAACTCAAAAAATCTAGATAAAACTTTTTTAACAAAAATTTACCTCAAATTTGTCACATAGATATTCTCACTAAACTTTACCTCTATGTGTAGCTCTGTGCTGGAAAGGTATCTGTTGTTCCAGAGTGATGCTGGTTGACTCAATAAATCATTCTCAGGAAATTCTCCATTATATCTTCTCACCAGAGTAGGCTCATCTGCAAGTGATTGACAACAACTCAGCATTCATTTGGGTTTTTTGATTTATTTAAATACATTCATTATTGCTCCAATACCACAATGATGTGTATTAAAAATAGATGATACATAAGCTAATCCTAGCAGTTCCATAAAATTGTAAATTATTGTGTGGTAACTTTGCTGCAATGAATAGTCACATAATACGTTCATTGTACCTTTCAGAGACACTACGGAACGATAGTTCAAAGTCCACCTCATAAAAAAGGGTGTGCTTGAGTGTGGTAAAGACAGGGCGAAAGGAGAGTGAGAGTGCTATTTGTAATGGAACAGGCCTATCCAATCATCTCACTGCCACCCTGTTAGACCAACCTGTCAATCAATCATTCATTTAATAATCACCCATAGAAATCATCCCTAAACCCAGGTTATTTAGCACTTTATGTCCATTTAAAGCACAGTTACGACCTTGTAGTTAGCTTCAGTTATGCAAAATACATATACTACATTTTGCATACAAATAGCAAAGGCAGGAAGTTAATCATGCTGTTTCTAAAACAAAACAGCCCTAATGTTAAGTGAATGGCTTTTCAGCCATGGTTCAGCCAGGTAATGAAACATGTGCCTGAATTTAAGCGCATGAATCACTCTATTGATTCAAAAGCACTCTGCAGGTTCCTAGGGTTCAGTGTGCATTTGAGTCTTTGATGGATCAAGGCCTCCATCAGTTACAAGAATACACGGAAAGATGTTTGTCAGGTGCATTTTATGTATATAAGGACAACAGCAGTGAAAATGACAAAACAAAAAATAAAATAATAATTAAAGAAAAAAGAGATAAGTCAAGAAAAGGAAGATACCAAGAGGAGTGTGGCCTGTTGGGTCTGCCTTGCTGTGATGTGAGCCCTTTGGGAAGGTCTACAGTGCTGCCCTGGGACCTAGGTATCATCAACCTTTCCTAACCTTGCCATTTGGCTTCTTCTCAGATGCACTGTGTTGAGTACTGGGTCTGCTGTGGTATCTTTTGGTAGCTTCTTTCTACAAGCTTGCTTGATTGTGGCTCCACAAACCACCATGGCAACACTCCCCAGGGCAGGAGAACAGTGTGAGTGGACGATTGTGCAACTGGTTGTAAACTCACTGCTGCCTGCTGAGTGCAAAACAACACATTGAAACGCACATGCAAAATCATTCCTTAATATATGTTTTAGACAAGATGGGAGAATATTGGCAGATGTAATACAGAGCCTTCTCATGCAACCCTTCTCATGCAACTCATGCAGTTCTTTGACAAAGAACTGTTACTAATTTTTACTGTGACTGAGGTTAGATGAGGAGTTTCTTTAAAGTGTATTCAGACAAAACTGCAAATACCAGAACCTTTGGTACAGAAAAGTCTGAACATTAAAAGCCAAAACTTCTGTCTAAAGAAGACGACCCAGCTCCCATGAACTTCTTCAGCAGCAAAAAGGATCTTTTAAGAGCACAAGATTTAACCCAGGCATGAACCTTGTGTTTACAAGACAATGGAGCATGCAGTCATCACTGGTGAGTAGGCAAACAAAAAAAGGCTTCCAGGGCAAAGTATATTTTAATTTGATATTTGTAGGGAAAAGAGGGATAAGGGATTTAACTGGTTTATAAGTGTTAAAGCAGAGGACAAAGGAGAATAGCAGACTAAAATTCGAGAGTTTATTGAGGTCTGGATGAAATGGGAGAAAGACTGAGGGTGGTGAAAGAGAGGGGATTGGTGAAGACAAGAGCATAAACAAACTGATCCACTTAGTGCATGGGATACAGAACTGAGTAAGTCACTTGCAACACATTGGAAGCCATGAAACTATTTAAAGTCAGAGGAGTACTAAAATTTATAAACAAGGGACATATCTAACCAATATTTCCATATCTCTGTTAACTGGTCTCACACTCCTGTGTCACCCAGGCTGCAAGAATACTAAATAGTTAATGCTCTGAATAAAACATCTCTCCAGCCCACTTGTGATCAGTATGCACTGAAATGTTCCTGCTCAGACAATCCCTTTGACCCGAGGAACATATAGTGCATTTATTAGCTCTCTGTGCTACTGTCCAGGGTAGAAAGGGTTCAGCTCCTTCTAGTTTAGGCAATGTGGTGCTTCCTACTCTCCACTGCCTGACCTCAACCCTTATGCTAACAAGCTTTCCAGTTTTCCACTGTTAGCAGTGATCTTCTTGGGAAAAAAAAAAATAATTAAAAGACTGTAGAAGTGAAGAAATCCAACAAAAAATAGGTAGATCATGAAAAGTGCAAGCAACTTTAGTGGAATTTGGGGGTACCAGCATCCTCATTATTTGCTCCAGGGCACCGTAAGGAAATAACACCAGCTTCTTGTGTTAGAGGAAGTCTTCCGTTAAAGCAAAGGGAATGCTATTTTGCTGAACAGCACAAACCAACACAACAATAGTGTTTACAAAGAACTTCAGATGCTTTACAATAAATCTGGATGTGCTTAAAAATCCCATAAGGGTTTTAAAAAAATCTGAATGTGTTTTCTCAAGTAACTATTTAAAGCATATTAGAGTTTATTTAATTGCATTGGGATTTTTCAAAGCATATCAGGGCAAAACAGTAGAGTATAGGCCCCAATATGCTAATTAATAGCTAGCTAGACCCCTGAAATAAACCTGCTACACTTCATTAATCAGACAGTAATTGAATTGGCACAGTACTTCTGTGCAAACTATATGTAGATTGAACTACCAGTCCTGCCAATGGAGAGGGTACCTTCCTCCACACAAGCATGTTTTTGGACAATGCACTAACTTTTTTTTTTTTTTTGTGAGCAGTTGGCCTTTGTGATACTTTTCTACATGGAAAAAATCTCATATTACTGAATTCATATTACTGAATTATTGCTCATGCTGAGACGCTTTTTAAGGTAAGTACTTTTCAATGATCACAAGTTCAGCTCAGGATAAAAGAACAAATCAAAACTGACACACTTTGCCTTGTCATCTAAAAGCATCTGCCTATTAATGTTATTAGAAAATAATAGTGTTGACAGATGTTTCATTTACAACATTTATTTTCAACTCTATGAAAGCTATCAACCTGGGGATTGAACTGGCAAATAGTAACTACTTTGCTTACAGAGAATAAAATCAAGAAATTTTCCAGAGGACATCATGGAGTGGAATTTTGAATATTCCTTGTCTGTACTCAGATCTGATAAAATACTTAACTGGATGAAAAGGAGATGGACAGAAAAAACTGTTTAAATTTATAACTTTTTAATATGAAATAACTACTGAACCTTCCTTCAACTTTAGAAAAGAGACCACATATTTGTGTATGTCCTTGGGCAAGTCACTTTGGTCCAAGGTACTTTTCAGGGTAATTGGCAGAAGCTGAAAGCTAGATGCCAGAGGCAGCT
This sequence comes from Irena cyanogastra, assembly GCA_013397155.1. NCBI lineage: Eukaryota > Metazoa > Chordata > Aves > Passeriformes > Irenidae > Irena > Irena cyanogastra. Next base: position 146,850 of record VWZV01001108.1, on the reverse strand, counting down.
TCAACAGCACTGAGCTATTTAATTCCAGTTTAAATCAGCAGCAGGCAAGCACTCCAGCATTTCTGAAAGTTCAGAGATCTGTATCTATGGGTCCCTCATCCAATCTGCTATTGCTTGCCTGTCTTCCCTGTCATAAACTTCTGTAGGACTGTCCACAGGCTTCAAGTCAGATATCCATTTGAACACATACCTGAACAAGATCCTTAGCGTTTGGCAGCTTTGAAATTTTCAGTATCTTCTGTTAGTTTGCAAATGGTGTCATATCTACCTACCTACCTACCTACCTACCTACATTTCATTAATCTCTTGAAGTGTGCAGCCATTTTTATATTCAGGAAATAGACACCTTTTGATTTCAAGCAAACACATCAAATTTCAGCGGTAAAGTAAAACTTTCAAGTAAACAAGTGAAAATGACTCTGGATATTGAAAACACTTGAATATTCTTAATTAAATATATTAACATATTAACTATAACTAACTATAAGTATACCGGCTACAATGTGCCTGTGCCTGTGTGTGCATGTGCACATGCATGCACACTCATGTATGTCAGAGTGTCAATACACTCAATTCCTATGGTAAAATAAACTAATAAGCAGCAGAGAAGGATGGGATTATTTTTAAGATATAGTTGTTTTAATACATGCCCATCAAGACAACAATAACAAATTAACGCCATGTTTAAGGGGAGAAACAGCTGTGATAGTCACTTTGTTTATCAGACAAGGATACAGTTCTTTGATTTAAGAAAAACAAAGGAAACAAACAGTTTAAACCAATGAGGTATTTTGAACTTCCATGTCTATTGAGGGAAGTACTATCCTTAGCTTTGGCTTGTTAACAAATACTAGTGTAACACTTTGGGGACTATATTCTCCAGCTATCTTATTTCTTCTAATCATTGTCCCCTTTCACTGGAGAATTTCACATTATTCAGCAACATATGGACCAAACATTTCTTCAGTAATCATGTCTGAACAAAGTAATCATTCTCTCATTAACCAATTATTCCTCAGAATCAAATGAAACAGACGTGTTTGCTAAGACAATTTCCTTTAATAAACCCTATGGAACTGTACCATGTGCATACCCTATCCGGCAGTTTAACTCAAAGATCACAGTGTAGATGACAAAGACTGATTCTTGTTTTATGCTGGCAAAAAGTGACCTCAGGAGCAAGGTTAAGGATGAAATTAATATCAGATTAAAGAAAAAAAGCAGTGTTAAAAGGGTAGTAATCACTGGCTAAAAAATTAACCTTTTGTATTCCATGCTATCCCTTTTCTGTATGCTTAAAGCTCAGAGTAGAATCCTGTTCATTTCAAAGGAGTTTGAAGTAGAGGTGGAAAGACAGCTCCAAAAAGCCCACTAGTCTATGTGATATTCAAAACACACAAAGAACCACGATGGAAAAAAGCGTTTCAATGTTGGACAAAAAACCATACCTTCCAAATATGTGGGAGTTCAGAAAGAACACAGGCAAACTGTGTCTGGTGAGTCTTTAAAACCTTCTGGCTGTCTGGATTTCTAAGTAGGCTTATAGAGAAAAACCTGAGCTTGAGAATTCAAAGTAAAATGCTTCAAACTGATATGTGTTTACTTTGCCTCTTTTTGTCAGATATAATTCACTTCTCTTTGATAGCTTAGAAACTTCATTATAAACCCAGAAAACTGAAAATGTAATAATATTCTATCTTCCTTCTTTTTACTGAAACAGAGTTACAAAATCAACAACGAACTCTCTCTTTAAGATACAGCCAGGATTTCAGCATTCTACAATTCCTTTGTTCCATCATGCTGTTTTCAGAGGAAAATACAAGCCGAGAGTGTGCTGTGGGGATAGTCAGCTGAAAAGCCAAACCCTTTGTTTCACTTGTCTAAAATTTTCAGGGCCTGCAATTTGTGACCAATATCTTAAAATGCATTTTGAACATTGTAAGCTCTACTTAAGTATTACTCTCATATCTTACAAAGAATTTTGAAAATTTTTAGGTTCTTCATAATTATTACAATCTTGAGATATTTCTGACTTGCAGTCTAGAGTTGGAATGGGAAACCAAGAACCACCACCTTCTTCTCAGACACATTCTCTAGTGTTTTTTCTGCAGTAACTTGCAACTTAGCAATACTATCCTCAGATCCTTCCTGAGCTTGACATGCAGCTCACTTAGTGCAATTTTGTTCCTTACAAGAATAATTGTGTTACCCAGAATTTTCATTTCTGCGACAAGCGTCACCAAAACTTAGTCTGTAAAATCCCACTCATGTTATCAGTGTCTATCAGAGCATCTCTGCTTCCCTGGCCTTCAGCTTGGTGTTTTCCTCAACACAGCCAGTGATCTATAAAATAGCTCATTGGACAGCAGTAGCAGCCCATCTGAGTTAATAATGAAGTCAACATGTACTGCAAAACTTGAGATAGAGGCTGGGTAAAATAATCTGTTATCCTGTGCTCATCTTGGTGAAAGTATTTGTCTTTTTGCAATTTAGAAGTCTTGAGTTATGTTGGCCCTACACGTTAATTAATTTGCTAAAGCAAACTTTTTGAACTGTAGTGCAGATTATACATGCAGGAGACATTATTTATAAAAGAGAAGTATGCTAATTCTAATTAACCCATGATTATGTCCTTATTCAAAGTAAAAATTAGCTCACAGTTTGGACAAAGATGCCAAAAATACCTTCAAAAATGTCATTCGTATACCCAATGGCCTGTCTTCTTACTCAAATTATCTTTCTAATAGTGCAAGGGTGCTGTTTTCACAATTCTTACACTAATTTTATTTCTCTGCCTATAAATCAGAAGCATTAACCAGTAAGTCATTCACAAGTGCCAGTAAGACAGACCTCCAAAAAATAGTGGTGACAGCTGTCACCCTATTGTAAAACACTGTAAAAAGTTTTATTCTTTTCTCCTAGTACTGAGGATATGGACACTTTTGATAGGGCTGTGGTGTTCTGTCTGTAGTTTTCTGAATATTCTGAACATCAGCATCAAATTAGAAGCCAGCTTAGTCATAGTTCTCATGCCCAAGGGATTCTCAAATTGTCACCACTTTTTTTTTTTTTAACAGAAACCATTCACTTTCCCTTCTGGTTTAGTCTCAAGGTAATAAATACATTAATCATATCTCCTTATATTTAGAGGTATTTCACTCACTTTATTATAGCGTTGTCTCCCAGAGTTACAATGGTTCCGTTTCAGCCATCATTTCTATGACAAACAAATAACTAGGCTTTAAACTAATAAGCCATTGAAGGATGAAATCTAGCAAACATTTTTTCTACACCAAATCAAATTTTTTAAAAATAAGAAAGCACTATAATACGTGTTGTTATTATTATTATTATTATTTTGATCTATCAGTTTTTGAAACAGAGAACAACTGAAAAATCTTTGACAGATCCATTAGTCTTTCTGTACATTTTCTCTTTTGCAACATACTATATATGTGATGACACCTCTGTGTCTTTCTGGCAAAACATTAAATTAAATTAAATAAGATATTAATCCACACCCATTACTTTGTTTTTGCAATGTGATTAGATAGTAAGCAAAGACACTTTAACTCCCTTGTTATATGTGCTACTTATTCAAATTCGGGATCACTGTAAAAATGTAGTGCTTTCACTTTTCCAAAGCAAATGCTGCTATCAATGAACACTCTTAGCCACTTGCTTCCACAAAAAGCAGGCAGCACGTTCACTACAAACCAAACCAAACCAAACCAAACCAAACCAAACCAAACCAAACCAAACCAAACCAAACCACACCTTCAATGGATAAGTATTGCCTGGGAAGCATTAACTGTGTGGATTCACACGCTATGCAGCTGCTATTACACGCCCTTTCATGAATATCATTCCAGAATTGTTACGACAAGCCAAGATCTCTATTTACACTTTAGGTATTGTGAACAGTATATTTTAATGTGACGGTTTTAAGAAACTTGACCTACATTTCTAAAAATTGGTATGTTGGTGACCCAGAGGTTTAAAGTTTCCTACACTCCCCCATGTAGAATAGGCTAGGAATAGTTCTAGGAATATCTTTATGGTCTCTCTGAAGAAGTACCTGGACATTACGGATATCAGAAGAAAGACACTGAAATTCTCTGCACATTTACTACAAGTTCCTTCGAAGAATTTTGCTTCAATTGTCCTATGCTGATCTACGCTGATCTTTGAGAAACTCTTCTGTTTGCCAGCTAAGTGCCTCAACAACTGCAAATGCTTCTTATCTAGAATGCATACTGCAATTTGAGTGTGGGACACTTGAACAAGCAACTCTTCTCCTCTCCCCAAACTTTGCACAAATTATTTGGCCTTTCCTATGCAAACTACATAACATTACACTATCATTTATTCTTCTTACAGGTATTTTTCTAATTTCTTCTTCTTTTTTTTTTTTGTCCAGCCTTTATCAGTACTTTCATTTTTTAAGTGGGACCAAATATAGCTGATTTTTTTTCCATAGACATTAAATATTCAAGCACATGTTGAATTTGACGATATCAGCATGGTCAGTCCCTGAGACAACATTAACTTTGCTCTGTTTCTTTTAAAAGATCATCTGGAAAGTTCATCTTTTGATCTTGGGTTTGGATTGTTTTGGGGGAGGATGGGGGACATGTCTGTTTGTTCCCCTGTACCCAAAAAAGAAGAGAGGGCAGGTGCATGCACAACACACATAGTGGAGAATGCAGCACAGCCCGGGAGGCAAGAGGGGGTGTGGGAGCGGGGCTGCAGGGTGAAAAGCAGTGCCAGGTGATGTCCCTTGCAGGGCCCCAGAAGCAATCTGTTTGGAGAGGAGAGACAATATAACTGAGCTACTAAGCCCCATCTCGTTGCAAGGCTAATTAGTTTAAGTGGTTTGTCAAGTAAGTGCAATATTACTGCTTTTGGAGCTAGCTCAGTTAGATACTATTTTTGGAGGCCTCTCCATGTTAATTAAAAATATTTCACTGCATGTTGTGAACATGCCATTAGCTTCCTTTCTATTTCTAATTAATGAAGAACCTTGACCACAGCTATGCATCATTATATTAAAACTTTATCTTTTGTCCTATAAACGGATATATTGCAGAAATTAAATAAATATAGAAATTCACAGGATTTTATCAGTAATCTCTAAAGAAATTTAAAAGCTTTCCTTACTAAAGCACAGCTAAAAAAACCACCAAAACTGCAACTAACCAAACATCGCATGTAGCCCTCTGCTCAGAAATAAAAGTTGTCTTTCTGTTTCTGTAAGGTAGCCTGAACAAAACTACTAAACTAGTCCCAATATCTGATGAGACTTCAGAGTAGGGTGTTTTAAAGGAGAACTTATTTAGTTTGTTTCAGGCAATTGGCTTCAGGTGATAGCATAATAACCTGTGAAGAATCTCCTGCTGGGGCTTCTCATGGATACAAACACTATATTGCTGACACTTTTCCAAATAGATTTTGAAGGCTTCAGTGTTGGAGCAGAGTTCAGCTACATAATCCACTTTTTGATGATCATATCTAGTAAGGTTTCTCTGCCAGGATTATACTGACTAACAGGCTGGTGGCCAAGGTCAACACATGGTGCACTTTTTCTATTTTTACCATAAATAGGGATTCAATTGAAGGTTTAGGCTGAGGAAGCCCAGCCTACTCCCTTTGTAGTGATGTGTCCTTATCAGGGCATCACAGAAAATTATGGTGTAGACAACTTTAAAAAAAAAGGTGCTAAGAAAAATTAATCTTGAAATCTCAGATTAGTTATCACCTTACTGAAGGGCCAGCATGTTCCAGAGCTAGAGAAACACTCTGGTGGTGAGATAAGAGGCAAAGCCTGGTTGTCACTGCTGATCTTGCTCCTCTGGGGCTTGGAGGGACAAACTCCACAACCTTGTCATACAAAATCATCCCCTGCTTCCACTGTTTAAGACAAAGATCTTCAATTTAATTTTTAATTTTAAGGACAGGCTGCAGTCTTTAATATTTTCCTTTTTTGCATAAGTTTTGGGTGCACATTGTTCTTAACACCTAACCCTGCATGCTTCTCACTTTTAACTTTCTCCTATATCTTGGTTTCATCAAACAATTTGAGAAATTCTCCATATTAAAAAGCACTGAGGGACTGTGCAAAGATTTTCTTTGTCTTAAGTAGTCAAGAAACAAACCCCAAACAGCATGTACTTCAGCAAAATGTATTTGCACAGTACTGCCTGAGCTCTTCACGCCACACTGATGCCAGGGCATCTGATATTTGACCATGATTTTAGCATGGTATGAGCAAATGGACATATTTATTGTCTGTGGTTTTACTGTTGGTAGCCCTTTGATACGGTGCATGAAAGAGGTACACTGGGAGAAAAACTTTGGAGTCAGATGAATTATAACATCGTTTGTGTGGGAGAAAAAATATGCTTGTTACCAGAAGTTTCCTTTGCTGGTAGCTCTTCTCTTGGACATACTAATTCGTTGAAAAAGCCTCCATAACCATTCTTCACAAAATTCTCTCTTATAAGCACTTTCAATAGAGTTTGCCCCTACTTTATTGATCTGAAAAGCATTTAAATATTTGAATTTAATATATTTAAATATTTAAATATTAGTAAGAAGAAAACACCATGCTCTGACTGACATCTTGTCACAAAAATTTGTCTGGGAGGTTTTTCAGAAACACACACACATGCCCATATATATATATATATTCATCAGCTTGAATACCATTGTTGTACCTAACAAAATTTTTTTTAAGTCTTTATTTTTTTTCCTGAAAGTGCACAAATGGTGACAGAATGTGATTAATAAGGACTTAAAAGATCTGGAACTTCCAGGAGAAGTTTGTGATTTATTAATTATGTCAAAGGAATTGTGTAAAAAAAAGCTTTTTTATTAGCTCTTTTTTTCCTATATGTAACTGATTTGTGTAATATATGAAGAATATTTTTTTACATGGGAAATAATTCAAAAGTTTAGAAAAATGAAACTGCATTCTGAAAGTGCTGAATCAGAACATTTCAACCTCACTGACATATTTTTTCTTGAAACTAAATTTTTAAAGAAATAAACTTGCCTTACTCAAAATGTTTTATGCTGATTAAATAGGATTTTTCAATAGAAAATAAACAAGCATTCTGCTAGAAAATACATTTCCAAATCTAGTCACAGTACATTTCTATGTGGCCTTATCCTAACCGAGATGGATGGGGTCAGGTCCTTATGTGATTCATTCAGGTTGAGTTTTATATCCACTATCCTTGAGTGCCCTCAGACAGTACAGTTTGATATCAGTTCAAGGGAATTGCATTTCAATCACTAGAAGGTTCATAGAAAGTGATCATAGAAAAGGCATAAACACAACAACCCATTTCTAAAACTGAAGTGAATATTCATCTTCTTTTTTGCAATACTCATTCAAGTTCATAAAATATTCACAGTTCATAAATAAATCAGCGCACCTTACAGCTACAAAAACATTAACTAAGTTTCGTTTTCTGTCACTGAGGCTAATTTTAGAGCTGTATGAAAACGATTAAAATGTTTTCACAAAAAATTTGGCTTGTAGATTTCCATTTTGTTACTGGCAATGCCTCATCTGCAGAACACTTTTTTCTGCTCGCTCTGCTTACTGGTTCACAAAATTTTTTTTGCATTATTAAATGGAAGCAAGCAAGGTAGCTCTGTCATTGCCTTCCTGCTGAGTACCTAAAGGGAGAAAAACAAAACTGGAAGTAACTGGGTTAGGTTTCTAGGACTTCCTTCCTCCTCCCTCCTCCTCCACTGACCCAGTGAATGCGACTGCAACATCCTGACCCAGGTGTCAACACAAAGTGCCTTTCCACAGGTTCCCGTATGCTGATAAGATGTCACTGGCATCACGATTTTAATCATTATTCCTCAATGAAAATATTTTGCTTAAGGCAATCCACCAAAATGGTAACAAGAAAATGTAGAAAAAGGACTATGATTTTCAGTGGGAGGCTAAGTTTAGAGCTTTGTGAAAGTGAACATGCTGAAGGAAGCCAGAAAAATCCCCAGGATTTTGGTCACAAGAAAAAGATTCATCTCCATCCAACATTAGCAGCAGGACTGATGGAAAAAAGAAGATAAGACACTTCTTGCTGCACACATGGCACTACACTAAACTTTGTGCTAGAACTGCTCTGCCATTGGATTCTCAGAGGGTACTGAAGTATGTCTGATCTTGACAGGCTATAGAATCCTGAAGTCCTACGAGTCAGTATGATGACTCATTAAATGTGCTACCAAAAATTGTTAAATTCACACAGGAATCTTCTTTTACAGAACTTCTAACTTGCTCCTCCACCGTCACACGTCTCACTGCTCACAGATGAAGTGTTACACTATCAAACTTGCAGGCTTACAAAGTCAGTCCCTGTACTGAAAATGCCAGAAGGAAAACATATTCTGTACCCAATAAATCATATACCTTAGCATTGGCCAAAATAGCCTCTTCATTCTTGTCATTCCCAGTCTGAGACAAGTATGGCTGTTTTTCTCTATTTATATATTACTCCTTTTATCATCAGAACTATGATACAAAGCAATATACATCAAACACATTGTCAAGTGTTTGATAAGTTTATCCAGTGAATAAATTATGGAATAGAAAGTCTACTCTGAAGCCCATGCAATAAGCTACCACCCAAATCAGTGAAAGAAGAAAAAAAGAAGAGTACAGGCAGAAGAAAAAAGAAAGAAGGAAAAAAAAAAAGAGTACAAAACCATTTCTATACTCCACTAAAGTATTCTAAGTAGAACTGGGAAATATGAGATAAATGTCTCCTAACCACCTTAATGGGTTAACTGGCTCTATTGAGGGCAAGGGATTTTCATCAGCTGAGAGCCTATGCCAAAATTTTCTGATTTTTTAAATTCTGGCACAGACCTGTTTTCCTTTGGTATTTGTCTATTCCTGGCAAATGTCCCCCATTCCTTTTATGAACAATAAATCAAAGAAAACATTTAATTCTACTGAAATGACTACCTCTCAATAAATTATCCTTCTATTCTCTTTGAGGCACTGCTGCCTCCTTCAGTGACCTCCCATTCTTTAGATACTTTAAAAATGCCTTAATACATATCTAAACTTTTCTGTGATCCTCATTTCATTTTTCACCTTTGCTTTCCTCATAGTTTTTTTTGTGAAATTCATTTTCTAATACTCCCAGATCTCTCTCATACCTGGGTGTTTTATACCTCACATATGCCTGTGTCTCAACCCTTAATTACTTTTTCACATCTTTATTTACCCACACTGACTTTTTTACTTTCTAGTGTATATATTGCTGGATAAGACACGTAACCCTTGGCCACACATTAATTTATCATTGCACATTTTCCATTTCCCTTCTGTGGCCTTTGTACAAAATTCAATTACTTTATTCCATTGGATTTCAACCAAATCTTACCATATGTTTTGAAATTTCTTCCTCTGAATTTCAGCAACTTATCACCAACCATTTAGCTCTGACTTTATTATTAATGATAAAATCTGGGTTCCAAATATATAACCAGTTACACATACTCAGATGCACACAAGTTTTCTTTCCAAAGGTCCATACTGTGCAGCAGGCTGGGAGCCCTATCAGTGGAGCTCTACACCTACTCAGACTCACACACAGTTGGAGAAGCAAGGTCCTACTGAATTCTGGATTTTTGCCAAGTTTTCACTGGGCATATCCTGGAATTTGATCAACACATAGGACGTATTCATAGGTGAATAGTATGTTTAATTAATTTCACTTCCTATTCTGTTCAGCAAAATAGTCTTTTTTATTAGTTACCTCCTTTTAGATCTATGAAATACATGCACTGTCCCCTCAAACATAGCCAAACATTTTATATTTTTGGATTTCTGTTTAAGTTGTGGAGTCAAACAGTGAGCAGTCATGAGCCTGCTGGCACCATTTCTGTGTTGCTGTTGGATGGCTGTGGCCCTTGTGATTGGGCTTCTCAGTATAAGCACTCTGCAGCAGCTGCTTTTAAAGGTCTTTTTCCATAAGCAGTGGTGCCAGTAAGGCTAAACCAGACTTGCAGAGTTCAAGCACAAAGAGGATGCAATCACAGCCAAATATATTTACTATGAAAATGTAAATATACCAAAAATTACTTGTAGCGAGGTTTTCCAGTATTATCCAGAGCAATCAAGGAATCGACCACTTACTGCAGCACTTCTACAAACAGATTTTTCAGGCCAATTGAAAATGAATCCTTTTCAAATTCCTGGCCAAACTGAAAAATAAATACATATTGTTTCTATTTGGTTTGTACACGTTTGTCCAGCTATAAGTTCAAAGTGTATGAAAGACAAATACTGCTGTTTCCTGGGACAGAAAGATCATCAGTAACAGCTATCTGCTGACAGAGTATTAATGCTGAAACAAGGGAGCTGGCTTGGGATCTGACGCTCCCCTTACCTAGCAGAAAACTTTATTTTTGGGATAGATTTTGTGTTTTTTTGTGATTGGCCACAGCTGAGAAAGATCTTCTAAATACAGCTAAATAATTCAGAAAACCAGCCTTAAGATGATTCAGATAGGGCATTCAGAAAGCAAGGTACATGGGTTCAGGATTTATTTTGCATAACTTGCTGAGCTGATAGCTATTTCCAGTCAGAGAACTCATTATGCTAAGCTTTGGTAGGTTTCATCTTTTCCATTTTTTTCTCCACAGTTTTAATTTTTCAGCTCTCTCAACCTGTTGCTTTGTCACAAAGACTCTGAGGACTCTGGCATGTTGCTGCAACCTCCGATACAACAGGAAGCCCTCAGTAAGCAGAACTCCACAGGGTACTTTCATGCAGAGAAGTAACACTGGATTAAATTATATGTGTAAAAGCTAGCAGAACTCTGGAAGAATTCAACAGCGGTAGGGCTTGTGCAGAGGCAGAGGAAGTTGCAACACCCATGTAAGATGTGACACTTCCAGAGGCTTTGGCAGGACTCCGCTCCGCGTATCTGCTACACAGATGCAAATGCACAGCACATGCTTCTCTGCAGAGCTGTTAGCCACTGCTGCTACAGTGCACGAAGAGGGTTATTAGGCAGAAGGGATCACTTCACAAGACTTGCTCGCCAGTGGCGAGGAAACACCGTCTCATCGTGCGGACTCGCTCTTGTCTGCACACCTGTGCTCAGGGTATCTAACGTGCTGGGAAGCAGGCACGATCTGAAACACCCACCATAGGCAGATCCTGAAACAGAGTTTCGAGTAAGATCTTATTTGTGCATTTCAGTGCTTGTTAATCATATTCATTCACATTCCTAGCAGGCATATGGGGAGAGTCTATACAGAAGCCAGCCAAGAGGAAGAAGCAACTAAAATAAACAGATGGGTGGACAGGGAGGAAATAATATTAAGTAGTTAAACACATAATATAGTGTCTGGAGAGAAAAATAAAAGGGCTAAGAAAAAAATATCAGGGAAGAACACTTCTCTCCTTCCTTACAACATACGCAGAGCAAGTGATAAAGGCTTTTGGGGAAAAATGCTGTGTCTGTAAACAAATAAAGAGATTTTAAAGATTAATATAGGGACCTAGCAGCACACATAGAGCAAACATCTCCATTTTGTGTTACCCTGGAATAAATAAAAATAACTATACTGTCCTTTAGTGAGGTTCTTCTAGACTTACACTAATGTAATTGAAAGCAGAATCTGGCCCAGAAAGAGGATTATTGAATTTAACCAAAACATTATGATGAAGTGAAAAATCAGCAGAGGCTAAAATAGTGATGGATATAAACTCCAGCTGGTCAAATAATGAAAGGCAGACTCATGAAGATGTGACTCAAATCCGATTTTTTGCTACCAGTGAATTTACTCTCTTCATTATTCTACTAGTATCTTATTTAAAAGTTCAGTCATGTAGTCATGGCAAAGAAACAATACCATGTGAAAACTGTCACTGTAGTAAAAAATTCACCAAATGAACTATCCGAACTACACAGGAAAAAAACAAAGTATTGGTTATCAGTATTCACTCAAATGCAGGGATAGCAACTCACAAGGAGACAAATTCTTTGCCTCTCTGATTCCTCTACTACTTCACAGCCAGCTCTGGTGTGATCATGTCTTCATTAGGTGCAGGGCCTCACCAGCAAAAGGTGAACAAGACAGATCCTTAACTCAAGGATTTAAAATCTGGTTAATGAAGAATGCATATAAAAAAAAAATACCATAATGTGTATATTGGGAACTTTTTCATGTCTCTGAGATGACTCATAGTGATGGTGGCAAGAAGGAAGGGATGAAAGTTGGATCAACTCCACTTCCAGTTCAGCAAAACTCTATTCCCAGCATACTAGTAAAAAGCTAGCAACAACACTCATCACAGAATAATGAAGAATGTGGAAGCACTGGTAACCACAGGACAGAAGTGTAAAAAATCCAGTGTTTGGATTGGATCCAACCTGCCTGGAATAATTTGAATTTACAGAATTTCACATTACATTTTAAATGCATGTCTAGTCTGTGTAGCTGCGTACTAAAAGGAGATATTGCCTTAGCAGAAACCAGTAAGCACTGCCTTCCTGTCTGTCACAAAGAGAGAAAAAAACGCAGAGGGACATGAAGAAAAACTGAAAAGAGTAAAACAGGCACATCTTGGAAAATAGTGATAGAGTTACCATTCGGTTAGAGTCTCCTGCACCATGGCAGCTTCATGGTTGTGTCCATGAAAGCAGACTGCCTTTTTTTGGAAAGATGGTGACATTTGCTGCTTAAATGCAATAGAGGGAAGAAAAATGATGCAGCTCTGCTCTCTACATTTCCCAAGCGGAGCAGATATCCCAGGCTCTTGGCCTATTAGAAGAGTTTAGTGAGTGCATGGTACTTCCTTTTTCATTCCTGCTGCCTTCTCTCCTGTCTCTAAAGAAGAAGAAGACTATTTTGGACCAAGTGAGTTTTAGATATCGGTAAATCCCAGTGAATCAAACGTTCATCTTTTAGGATCTGGAGTAGACAGAGGAAATATGATAACTTAAATGAGCAGACAAAAATTTTATCTTCCTAGATTTGCTAGGGACGATCTCCCACATGTATTTTCTCTGTGAGATGTCCTCCTTCATCCCAAGAAACATGGGTATTCTATGGATTCACTCAAATGTTGCTATGCAAACGACGCGGCTGTAGGTACTGTGAATCCAACAGTTACTGATTTGTTGTGTTTTGGTGGATTTTTTTTGTTGTTGTTGTTGTTGTTGGGGTTTTTTGTTTGTTTGTTTTTGTGGTTTTTTGTTGTTGTTTTGTTTTGGTTTGGTTTTTTTGGTTTTTTCTTCTTCTCAAATGAAAATAAGTATAGAGGAAGGGGAGGAGCTGGGAGACAGCTGTGTTTCAGAGGTGCAAAAAAGTCTGAGGGGAATCACATTTATGGAGAGACAATGATTTTATTTTGCTCTAGTGCTTGAGGGGAGTGGAGAGGAAATTCTGTAAAGAAAAAAATAAAGTCTGCTCTGAGGCTGCTTGCCTGGGAATTACTTTGGATTGCTGCTGGGAGTGTGGAAGAGATATGCAGAGGAGAAAATGGTAATAATAAACCACAGGTTCATGTGAAGATAGGAAATGGAGTGCAGGGAAGCACAAAGTGTGCTGTGCTCCTCAGGCTGGGCTATGCTAGTGTAATTCCAGCTCAAGGACTTCCTAAAGCAATGACCTGAGTTTTCACAGACTTGGGAAACATGTTTCTGTCTTAGGAGATAGGTGTACTACAGAGTTACGCTGCACCACTATCTGTTACTATTTCCAAGTTTCTGAAGCCAGGAGAAAAAAGTAAATTAATAGTGCAAGCTGTTAGAAAATAATTTTAAATGATGGTATGCGGGTTTTATTCTCAGTTCTCTAAGTCTCAGTATTTAAAACATTTACCATGAGTAGTTTACACCTTTTCACCAAGAACAGCAACTTTTTGTTCGGCCTTTTTTTGCATTCAGATTAGCTTAACATCTCTCTATTTGTTGCAAAAAAGAACCTTTTGTAGATTTACAGGCTCACAGACTTGCAGGCTGCAAATTATGGTATTTTCCACAAGCCATTTACAACTGTACTTTTAGTTTTAAAAGATGTATCTAGAATTTTATGTTGCCTGCATTATCCCTCAGAATAAGAACAAGCTCATTAAATTCAGGGTTAGCTTTAGAAATGAACATTTCTTATCATTTTTTATAGATTGTCTTCCCCACTGAAAGCACACACCTGAAATTTCCCAGATCATAGGTTCCCCCAGGAATGGAATACCACGCTGTGCTCCCCAGTTTTGGATGAGATATTGCCATATTCTATTCAAAAGGTTCATATGAATTCATTGTTTTGGAGGAAATAACTCTTCATTCCAAAGTGAGTAGAATGGATGAGAAATTGGATTCTAGTTTCAACAAGTTTTACTAGCAGATCTGAAGAGTTTCCTTTCTATTTTTCATAAATAATGACGTTTTCCACTACTGGGAAGCCTCCCTTGCTCTGTGTTTGTGTTTAACTGCCACTTGTAAGAATTATGCAGACACATCAGTAGAAAAATCGCAGTTCTTCAATTGTGTTCAAAAAGCATGGGGATAGCTTTTCCTTATTATTATTGGTCTAAAAAGCATTAGTATTGACTTACAGATGGTCACCTATGCTGGAAGCTTATGAAAGAATCTTAAATTGTGGAAAGATTATTCTAAATTTAGGGAAACATCAACTCCCTAATGCTAAAGGTGGAGTCATGCTGCTAAACATATTAGTATTTCTTAATTCAAACACCTGTTCTGCCTGAAAGATACATAAAAAAGCTCTTATTTATTGCTTGCATCTCCATTTCAGATTTAATCTCACTATAAATTCATCTCATGTTAATTTATGTGCAAACAAAGACACACACATTTTAAATATCCGAAATGCTGGAAATAAACTTATTTTTAATTTTGTGCTTGTTTTCCATTTGTCAACCAGCAAATGAAAGGACTGAATAAATCATGCACTAATTGCCAGCGGTGCTAAATTTAGTGTGAGATCTGGAATCCTTTTGATCAAAACCGCTGAATATGAAATCGTCCTCAGCTCTCTAGGCAACTTTATCCGCCTTTCTATTCTCCATCTGTCAGTCACCTGGGAATTTGTGAACTATTCCATATGTCAGGCTTGTCAATCACAATGGAATGTGGGAACTATCTGCCTACTGCATAGGAATTCTTGTTAAAAATTAATCTGCATTAAACTAGATGTTCTATATTTTGAATACCTTATTGTTTAGTGTTGCTAAACATTTTTACCTATATAAGGCTAATGAGAAATTGTATTTGACATGATTATTTGGAAATGTTTCTGCAAGATTTTTTTAATATACACACAGATTGGTTTTTTTCACCAATTCTGGAACACTTGGGAAATGTTGATTTTTTCACCTATTTCACTTGTTATGAGTTTTCTCAATCAGTTCCTCAGGGTCTGGAATTTTAGATTCTTTCTCTTGGCCCAAAGGTGATTTTTGTTTCTAAAGAGAGGCAAGGAAGTCTGTTGCAGCCACCTTTGACTAGACAATTTTAGGGAGAGAAAATATATTCTCTCCAATCTCCTCTAAATTGTTCATTAGAACTTGTTGAACAATTGAATCTACATTAACAAAACCAAAATAAGGACATGGACAGTTGTTTCATGAAATGATAAGTTGAGATAGCTTCTATTTTGATTTAAAGAAATTTTGTTTAAAAATTCTGTTTGCTTTCCCTGTATTTTCATAAAGAATGATTTAAACATACCTTCTGTTACAATGGGGTGAGCTACAAATATATCTACTGAGTCTTCTGCTATCAATAAATAACTTTGGATCACTTCTTCAATTCAAGTTGAAAACATATAATTTTAAGAGGAATTAGCTCTAGTCAACTACAATTTTCTAAAGAAGGTTAAAAGAAAAGAACAACATTAAATAGCCTTTCCAAGAAATATTCCAAAAATTTGGATTCATGTTTGTACATTACATACAAATGGGTTTGGTGGGTAAGGCACACCTTGCTGAACAGCTCTTATGGTGGCCTCTTTTCTTATTCCAGCCCTTTCTCCTCTTTGCCCCCCTTCTTGCTGAAGTTTTTTTTCTGTTAGTCACCCATTTCCATCGGTGCAAAGATTCATGTAGGCGGGGAGCTGAAGTTCACCTTGCTTTTCTTACGTACAAAAGGGACACTCACTGAAAGTCAGCTTGGAGCAGTGATTCTGATTGCCTGCTCAGGGCCAAGGCATCATCCTCCTGCCTTTAGCTGCTGCTCTGCTACACTTAAAATTAGTAATGTTCATATCTAAATCACCAAAATAATCAAGTTATCACTGACAGAAATCTTAAATTTTGTACTCTTTCTCTTTTCTACTTCTGTGACAGCAACACTGCAAAACACATATCATTTTTGCTTCTAATGCCCTCATTAAAAGAAAATGTAAAGCTTATACATGTTGAAACCATGAAATATATACGTATTTTTCTGTAAGTCATTTAAAATCAGGAAAATATCAGAATCAAGTTTCTCCTTTATCTCCAATATATGGAAGAAATGCTTGAAGGTTATTTAAAGGATATTTACAAGCATAACTTATATAAATTTTTAAAAAGTTATTTATCATATGAAAAGGCAGATATGTAAGGAAAAATGATGTTCCTCAGACTTATAATACATTCCTTGATAACTCTAAGTTAGGAACAAAAAATGGTATTTCACTGCAATGAATGCTAACACAAATTGTTTCTCTTATTAACTTCTGTCTTAGAATCTTTCTCTAAGGCACATAAACATGAAATTTACATTTTATTTTAATTGTGACTGTGTTACTGTGAAGTTTTATTTAAAAAAGTTATACTGTCCCTTTACAAAGCTTTCATGACTTGTATTTCACAGCCTCTCTCAGGAACTAAAGCCCAGTTTTATGCTGTCTTCTGCACAGTCTACCTCTCTCTTCCTAGTCTGTACTTTTGGCTATCAGAATTTTGAACATTTGTACAAACAGTACTACCTTCTTTTTAGCAGTCTTGTGAACTTCTGTAATGTAGAAGCTTCATAAATACTTCTGAAAAAATTTCAGTGCTTTTAAACTATGTCAGCAATTTAACTGATTTCTTCCTCTATGGCTGTTAACAATATCATATAGTTATAAAGGTACAAGAGATAAAAAAATTAAAAATAATAAAACAGCACACAATATATACATAACATTGTAAACACACATAGAAAACCATGTGCTACAGACCAAGTTCAAAGGAAAAGAGGCTGCAGGAACAGGGTTTGGTTCTAAAGCCCCCTTACGCCTTAAAAGTAATTCAGTTTTTCCTAAGCTTCATTTTTGTCTCCCTTTTAATGAGATTGAAACTCAGGAAAGGACTTTGCCTCTAATCCCATGGCTACTTACATTTTTATTACAACCTCTCAGCTAGGACTCTGCTTCAAGGCTTCCTGGAGAAAGAGCCACATTGTGTTGCTTGGATGAAAGTATTGTACTTCAGTGGATTCTACAAAGAAGCTCACTAGTCTGGAGGGACTATTTTTCCTTTCAGAGTCCAAGAACTTTTGTAGGTATCAAACTGTAGCTATCTCAAAAATTTGTCACTTCACCTATGCATCACCTTCATGGCTTATTTTTATATTGTCTTGAAAAAAGGCTGGATGAGTCAGTGGGTGCCCCCACCAGACACTCCTTCTGTTGCTTTTCAAGGGAAAATTAGCAGGGGCAGTTGTACCTTATATTGACTAACCATTATTAGATGGTAAAAGCAACATATGCATGCCTTCACTTCTAAATGCTAATGATTTGAGGCAGAACTAGAAAGGAAAACTAGGAACTAAAAAGAAAATTAAAGCACATTTATGCCAGTGCATACAGGCAAAAAAAGCATAATGCACTAGGTGGCTCAACAGTTGCCTTGTTTTTAGGTATCCCAAACCTGTTGGCTGGTGTAGATAGGCACTGCAATTCTGTGTCTCCAGGCCTCACATGTAACTCTACATCAATCTTCAAGACAATTGATAGAGCCTGGAGTCAAGACTCAAAACCAGCCCAGGCTCACACCAGCTGGGAAGTATATTTTGAAACATAAACATTTCTGAGAGAGGAATTCCTTCCCTGATTTTTTTTCTATTAATTTTCCAACAGAAAAATAAAAAAAACCTAAATCCCAAAATGAATTTCAAAAGTTTGCTTTCAATTACTAAATATTTTTAGCTCTTCAAACTATACTTTGCATTGAGGACTGTTCTCCCAGCAACATTAGACAGCTCCCAAACACTGAGAAAGATGATCTGCTCCTCACCTTGATGTCACCTGCTTCTTCATAGTCTGCAGTGATGTGACTGTCCTTCTCTGACATCATTTTTCTGTCCCAGTGAGCCTGGATCAGGAACCAGGGTGAAGAGTCAATAGGCAAAGAATTTTATAAGACATTTTAAAATGTTTATATATTATCATACTAAAAATAAACCTCCAAAAATTAACAGAGCCATTATATGCTGTCTTGAAATTTCAACTAGATATATGTGAATTTTATAGATATAATGTATTTATTTTTACATATCTATGTTTATACATGTATATACACCTACATATATATATACACACATGTATTGTCACAGGTAGTTTCTTTTTCAATTGCTACGTATGTGTTATAGAACTGATTTAAATATTTTTCATTCAGATACTCCAAATGGGTAAGAGGGTAAACATGTAGAAAAAAAACTGAACAACCTAGAAATGGTCAAAGGCAGTTGTTCCTTTTAAAGTTACTGTGGTGCTGTGTTCATGCCAAAAAATCATAGGAAAGCTGCAGGGAGAATAAAGGAGAGATCGAAGTTTCAGCAACCTCCTCTCTCAGAGTGCTGCCCTAGAGTGCTAAACCAAGTATAGTTTTGTCTTGACTTTTTATTGTAAGACTGTGAGTTTGGTGAGGGAAGACTTTTAATGGTGAGAAAGACATAATGTTTACTGTTTCGAGAGATATCATGAGTTCTAAAGACCCCATTTAGGAAAGATAGCAAGAAAAAAGAGAAGCTTAAAGGTGCTATGTTTGATTTTGGCAGAGTTTTTCTTCCTGTTCCTTACAGCAGAAAATTTTCTGTATGGCTGTATTTCCGTATCTGCATGCTTTGGGTATAGCAAATTATCCATGAAACTGCTGATTTACTATGAATTAAGAGAAAAGCAGATTTATGACAGTACAGCTGTTAATATATTTCCCTTTTATTGTAATTAGCCAAGACAAATAATGTTTCAGAAAGAGAGGAAATTATCTATCTATAGAAAATGAGAGATGTCCTTAACAGAAAGATAACCCACCTTCTGAAGTTTACACTCAAGACTATAATG
>VWZV01001108.1:59282-127501 GCA_013397155.1 Irena cyanogastra | reverse complement strand
CCCGCCACTCATTAAAAAAAAAAAGTCATTCTGTGATGCAAAAAAACGTGTTATCTATATTGAAGCCACAGAGACTATCCAGGTATTTTATCAGGATATTGGGACACTACAGGAAGCAGCAGTCAATTAATGAAGTGTTGCATTTTCTTTCTTCCTTAATTTTTTCTTTCTTGTCTTGCCCTTGCTTATTAGAAAAATTGGAAATTATGATAATAATAATAAACATACACCCACACACTCACTCCCCAATATAAGTTATTGGATATATATTTTCCTGATTTGTAATCTCTCTCTGTACTGTAACTTTAAGAGAAATTAATCATTTTACATGTGGCCATCACTTTTTTTTTGACTTTTAGGTGAGGCATGGACATGCACAATCACATCTACACTCACACAAAATGGTCAGTATTAAAAGCTAGCCATTGCCAAACAGTTCAGTGTTGACCAAGAAAACGTAAATTCTGAGTATAAGGGAAAGTCATGCTTAGCCTTGTTTTGGTTTTGGTGACCCATATATATATGTGGATCAAAATATACCAGTAATAAATTTTTAAGCAGCCTTTTTTCACTTCTCTTTGCTGGCTAAGGATGACTTAAACCTTGTGCTGTTGCCTAGCATAAATCTCTTCCTGCTTCTTCCCCTGATTTCCAGCAATGAGTAAGTATCACTTCAGCTTCTGGCTGATCACAACTGATTGGCATCCAGGACAGAAGGATCTCTCCCAGAGACCACACGAAGGTACACTTCAACATGAAAGCTCAGCAGTCATACTGAGCTCTCTTACTATCAGCCATCTTCAAATAAAAATTAGAAGGTGTTTAGCCTGCTTCCTTCACTGCTCTTGCCTTCCACTTGAGACTGCAGCTTGTGCCCTCACTGGTGTGGAGATTTTTGGATGACAGCTATTCATCAACCCTTAGCCCAATTCCAGAGACTGTCCTTTCTCTCCATTCAAAGCAATAGGCTTAAGAAAAAGATCTGAGCAGCTCTTGCCTTCTCCAGTTGTAAAGGGTGAACTCTGGCTCATATTACATAATTTGTAAGATGCAGCTCTTCCTCTGTAAATCAACTGAAAAAGGAGCTTCACTGTCACAGAAATATCCAGGCTTGAATCTGTCTTATGGCTGCTTTTATTTATTTATTTATGTGTTTTGGGGGCAGGTTATCTTGTGTTGTTTTGGTTGGGCTTTTTTTTTTTTTTTTGAACAGTGGAAGAACACTAAAGCAGTACTTTGAAAAATGTTACAAGGTATAAATAGCACTGCTGAGAGCGGAACACAGGCTTTGTTGTGTTATCACACAGCAGATCCAACAATATACTACAGATCCATATTGTCAACTGAAATGGAAAAGGAAAACAGTTCAACAAGAATGCTTCTTAGGAAAACTACCCAATTTACTCGTGTGTGTCTCAAGGCCAAAGCATCTTATCTTTGCACAAATCATTCTTCTGTAGTGAGTAACAGCAATACTTCAAGTGGTTTTCTGTTGTGTGTCATAACAGGCTTTCTATTGATGTCGCTAAAAAAAAAAGGCCTGTACCATGATTTTAAATGAGAAAGTGGTACACAGTTTTATTCTAGAAGAAAAATAGTTGTATAGCAGATGTTTTAGCAGCTCACAGAACCTGAAGAAATGCATGTTTTCCATATTAGCAATAATGTTTTTATTCTTTTATTATAAACTATAAGGTTGAACGTTTTACTGCACTCTGCTAGTTTGAGGGATTTTTTTTTTACTTTTGAGGTTAATTTTATCAGTTTGAGAGCAAATCTTCCCACATCAATGGAAGAAAAGTATTCAGCCAATAGTGATCAGTTTTTATTGTGCAATCATTACTCAGTTACTCTAGTCAATGCAAAGATATTGGCTCAAGTACACAAGGCCAATTAAAATAGGAACACTGGCAAGAAAACATAATGATACTTCCTTCAATTTATTAGTTACGGTAAATGGCTTACAATAAACCAAAAAGCCAGTAACATTCTGAGATAGATGCATTGCTTCTGTACTGTGGATAATTAAGTGTTTTGGTGGGAATTTGTTCGTAGGACTGATATACAATTAGACAAATTTGTTCACATATCATGTTTCATTGAAGTCTGTATGAGTCTTCTATGCTTGGCAATGGGTCCTGATCCTAGATGCTTTTATGCCTGATTAATTGTCAATATTAGGCAGGAGTTTGCTCATTAGCTCCTAGCAGGGCACATCTCAAATTGCAGTAAGCTCCATTTAGAGATGATACGCTAACTGTTAATAAACTGCATGGATTGCATGTGTGTGTGAATCTCAGCTGACTATATATATATATATATATATGCATATACATAAACACACACTCATATATTATGCATGAACACACACACACAAACATGTACATACATGTATGTGTGTGTGTATATACATACACACACACAGGCACACATATACATAAGTTAGCTCCATGGAAGAAAGGAATAAATACAAATTATTCCCCTGTATAAAAGTTGTGGCTGCAAGTGCTGCTAACTTATTCAGGGCTCCCTAGTGAATAAAAACATCCCAACATAAATTTACTGTGTATTATTCATGCTACATTTTAAGTTTTCAATCTGTCATGTCAACTGCTTTAAATCATATCTAAACCAATGTGCTAAACAGACATCACTTTTAAACAAAAGGAAGTAAATTAAAGAACATCTTGCTGTACAACAGACATTTGTTTTGTACATTCATTTTCCAAGGACTTCATTTCTTGATCAGGAGAGATAGAAGGTTGACAGAGAAGTAACTGATAATGCAAACTATTTTTTTCCAGATCAATTTTACCTCCTAACTAGTAATACTGCTGCGCTCAGCAATTCAGCCTCAATGATAAAATCTGACTGTACTCAGATCATAAAGCACTTATCATGTATAAAAGTAAATATGCTCTATTAACATAATTGTTTCTGCTTCTAATTTTTAAAACCCTTCCATCAGCTGATGATGAAGTTTGTATGACAGTATTAGTAAAAGTCTTTGTCCATGAAGCTCATGGGAGCCAACAGGAAGTTACAAAAAGGAATCAGCAAACTTCCCATTGTAATAGATTATGTGTGTTGAGCATGAGCACTAAAGAAAGAAGTGAAAAGTGAAAAAAACACAACCAAATCAAACATGGCCTATTTCAGCCTCGGGTGTGAAGAACAAATGTGTGGAAGTAGTGGTAAGGGCTAGTATTTAGCTATAAAACAATAAACAAAAGCAGTGATCTAGCTGGTTTTATTCTTCAATGAGACAATGCTGCCTCCACATTCTCTGGTGCTGTAACTACATTTCAGAGAAGACAATGAGATACTTTCATCAGGAAATCTTCTGTCTTCCCAGTACCAACTGCAAGTTGTTACTCACAGTGCTCAAACGTGAGAAAGGGTTGTTTGTGTATTTTTTCATGCAACCTTACTAAGAACCAAAGATTACCAAGTTGAATGAATGCAACACATAAACCTTGGGTTAACCAAAAAAAGAAATATGAATATAAATAGCTGTCTATAAATAGCTATAGCAGATCTCTGTTGGGAAGTACATGAAAAGACAGAAAAAAATGTAAAGAAATGGCCTTTCAGAATACCCAGAACAGACCAAATTTTGCTTTGATTCATTTTTACAATATTTGTCAGATATAGTATTCCAGTATCAACAATAAAGGGTATTGACTCACATTTCAGTAACTTCAGCTTAAAAACCCCAAACTATCTTGATAATAGCATGAGGAATTGAACAGTTAAAGGTCTGTAATGAGTCCTCACATGCTAACACAAGATCAAACATGTCTGGAATATGGTTCTGTCAAACAGAGGCTCACAGACAGAGCTCACCAAACTTGGGAATAAGTAAGGTGCTGTGGTTATCTCTGAATCTAAAGCAGTTAAATGTCATTTTTTCAAGACTATTAGGTTTGAGGTAAAACTAACACCAATTAAATTCTTAATTAAAACCAGCTATTTCTTTGCTTCAGACTTTAAATTTTGCATCTCCTGTGACACTGAAGGAACATATTTGTGTGTAATGCAAAAACATGGAGTATGAGTTTTGATTTTACAGAGAAAATATTTTCTGATAATTTTTAAAGAATATAAGACAGCATTTTGGTGACAGAGAAAATGTGCCTAGATTGGAAACTCACAAGTCTTCAGTTACCTTCACCCCATGGTCCTCCCATCCCTTCACACTGAAAACAGATGAATCAAGGCACAGTTTTGGCACAAAGAGGGATCAAGTCACATCTGTTGAGGAGCAAGCTAGAGAGTGGTGAGCATTTCATAAATTAAGGTCTTTACAGACTATGAAGAAGCTGGAATCTAAGAGATTACTAAAACCTCATTTGAGTTTTAATCTAAGGATTAATCTAAAACTGTGACTAATGCACTTTGGGTGCTTAATGTTCCACCAGTTACGTTAAAGCACATGCTAAAATTTACATGATCAAGAATACGTCTAAATACTGCACTAATAGGAGTTGATCACTGCTGAGAAAATATGTAGAGGGAATTAACTAATTATGGGGAAAAGCTGCCTTCTTCAGTGAAATTAATTGTGGAAAAAAATTAAGTGTTTTCCTTCACAATATCAAAAGGGAGTCCCATGTTCAACAACTGTGTGAGGACTAAGCTGGGAAAGCATGGATACCTCTTTACCCATGTTAGACACATGAGGATTCTGCATTTTTGACTACTAAAATAACATGAAACCTTACAACATAAAACCCTACAACCTCTCTAACCCACAACTTCAGAAGAGGAGGCTTACATGACACACTTTGAAAGATATCATATTTTCAAGAAAGTGTTGGATGCCTTTAAAATCATGCAAATTTAAGCAGTTTCAAGTAAGGTACTACAATTTCTCTTTTTCTTTAACAGACTGTTCTCTGAACTTTTCTGTTCCTGAACTTTTAATAAACCTTATTTTGGGATCTTGCTGTCATTAAAACATCTTTTTCAGAGTGTCACAGTGAGGTTAATGTATAGTAAGCTCTTTTAACGACAGAGATTACAGTTTAGTTGGTTCTTAACTCACTAAAAATGCTGCTGATTTGCTGGTGTATACAGACAATGGAAATAAGGTTGACTAATAGAAGCAAAATCGCCTTCATCCATTACAAAATAACTTGTAACTTTTATAATTTGCTCTGCAGAGCAGCAGAGATAATAACTTTGTCCACGTCCATATGGAGAAGTCTTCCATTTCCTAATACCTGACACACTTGAACACTCCAGGGTTCACTATAAAGCAGAACATGCTTCTGCATTAAAAGAACAATCTCCAGCAATCCACAAAGTAAATTATTCATTTATCATACTTAACCCTGTTTCAGAACAAAAGCTTTTATGGTGAGATACCTGTACTCAGATTCCTAGTTCTAGGGGTGTAAAACCAGATCGTCTGTCATGATTGTCATCATTACTGTCATGACATGGCGGTCATTACAACACAAGAAGAAAGGAATATTTTACAAACTCCTTAGGCAAAGAATAAAGTCTTGAGCAATAGAGAGACAAAACATTAACCCTAAACCTGAGGCTGTTTCAAAAAGCCTTTGGAGAAAAGAAGGATGAGTTCAAAAGAAGGATGAGTTTTCTCCACCTTGGCTGGTGGTAAAATAAGCCTAAGCTCAACTCTTTGCATGATCAGCACTGAAGGAGACTTAAAAAAATAGAAGTGGCAAGGGTCAAGACTAGCTGGGTCTTTCATCTTCATCCCTGATCTTCTCCATTGATTTGCCAACTTGAAATACGTACTGCAGGATAATGACCGGTCCCCTAGAGGCATAATATTTTTAAGATGTGAAGGTTGCTACTCCTCGTCTTCCTCTTACAAAAAAAAAAAAAAAAAGTCAAAGGTTCTTGAATCAGATGACTTGTTGACAGCAAACATGGTATTTGAATTATGAGCACATCAGAGAAAGACATCAGTGAGTTTTGCCTTAAGAAATGCAGAAGATAAATATGTAACTATAGAGTACTGGAGTGTAGAGCCCTGTGCTTTCCAGCAGAGTGAAGCATTAGGTATTGAAGGCTGGGTGAAACAAGATGATGTTTGGTGCTAAACATCAGCAGCTGCCCACTAACTATAAGGCAAGCTCCTATACAACCAGCTGTACGTGTCCAGCCAGCATGAAAGATTCTGAACAGGAAAACTTTCACATTTAAAACATCTAAATGGAACCTGGGGAGAGAGAAAATAACAAAAACCAGAGAAAATTAGAGAAAAGGAAGCAAGCATAAGCTTGTCTCTCAGCCCAAGAAGACACCCTTTTCTGATGTGGTTCAGCACTAAGAGGAGAGCTGACTGTCCCCCCTGATAGGAATGTTTGCTGGCCACATAAAAGACTGGAGGGTCCTGATGCAAGACCACTGTTGATTAATGCCTTTGCCTGAAGAAGCATATTTGTTTCTCTTGAATACTCCCAGTGAATTATGTTTCCAGAGTGCCAAGGTACAGCAAAAAACCCAGATCATCTCCATGCCTACTAAAATTTAAGTAACCTCTATTGAATACTTTAATACTAGTCTTTTCTGTCCACCTAAGTCAATAAGAAGGATTATCTAAAGGAAAGAACCAGAAGAGAAACAGTGAAAGTGTTATAGTTAAATCTGTGGTTGAGCTTATCAAAATGCTCAGACAGTTATGATAGTTCATGCTCAGGACTTTCAGATACTGTGTTTCGTGTCAGGAAGGATCCACTCATAATAATTTTACAAAAAACTCCTTTGAAAATTGGAGATGGCTGACATGGATGGCATGTATTTGTTTTTTTTGTTTTTTTTTTTATTTTTCCAGTCAGGCATCATTCTCTTAGCTTCAAAATTAACCATAAGCAATGAGCAAACCCAATATTTTTTTAAAGAAAAATTCAAGAATGACTGAGAAAGCTCAGCCAGGAACTGATTTAAATTATTCTTGCCAAAAAGTGAAGAAACACGCTCCTATTGTAACTGGATACTGAATCTAAAAACACAATGATAATTTTCTTCTGAGAGGGAAGGGAACTTAGACCAATACATGTAGGGGAAAAAAACATTTAGAGTGGTTTAAAGAAAATGTCGCCTACATTTTTGGAAGCAGAGTTGACAACATTTTCATGATTTATTAACTTTCACATGGCAATGGCTGCTCTTTCAAAGACAGGTTGCACAATCAAACCACCGACAGCACTTTTGGGCTCCAGAGGTTTCCAAAACTCACTAACTTGGTTCTCAAGTAGTTTTTGCCTTTCCTTTTCTCAGGTCAAAGATACAAGTGGGCAGGACAAGTCTACAGTGTTTCTTTGTGGGCTATTATGTCTGGAATGCCTCACTTTCTGGGAAGGAGGTTAATGAGTGAGAAAAAAAGAGAGACTGAACTAATTTATAGTGATAACAGAAAAGGGAACATCATTCAAAAATCCAAACTTCATCTAAACTGCTTAGGGATTTTAAGTTCTTTTGTATTTTATCAGTATTATCAGCTGTACTCTTGCACTCTAAAGTTATTTTTAAGCCAAAGTGGAAGATGAAATTGTAAGATAAATACTAAAATGAAAAGAAGGGAGACCTAGAAATCTCTTAAGAAAGTCAATTGTTAAGACCCTTTCTTGTAGTACTGACAAATAAATTGTTCTCAATAAGTTTGCCAAAATACTCATAGGCTTTAATTCATGTAAACAGACTTTCCCCACTTTAAATTGAAAAGTACACAGGCATACTCAGGCATATTTCATCCTTCTTTCTACATTCATTGCTGCTTTTGTAGCTCCAACACATTGAGTGGAGGCCCAATGTGTCTATTAGCGGTGAAACCACAATTCCAAATTCCAGTAAAGACACTGAAGCCGAGCAAAATTTGTCATTGTAGAAATTTTGACTGAGTCCTTATGAAATCCAAGCATATTATGCACAACTCCTTTGACCTCTCCAGAGTCTCTTCAGTTTCACCCTTGCTGGAGCAGAAGTAAAGATTTTCCTTCCTTTTTTTCTCTCTCCAGTTATTTATGATTCATTGTCTACTTCAACAAAACAGTACTCCCCAAAGACAGAAAAATACTTCCCAATTCTCCTTTGTCTTTCTTTCCATTCTTCAGCTGCACAGAATACAACATTTTCTGAAGAGCTTACATCCTTTTGCTGGATCTAGTAGAATGGTCTCAACATATCTGCATAAGCAGAGAAAACTAATTTCTGAAAGCAAAGCTTACTCTTTCTTTCTTTCTTTCTTTCTTTATTTATTTATTTATTTCTCCTAGGATGTTGAATGTACTTTTTGTTTTATTTTGAAATTATGAGCTCAGGAGAGAAACAATCCAAGTAAGCTGAGTCGAAGTCACTCCTCAAAAAAAGAGAGGAATAAACTAATGTACATCAAGACTACTCTACTGTTTTAATTTTATATACGTGGAGGTAAAAACAGTATCTATTTATCTTAAGAATTTCCTGATGCAAAGTGAATATAGCAAAATCTCAAATACATGCAGCAATGAGAAAAATCTGAGATGTAAATTCCAGTGACTGATTTACATTCAATAGACTCCTTTACCATTTTTTTCTCAGATTTCATTTATCCTCTTTTTCTGCAACTTTTACCACCTTTATTCACTCACTTTATTCACTTGACTCACTTGAGGTAAACCAGGCCCTTATCAAACACTCCTACCCAGGGGCTAGTGCAGTGTAGTATTTCCTTGGGAAGACCAATGTGAGGACCCAGGCTCTGGGAGTCACATCAGGGGTCAGCTTGGGCACTGACTTCTGTCTTTGTGCTGGGCTCAGTCAGCAGAGATGCTAGCATCCTGATGAAGCTACAGGTTGTTGTTTTCCTGTGGCTTTTCCCTGTGCAGCCCAGACATGATGGGAATTGCATGGAGGCTGCTGCCCCAGCTGCAGATGCCGGAGCTGAACAAGCATTCACAAGTGACACACTCAATCACTTAGCCATGGTAACTAGTGGAAGGGTCAGACAATAATCTGACCTTTGAGGAGTAGCTATTAAAGCAAGGAGGTCAAACCCATCCATTTCCAGAAACAGTCATAGTAGTACACAAAAACTGTTCAGCTGGACTGTAGCCTTAAGTTCTCTCAACATACAGACCAGATGTTGTTACCACTGGCAGAATCTCCTCTCAGTACCACCTTCACAGAATCCCACAACTAGACTAGTATTTTTCATGAACAATGCTATTTATAGAAGATAGCTAATAAACTTGTCTTATGAATTAATGTCCTTTTCCTGGGAGAGGCAAGCATAAGTTACAAATCCTATATGCCATCTTCCACAGAAAACCACAGGTGCTCCAGAAAGAGAAGAGCTCCATCGATGGGCCACAGACCAGTGAGGTGAGACCTTGTGAGAGGACAGACAACCAGTCAATGCTAATTCCTCTCCTCCAACCTCACCTAACACAGATGAATAATAGCCAGCTATTACTGGTGCCGTGGAGATGATATGCAGCAGCTGCTTGAAGACTGAAACAATGTGGTGGGTTTGTTGAATGCCAGACATGCTGCTCAGCTCTGCACTCCAGCAGGGTTTCAGGGATAACTCTAACTCCGAAGACCACAGAACTGGCTTTTCAAAGTCGTGATTCATGTACATTAACTAGGAAAAGTAGGACACAACACATGCTCCTATTCTAAAGGATTTCAGTGCCAAGACACAATTTCTCATCTCAAATTAACTGTTGGTTTTTGCCTTCCTTGATGTTCCTTTAAGTCTGAAGAATAAGAATTTAATGGCAGTTACAAGCTGATGTAGATAATGAAACTCTATGACAGGGCTACTATTTTCAGAATTGTCTTCTGAAAACATTTTTTTAATTTCAAACACTTATTTAAATATATATATGTACACATGCACAGACGGAGGAAGCAAGCTATCAAAACTTTAATGAAATTTGGCTATTTCTCATCAGGCTAAAGAAGAAAAAGGTTTTTTTTTCTTTGTGTTTAGATATTCAGCTGAGCCTCAGAGAGACAGAAGATAATCCAGAGTTTCATAGAGTCCCAACTGCCTTAGAAACATTGAATCAGCCCACTAAAGTCATTGCACTTTCTGAGTCTGTTTTTAATTTTTTAAGATCAGGAATGCAGGCTTTTTTGAAAGAAAGTCCTTTTTCCTCTGTGAATTGAGTTTCCCTGGGTGTCTTTTAATGTCATATGATTAGGTAGACAGATGCACTACAAGGATAACACATTATATGACATAGGAGAGAGTGACCTTAAGCTGCTTTATTTTCTCCATATCAAATAAAGGTGATTATTATATAAAATTGATCTTAGGACACTTTCAGGGATTGACCAGTACTCCTTTTTAGGATTTCAATAGAGTCGGCTCAGATCATATAAATGGTGTTTTATTTTTAAATCTAAGTTATTTTCCAGCTTCATTCTTATGGGTCTGTCACTGTTTAAACATCTTATTTAGAGAGCTAAAGAATGATATATCACCACATAGGTGTGTATTTTGTTTTCCTGTCATAGATTATTTTATTGTGTAACTCACCTTCTTTCTGGAGAACTTTGCTACAGTTCACACAGAGCTAACCACAGATTTCTCAAAAAAATTATGATCCCTTCACACTAATGGATAAGTATTAATTTCATGCTCCTTCTTAGAATTTAATAACATTGCTCTGGCACATAATTTTTAATTTAGAATTTATCTTATGCATATATATATAAATATTTTGTGAGCTTAAGACCAAATTCTATCCTTATCTGTAAAAATGAAAAATATTAAAGAACACAAAATAGTTCTTACTGACAAAGAATTTCTGAGATAAGCTCCAGCTTTGTGTACTGACTTTAAGTCACGAACAATAGTAAGAGTAAGATAATTCAGCCTTTACAACCAGTACAGAAAGCTGAATCTGTCTCATTTTCAGCATTAGGCAATACATGAAACCCACCTGGGGATCCTGGGAAAGCCCATTCAACACTCATTTTCAGCTTTGTTTTGTTTTTCTCCTCCCACTTCCCAGCCTACATGAACACTGAAGGACACACAATCCGTCTTGTTTTCCCACCTGTAACAAAGTACACTGGGGCAAAAACCCTGCCAGAAGAACTAGGTTATAAATGGGATCTTAACCCGTTACAGCTGCACCAGACATACAAATTGGCTGCATGTGTTGTGTTCTTTCACTTTAAATACACTCTACCTTTAGAGGTTATTCTTTAAGCTATCTTCTGTTGCCATAGGCACACTAGGTTGAACAGATCTAGTTAAACACAAACAAGACAAAAATAAAATGTGTGAACCTGTGCCTTGAGAAAAAGACACCCTGCCTTTTCCAAGGATTCCACAGAATGAGCATTTTTGACAATATTTATATATGCTGGGTTTTCAACTCTACCTTGGACCTCCAGCGTACAACGATTCTACACATACACACCCACACTGTACACACATTGGCATATGGTATTTACAGTACACCTTCCATATTATCATAGAACTTTCTTATTTCCCACTATGAAACACAGAGAAAATTTATGCCGTGTTGCATACAGTATGCTGTGTTCAAGTGAACTTTACTACATACAAAGTTTCAAGAGCAGGTCTGTGCGAATCATTAACTTTTCAAAAGGCACCAGTTCCCTTCTGTCACTAATGACATGCGTAACAGTTTAATGTAATGCTACTTTTAATTATCAGAGCCCTTTCTTTAAATATCAAATTTCCCTCTCTAAATTGTCCTGAGTTCCCTTTACAGTCTCATCTGTCACTGTAAATGTCATCACTTTATTCCTTCTTTGGATGCAGTGACAGACCCACTCTTATCCCCAGCTTTATCTCTTTTTCCATCCTTTATTGTACTACAAAGATCCCTCTTTCATAGTTTACAGCTGTATCCGCTTTCCACACGTGGCAAATGATTGCCTCGGTAAAGGTATTTTCTGTTTCAATCTTGCATTTTCCCAAGGGAGAACAAAAGGGACAAGCTTTCTGGAGTTGGTTTCACTGAGAAAATTGTTTAGAATTGCCTCATTCCTCAACAGATTAACGAATGCATACAATCCCGGCTTAAGTGCTATTGTACAGCACAATTTGTCCATTATACTTTGTCCCTTCCATTTATAAAACCCCCTCACCAATTAAAGTAATACAGCCTTCCAATACCTGCTCCCAATTAAATCTGAGCTGTATTACCTGCCTTGATGCAGCTGGTCACAGACTCCTACCACTTACTAGCATTCATTAGCCCAATTCATTATACAGGGGCTGGTGGCAGGAATTCAAGCTACCGGCTTTATTCAGGGGCCATCAAAATTATCAGCTTTCAGCACAAGGCCCCAGTAAGAACAGGATTAAGTGAAGGGAGAGGGAATTCATACAGTAGCGAAATGTCATTGTTTCACTTTGCTTATGTCTCTTCTAGATCAGTGCATCAGGAGCATCCACTGGGTGTACAAAAGAAGACAGCTGGTCACAACTGGGAGAAGGTCTTTTGCTCATTTGCTTTCAGTATAGCTCCTAATTTTGTTTTCCTGTGCCTCTTGCCTCCCAGCCTCCTTGCTCCAAAAGACAGCCTATTGTCTGGTCTGAAGCTTACAGATGTGATCATTAACCACTTAAGCTCTGCTGCTGCAGACTGGCTCACTACAGTTTAAAGACAATCTTTCACTTATTGAGATGAAAAATACCTAATTTTTCTGACAAGATGAAAAATTGCTGAATGGCTGAGGTTTCACTGCCCAGTGTAATGGGGCTTTTCCAGGCCCTTGGTGCTCCCAAGATGCTCTGCTAGGTGATAGCGTGCGGCGTGGCAGGTTGTGTAGAAGGAAAACCCATCTGCTGCTCTGAAGTGGTTGAAGTGTCAATGCCCACTCTGTAAGTGAGCTTCCAGATTTTACTGGATGGTGGTGATTGTAAGACAACCAGCCACATCATAAACTTTGGAGTTTTCACAAGAAAAGGAATTGGGGCAGAGGAAAGGGAGATTTACTCTTGCCTGGTGCTCGGATGTGGCACAACAGTGTCATACTCCAGCTCTGCCCACTCCAAAGAAGACTGTGACCATGTCATGGCATGCTGCTGGCCTGTCTGAGGATGGTGCAAGCAGGGAGATTAAAAAGAGAAGAGAAACAATAATATTTCCTGTGAATGTAGTGAAGGGAAAGGCTTGAAAAATTCAATCTAGACAATTTTGGACCAATTTTAAGCTAATTCTTTACGGCAAACACTCATCCCTTATCAAGGATCAGCAACATATGCACATCCATCGCATTTTTTTAAGGTGGTGGAGGATGTATATTAGTGTTTTCCTCTCAATTAACTTCTAGGCAATTTTCCCAACTAAATACATAACATCTTTGGCAACATGCCAACCAAAACCTTAAGACCCAATGCTAAATTCTGTACTTATACAGGCAGCTTAGATTCTCATGCGGTGAACTGGAAGAATGCCAGTAGCTCCCACCATAAACCTAGCAGTAGGAACACTATATATATTTTTTATCAAGAAACTCTACTTTACTTTTTCTAAGACCACTTCAAAACTGCATCATTTTAATGTTCCTTTAGCACAAAATAAAAGAAAGATTTAACCTGCTATTAAATTAACCCAATTAGCCATTTATTTCATGTAACCTTACACTTCTGATGGCATTAAATCAAACACACCAACATGTGGATTTTTTTTTTTTTTTGTAAGTTATGGTAATTACACACTGCCTGCTAGACAATAAATTTCTCGCTAGCCTTTTGCCCTGTTCTCTCCCTCTGGAAGAGGATTATTAGAACAGAAGCATTTCAAGACCCCTCCTTATATACCTCATAGAATGCTGTCCTGGAAAAAGATGGAATACCTATGCACCTTAAGGCATAAAATAAAATAACCAAAAAAACCAGATAAAAATGGGGGTTAAAAAAAAAAAAAAAGGAAAAAGCCAAAAGAAAAATTTAAAGAAGGAAAAAAAAAAGAAAAGAAGGTAAAATATTTACAAAAGGCTGGTTTCCAGGATAAACTGAAGTGCAAGTGAGAGTAGACACTATATGTTGTCCCTGTCATTTGACTCAGATCATGTACCAAAGGCCACTGATAGCTGGATGTTATGTTTTTTTTCCAATATCATTTTTCTGGGGGGAGTGGGGAGAAAGAAAACCCAGTTCAAGTAAAAACTGGCAAGAATCTGTGATCAGAATGCCCAAATCTGTCTCTGACACATTCACAGAGAAGCCAAACAACCACGTGTGGCACAACTGCCACCAAGGGCAGGCTGCTGTTCCCTGACGCTCTGGCCCTCATCTGCCCTGCAGGCAATATCCTTTGTGGCCAGGTTGCCTTTGCTGCTACCCTGTGCTTGCCAGGAGTCTCCTCCACTTGCTGGTGCCATTTTGTCCCATTTTCAGGCTGTCAGTGAAGCAGGTTTATCGCAGAGCAGAGGAGGAACTGCAGCCAGCCCCAGGACGCCCAGGGTCCTGCCAGCAGCACCCTGCACGGTGTGCACTCGGTGTCCCAGGAGAGGGCTCGGAGCAGCTCCTCCACCCTGGAGCAGCATTCCCATTGCACACCGTGCCTGTGTGCAGCTCTGGCAGGAAACTGTCAGCAGCATATTGGGTATCCTCACAAAGCAGGGAGAGTGCCCTCCTTGGTTCTGTTTAGATGTCTTCGTGGGGGCTTACTTTCAAAGATGGCTCTGACTCCTGACCCTGCTGCAGATGGCGTGGCTGTTGCCTTGGCAGACTGCCACTCACATCCGGTTTCCAGTCTCACGTTCTCTTTCTTTTACAACGTGGGTAACCCTGCTCCCGGCTTTTAATTTTTCCTCCTTTCCCCCCTTCCTCCCTCTCCCCCCGCCCCTTCTTTTCTAGTTCCCCTGGCAGGCACAGCTCCTTGGCTCCAGAAGCTTGTTAGGTATTTGTCATTAAAGATTTTACTGTTCCTTCCATGAAGTTCACCCACAATGACAAAACTAATGAATGACTGTAAGAAGCATCATGATATCCTAGCTAAAGGAAATGAAAAGAATGGCTGAAGTGTCTTTCCTTCTTTCTTTTTTTCCCCTGGCTGTCAATGTTTTAATTTCTCAATTAAATTCACTTGCAACCCTAGTAAGCATTAGCAATCTTTTGAATCTTGTGTGGGGTTTTAAATATGAAGAGCTTTGTTATCTTCACAGACTTTTAAAGATAGTTTGATAAACTG
This sequence comes from Irena cyanogastra, assembly GCA_013397155.1. Lineage (NCBI taxonomy): Eukaryota > Metazoa > Chordata > Aves > Passeriformes > Irenidae > Irena > Irena cyanogastra. The sequence goes on along the minus strand of VWZV01001108.1, from coordinate 112,352 downwards.
TAAATAGTACAAATTTGATATGGCATCTTGATTTGATGTATCTAGAAGACTTTCTGAAATAAATTACTTCAAACCTTTTGTCTGCTATTAACTCTTCAGGAATCACACAGTATTCAGTAATGTGAAATATGAACAGTTCTGAATCTGAAATAATCTGAAAATACATAACCATTACTGTTTAATCCAAACAGTACTGGAGAAGTTCAATCCTTTTAATTTTGTTTCTTCTCTCTAAAGAAATGTTTGCACCTCAGTTCTTTACTTCACCTTTAAAAAATCCTTGCCTCACTCAAACGTGTCCTCTGCAGTTCTGAATTTACATATCTTCATATTCAAAGGTAAAGATTTAAAATTTTAACTTATGCAATACTTAAGATCACATTTTTATGCAGAATTGCCCTGTGCTCTACATAAAGACCCTTGGACTACCAAGAACCAGTCCAAGATTCCTGTTTTCTGGTTTCATTCTAAAGCAGGCTGAAGCAGGGAGGGAAGAGAATGAGCATGTCCCAAGCTGACACAAGCATGTCCCAAGCTTATGGTGGTAAAGAAGTTAATAGAAAGCCTTGGAGAAAATGGTCGTAAAGTCTGACCTACAAGTTCTGACATAAAAGGGGACATGTTTACACATGAGTTTTGCTGCTCTGGGATGCACTGTTACAGAATGTACTGTTTCTGCCTTTCTTGGGATTTTCACCAATCCTGAAAAAACAAGGGTTGGAGTATTCAAGAGAAGGTATTTCTTGAGATGAGAACAGAATTTCCTCAAAGAAAAATGAAAAACTCATTGTGGGTTAACCTTATCCCTAATTCCCATTACCTGGAACATTTGATGCTGTCATGTGGTCTGATTCTCAAGCAGCTAATGGTTCCCAAGTAATTCAAAACATTCCCATCTTCTAGCTAAACAGATTTCTTAGTTTAGTCCAAGCCAACTGCTCTGCCTTTGTGGGATCATCTTTTCCATATACTGGGTTCTTCTGGTGAGAATACCAAATACACGTGTGTCAGCTCCATCTTTACTGCACATGGATCTGTGCTATGACTGCTTTGTTTTAGATTACTCCTAGGCAAAGCACTGGGTAAATGAACAGGGACTTCCCATCTCTTCCCTTTATTTATTTACAATATGAGGGTTACTTATGCACAAACAAACAAACAAAAAAAGAAGGAAAAAGAGAAAGAAGGACACAGACTTTCAGGATTCCTCTTTGCAAGAAGATTCTTCCATTTATTTGCATTGCCACAACTGTTCACTGTGGTGAAAACAAACTTTGAGACACTTTTTCCATCCTGCCTGAATGACAATCTCAGATGTTATGGTACTGCCACTTTTTGGGTTTGTATTTTTGGCCTTATGTTGAGCAAGTCTTTCCTTACATTTAGGTACACAGTAGGTTCTTCTGACATCTGTACTGCCTCCTGGCTGGGATATATTATATTTCCAAAGACATTGGATTTTCAGAGATTTGTAGGATAGCAGCTGATTTTCTTAAATGCTGCTGTTCTCCATTGGAGGTAGTCCAGCTTGCAGACTGTGATTCCTTGAGGATCTTTGGCCCTAGCTGGAGAGTGTGCACTTGCTGTCCATGTTTCATATAAACCATTCAGTTGTGTGTTCAGCTACCATACCACAAATTTTTGGAACTTCACTTTGATATTTCAGACATTTCCATTAAAAAAATTCAGTGATGTGTAGATACTGCCTTAGAATGATTTTGGTCTTCTTCCATTTATCCAGAGCAGTGGCTATGCTTAGCAACTGCACACGGGAAGAGACTGCTCTGCAGGTAGCACTGATGACACACTTCTGCTCTTCCATCTGTACTCAAACTGAGCAAGAGTTTCCACAGATGTGATTAGATGCTTTACAAAACTGAAGTAAATGTTTTTGTTGTCCTCATTTTTCTTGGCTAATTTCTCCTTCAATTTTTCTACAATTTTTGCTGTTGTGTTTTGTACTATTGATTTAAGACATTGAGAAAAATAGACTAATAAGTTTCCATGATTACCTCTGGACATAGGTTTTTTTTGTTTTTTTTTTTTTTTCAGAACTATTCTGTTAATTTTGTAGCTTTGTTTAATATAGTCTATCAAAAGCAAAGGCAAAGTTGTTGTCCTTGTAATAGACACACCAACCTTAATATGTCTTTTAAAATCTTCTTTACTTTGACTACTTACTCTTAGATTTTTTTGTTCTAACAAAGCTGCTTGAAATCTTGTTTCTAGTAAGATGTAGTTTAATATATACACGGCATTTTGAAGTGCATACTTTGGAAAAAGCTACATGGAAAAAAGAACATGGTCCATGTTTTTTTTCTATGGCTTCTCTTCATCTTCCATTTGCAGCTCTCTGTGGTTTTATGATCATGTAAGAAGTTGTGATGGTGCAGAAGTTGGAGGCTTGTCCTGAATGATGTCTAGGATTTTGGAAAGTTCTACAAGTCTTGCTATTCCACCACTTACACAGATGAAATTTGATTAAATTTGCAACTTTCAATGATAATGAGAAACACTTTTTTTTGTTTAATTTAAGAATAAGTAATTCTGTATTGACACCAGTGATCACCTGTACCTACAAAATTGGTCAAACTGGTCAGACCAATGGTCTATTTCCCATCCCCAACAGTGCACAACAGCAGACACATAGGGAACAGCATAAGAACAGGGAAACAGCTGTGATACTTCCCAGCTCCCAGCACTGGGACTTATTAAGCCGTGGGTGGCAGCTTTGGGCTTAATAGTCCTTGATGGATTTTTCCTCCAAGAATAGGAAGCAATCTAAAAATTTCACACTGGTAACATCTTATAGCAAAAATTCTACAACTTTGTCTGCATTGACATCTCTGAAATCCCGGGCCACAATTCACCCTTTCACATAATTTTTGACATCATGTGTATTCAAATACTTGTGTGAATTTTCTGCATTTTAAAATTTGTATTTAATGAACCTTTTTATCTAATAAAACACCATCTTCAGAAAGAGTGTTGAAAATAGCTAAATTGCTAAACTTTTCTCCAGTCTCACCATAAACTGTAAATAAATTATCTTTGTGGAAGGTCATGGAGTTTATTTTGTTTTATTTTTGCAAGGATTGATTCATGTCTTGACTTCCATATTTTTCTAGGGGATTTGCTAAGAGATTGTAAGCTTCATAGTGTGTTATCTTTCTCTCCAGATTTTTGAAGACATTGTCACCTACAGAGTGGTTTGCATAGGCAGAGCAGTCTTGAATCTGCAGCAATCTCATAGACACTATATGACTAGTTCCTTTCTGAACCAAAAGATCCTTTCTGATCTTTCTCCAAAGTACAATGCCTTTCTGTAATTCTAATATCGAGTCTTAGTACTGGGTTTGCAAACAGAATAAACTTTTTGATCATTTTTATTTTCTTTGCATTTAACATTTTGTTCACACGCTGGATACAACAGATGCTGTCCACGTCCTGCCATCCTCATGGATGTGGAGAATATTTCTGCTGAGCAGAGGGGCAGACATTTCCTATAGTTTTTGCTCTGGGACGTCACTCATTCAGTCACATTTCAGCTGTAAATGTTAGCATTATTTCTTTCAGAAAATATATCCAGGAGCATATTAGCTATAGAAACTGCAGAACCAAGGTATTTAGGCTTGCTTCATCATTTTCCTTTTCCATATTCTGTTTTGTAACCAAACAGTATCATTGTTGCTAAAACTCTCTCCTTGTAGGTGTTCTCCAACTGTATTACTCCCACTGCTTCACTGCTTGCCTATGTGATGTACTCAAACACAATGTCTGGTGTAATTATCTTCCTCAGGCATGGGAGTTTCTTTTCCCTTGCATGGTGCAATCCACTACTCTTGCAAGTGTGCATCGATGGATTTCTGTCACTCTTTTCAACAGAAATCCTGCACAAAAAGGGGCATTCCTCTCCTCACTATGAATTCCTTTTTGGTGAAAGTATGTATTTTATCACAGCCTGACATTTGCGTACTGGTACTTCTAAATAATGCCATATCAATTTAGATATCTGCATAAGTCAAATAATTTGAGTATCCTATTGAATTATTTTCCTAATGCTTGTAATTTTCTTTCAATTACTTTTGATTTGGATCCTGTATAGTACAAATCTTATGTATTTCCATATTTTAAAATATATGGGATTTATTTCAATCTAGTGAGTTAACCCATTCTCAGTTATTTTAGTGGGATGTTTTTTCTAAACTCTTTTTTTTTTAAATAGGAAATGTTCCACCTTTTATTTTTCAAGACAAACAATCTCAAATAGGTTAAATAGTTCATATGGATTTTCTCCCTCTTCTTTACTGAACTTACTTCCAGCAACCCATGCACTGTAGATACTGCTGCCATTTTGCATGGTACATAATAGCAAATGAACAGCTATTTAGATTTTCAGATTACTTATTAAGAAGATACAATAAAGATATAATCTCATTTAATTCTTTCTGTCCTTAGTCCTATCTTCTGATTAGTTTCAGTAAGCCATGCTTTATTTCTAACCCCATGATTTTTTTTTTTTGTATAATGCTCATGTAAATGTGGAATAAATAGAGAAGGGCATGCTAAAAAAGAAATTTAGTATGACAAATTCGAAGTACACTTTCCTTCTCACCAGCTCAGCTGAATTCAGCAAAATGGGCAGAGGACAAAGCAAGCTTGCTCCATGAAAAAGATTCCTAGTGTCAGCCTTTGCCATCTCTTGCCAGAGATATCACTGGTTATGGAAAAGCTGCATTAACGCTGTCCTAGATTTATTATTTATTTGAGTGGTTTCACACAGGAGATCAGACATCTCTATATGTAACAGAGTAGAAGGTGTGGAGAAAATACTTTCTGGAACTCAATCCAGAAGAATAGACGGTTCAAGACTGCTGCATTCCTCTTGAGGGAACTTTTTAATGTATGTGTATGAATATAAATATATACTCATGTGCATATATACACACACATATATATGTATTGCTTACTTGTATATACATACACAGAGACAGCATGGGTGAACTACTACAAAATTTCATCAGCCAAAGCGAGTGGATATTATTTCACAGATGGTTGGAAGAACCAAGAATTCTCTTTGTGCTAGGACTTCCGTCACTTCCCAAAGGAGCTATACAGTATAATCAGTTTGATATACACGTGCAGTCATTTAGATTCACACATTTTATGCAACTTTGACTCACACTTCCTTTCTCCTATTCTCCATTTTGACAATTAATGTGTTTTGTTACTGAAGCAGCTAAAACATGCAGGATCATTTTTCTCCTATGACACTCAGTTCACTATCAGTTTCAGAGATGTCATCCTCTGACAACATATAAAACAAGAATGAGCTTTATTTAGGCATTTTGGAGTCAGTTTTTGCTTTTTATTTTCTAATTCTCCATTTCTATTTAGACCTTTAAGTAAAAATAGCTGCAAGACAGAAATATCACTACTACAACTTCTACTTCAGGGCTCGATTTCTTCAGTCACTGCTGCAAAATCTGTTTTATATAACTTTCTCTGCTAGCTAGCCAGGAGTTTTCAGAAACTCATTACTTTCCATTATCCCTTATTCACAAGGTTTTTCACCTAACACTTAGGTTCACTCTCTTAAATCAGTAACATTGAAACTGCTGAGCCTCAGATATATGCTTTGTATCTTCCTTTTCAAAGATGTGGCTAAATGAAGATCTGATTAATGACATTTTGCATCTTGTATGCACACCAAATGGTGTGTAGTGTGATCTAGTATCCTCATAAAGCTACATCTCTTGGCCATCTACCAGAATGCATGATGTGTGACTGTAAGTAGAGGGACCTGAACGTCAATTTGTTTGGCTTCAGGACTTCTAGACACGGCACACCTTTTGATCTCTGCTACAGGAATTGCAGGAAAACGGTTTTAACCAGGCCTATAATAGGTAAAAATTATCTAAAGGGTGGAAGAAGTGTTAACTAATAAAAGACTGACCCACCGCTCAAGGCAGGTAGCACTACATGTCAAGACTGAGTAGAAGACAGGTGTCAAAAGACCTCAGTTCCCTGTTGTGGGTAGGTTTGATCTTCCACAGGTGTAATGATTTCAGTCTCTGTAGGATGCCCATTCTGTTCATCACCACTGAAAATCAATGGATACATCAGTTTTAGGCCAAAACCAGCATAAGCAGTAGCATACTGAACAAAATAGCATATGAAGAAGGCAGAAGGGAAAAGAAGGGGATATTCATACCTGTTAGCATTGAATGCATAAATTAGGAGCCAATTTTTCTAATCCTCAGTGCAGAAAGACAGATTACCCTGGACCAAAAACTCTTAACAGAGGTGTTCAGAGAATGTCTTATGGTGTTACAGAGAATGGGGCAAATTATTTTAAACTCCTATAGCTGCTGTGTGCCACTAATTCCGTGGTGGGGGCAACAAGAAGGAATTGCGATTAGTACACACTCAGGTTCAGATATTCAGCATCACAGCTGCAAAAAAAACCTGAAGAGAATCAAGCACACATATAGCGTTAAGGAAAAGGAGACTCCAAGGCCCCTTCCTTAATCTCTCTCCATAAATCCAGTTGCATATATTTTATTTGGCAGCAAGTTATTTCAATATATAACACTGACATTTTTCAAGCAAGTCAGTTCTGATTTAGAAACCTGAAAGTTTTCATGGATGGTGGTATCTTCACCTTAATTCTCTACTTCTGATTCACTTCTATGAGAACGTGTGTGTGTTTTATTTATTTTCCTTATATTTGGTGCTTCTGGAAGTGAAACACTGGTCTTCATATTAAGAGTCACAAAATCTGTTAAGCACTTACTGATATAAAATCAATGATTAACAAAACCTTTGCACACTGGTGATGCCTTTAATAATTATTTCACAAGTCTGGACCCAGGTGTCATGATAATTACAACCAATAATTGCTCTAATACCTTTTGAATTGATTACCATGGATTTGTTCATACTTGCCAAGACAGAAATAAGCCAAAGACTGCTGTGGTTATTTTGATTTGTACCTGAAAGGTTTTCAGCCTTTAGAAAGACTCTCTAAATTAGAAGCAAATCTAATTGTGTACATTTTTGCCCAGACTTTCTAAAATAGACATGAATAGTGCATAGCACACACAATATTTTTAAAAATAGATAGAGAAAACTAATACAATATTACATAATGAATGGTAAAAGCAAGAGTAAGCTGTGAACAGCAGTACCATTTAGGCTAAGAGCAAGATAAAATTCAGGCACAGAAATTAATTAACAAAAGTAAAAACTACCTTTCCCTCCTTTGATCCAAGTTGCATAGTGTTTGTCCTTGGAAATAAGCATACTGGGTACTGTGCAGTGAAGAAGGCTGAAAGGGATATCAGATTTCAGTAGTGTCTTATTTGCTAGTACAGAATGCAGGAGCAGGGGACCTTTTTCTATATAGGTGATTTCAGTCATTTATTCCTCTACAACGCTTTTGAAGGCTAGCAGTATTTGAATAATATTTCAAGTTTTAATATTACACAAAGCTCTTATGATTATGATACCCTCAGATCAGCTGATATGGTAATAGGTGGATGACCTACCAAGTGATGAAAAAGCATGTGCACTGTGCACCTTAGAAGATGTGGGGGGACAACATCCAGCTGTGATATTTGTATTCCAAAAATTACAACCTTCACATTCTGGGCATCAATAATAAAAATGCCTAAAATGTTAATCAGGGCTTCTCAACTTTACTTTTAAATACCTAATGAGACAGCAGAAAAATAGATATATAACATTAATTTATCAATGTAATGGGGAAACCAAATCATTACAGTCTCCTTTTATCTCATCTAAATTTAAAAGCAGTTTTAAAGTATCTAACTTCAGGTTTACAACTGTATGAAGTCCCCACACAGTCACTGAGAAGAAAGAGAAAGAGATTAGAATAACCAAGAGTAATTCTGCTATGAAGAACATGACATTTAGCTCCTCAGCAACCTTTGAGGAGGAACTGTTAGGTGTTACCTAATACTAGGTAGACATTGTTTACATTTTGACCCAAAGCTTCACATTTACTGATGCATACAGGCAACCAGTGGCCTGTGCCACTTCTAATTTGCTACCTAAGCCCACAGTTCAGCAGGCCTAATGACAGTCCTTGGTGAAAAGTATTAGAAAAAACTGACTTTAGAGCCACTAGGAAAATTAAAATCTCAGGACTCATTCCCAGTTGCTAGTAGAGTAATTAATAGATTACTGAAATAAACACAGTTCAAGTATTATAATTATAACTGTAATACTCTCAGGGTATTTGCATGGTACAAAGGCACAGGCGTCATGATTCATTCAGTTTCTTCAGCTATCAGTGAACCACAGAGAAGATGCCACCAGAACAAACAATTAGCAGACAGATCATTCATCCTTTGCCATGACTGTAAGGCAATGCTCATGTGCTGAGGCTGTCCTCAGAAGAGTTATGTTGCTGGGTATTGACACAGGTTTATCTGGTTGCCTAAAACTGTCGAGTGTCATTTGACATTGTGTCCTGCCTGGCCATAACTGCTGCTCCAGAAGAGTGTCAATAAGGTGTGGGTCTCACACATGTTAAGAGACCCTGTGCACCATCTGCCCACCCCAGAAGAATGTCTTAAAGTATCTCAAAACAACAATAAATGCCTATATTTGGGCAAAAAACTGTGCATAACTTTACTGCAAGCCAACAGAATCATTGAGCAAACACATAGCTACCTTATGAGAACAGAAGTAGCAGAATCTGACCCTGACATATTTTACTATTTGCACCCCATGGGATGAATTTGTGCCAAGTATGTTTCAAATGCTGTCTATGGACTCTTTTCCCTTCTCTTGAATTAGAGTGACTGTTTATCTGAAAGGAGAAAAAGGATAGATATGATCTAATTTACATTTAAAATATACCACGATTTGTGGTTAAGGGTGTAAAACAATACACATTAAAGGAAATGTCAAAGCCATTCATAAAGTAAGATCTCTTTATAGGTTGCAATATAAGCAGAGATTGTATCAAGTTGTTATTTTTTTACATTATGTTTATTGCAAATTTTATAAATTCTCGTTTCATATTAATATTCAGTATTTGTACAGTATGTGGACACTATGTAAACATGAATGTTCACATTGTCATGTTGTTATGACAATTTGGTTCATTTTTTATAACTTCCATAAATTATCTATGAAACTGCAAACTAGCTTTATCACTGGCATCATCATTTTCAGAAGCATATTAAATATTTTGTGAAAAGTGTATCAACATAAAGGAACAAAGGGAATAGCTCATCATATTTGATTATTTTATGATATATTTATATAAATACTTAGTATGGTATGTTTGATGACTGCAATCAGGCACCTGGGACAAGATCAGAAGAAAAAGCTTTACAAGAGTGTCGGTTCAATAATGAATTTAAATCACTGAGAATTTGCAAGTGAAAACAATAAGATTATTGTATATGTGTAATTTCTAGCCTTGGTGTAAGTGCTCTGGGACTGGCACCAGCATGCTTTGAACTGCTGCAGTGACCTGTTAGACCTTTTGCTCCTGCAGATTCATTTTAGTGGTCTAATGTCTCTGGATAGATTTACCCCATGAGTCGAGGGTTGAGAAAATTCATTCATGTTCATGCTTGTAGTCCCCTGGGACCAAGCACATGTAAAGAAGAGCCTATGACGTTGCATTAGATTTTAACAGCAGGAGCATCATCACCTTTCTGGCATTTTCTCTTCAAAGACAGACAAATATAAAGAATTACTTTTGTCTCACATGAAAAGCTTAAAAATGCTACAGACAGGCCCGGCACCAGAGTTTGTCTCTAACTGAGCGTCAATCTCTCCCCTGAGCAGAAGTTGCAAAGTAACCAAGCATGCCTGTTGCTTGCCAGCAAGTAGGAAAGCGCGAAGCCATATGAATAACCTTTCCAATCAGTTGAATAAGATTTTATTGTTATAAGACACCATTTGGCATGGGTACTTACCCACTCAAAATCGTGTTTCATTTTAGAATTTATGTTTTGTTAATTAAATTAATTGATTTGTTTTACTATGGAATGCTATAGATAGGTTCTACTGGCTTAGAAAATGAAAACACTTCCTGGCTAATTGGCCAGAACCAGTTCATACTGCCTAATTATTAGCTGATGAGACAATAACCAACTTCTTTTTTAAATATCTCACAAACATTTTGAGAAGTTTTAATGCAGTTACACACATACATATTCCTTGGCACATAATAGACAAGCAAGTAAAGTCTAACATAATTTTCAACTTTTTTGTCAATAGTAGTATAACAGAGTTCCTGCCCCAAGCATTATGCAGAGAAAGAGATGCCAATAAATCTCTTTTGTTTCTGCAGGATAAGTGAATGAAACTCTGAGGGGTTTTGGCAAGTTAGCATGGTTTTCTACATATCAGTAATATTCATTGTAGAGGAAGCTCAAACGTCACTGCAAATTATTAGGCACCAAATTAATCTGAAATCAGCAGGAAATTACACAGAATGTCACTGAAGGAAAGGTGAGGCTGTGCCTTAATTTATGTTATTGACATATGTTAGTTCCAGCTGGGCCTAAACAAAACCTTTCAGGATAAACAAATCAGCATTTGCTTTGTTGGAAAACCTGTCTAGCTTTATTGCCAATCTACCCTTTCCACTTGCCTGTTGCTAGACCTAAATATTTTAAACCTCTGAAAGATGATGGATATTTACTTGTGTGCTCTTTCTTATTCCACTTTGATGACAGATTCCAATTTGTCAGCACCAGAACACAGTGTCTTCAAGATGAAGGCACAGGTCTGGGACATGCAGAAGCACCATGCCAGTGCACATTCATTTCACAGGACTGAAATGCCCTGTGAAAGTGTGGCCAGTGATTAGCCACTACTGTTGCCCAGGCTGCTAGGAAATGTTTTGTCATGGTGACAAGGAAAGCACCACCAAGCAGACATTGTGGAACCAAATTCACAGTAGCCAATATGAGACCATCAGTGTTTTTTAAAGTTATTTCTTAAGGGATGTCACTCCATGTTCAGACATGGACTTTGAAAACAAGATTGTACTAGGAAATTAATTGTGCAAATGGTTTGAGTTATGACAAGCAAAGTACAGTCTTATGGCTCTTAAGTGGTAGTATGGTAAAAACCATCACACTGAAGAAATACTAGCATGCTAAAGCAGAATACAGCAATCTCTATAGCCCTCTATGGAAACAGAAAACAAAACGATGGTCAAGGAAGGTTCTTGTGGAAATCTTTACTGGCCTGCTGTATTGGGTTCATATGGTCAGGTTTTTGTAGCAGAGAGGCTACAGAGGTCTCTCCTGTGAGAAGCTGCTAGAAGCTTCCTCTGTGTTCAGCAGAGCCAATGCCAGGCAGCTCCAGGATGGATGTGCCACCAGTGGTGGTAATGCCTCTGTGATAACACACTTAAGAAGGTAAAAAAAAAGTTATTGCAATCAGATGTGATTGCAACCAGAAAACAGGTATGTTCCTCTGACATACTCTCAAAAAGTGAGAATGTCAGAGGAACAACTCAACAGAGAGCAAGGTAAGTGCAGAAGGAGGGGAAGGAGGTGCTCCAGGCTCTGGAGCAGAGATTTCCTCACGCAACAAGAGGAAGATCATGGCGAGGCAGCTGTACCCCTGCAGCCCATGGAGGACCACCAGGATGCAGAGGTCCAACTGCAATCCATGGAGAAGACCCACACTGGAGCAGGTGGATGCTTGAAAGGAAACCGTGAACCCATGGGAAGCCCATCCTGAGACCTGTGGACCCATGAAGATATGAACCCATGCTGGAACAGTTCTTCTAGTAGGACTTGTGACTCTGACGGAACCCATGCTGGAGCAGGCTGTTCCTGAAGGACTCCTGTTAAAAAGTGATCCACATTGTAGCATTTTGTGGAGAACTGTTTCCTGTGAGATGGACTTGCATTGCAGAAGTCCATGGGGGACTGATTCCCATTGGAGGGACCCCACACTGCAGCAGTAGAAGAACTCTTCTCTTTGAGTAGTGACAGGGACAACAAGTGATGACCTGTCCGTAACCCCCACTTCCCATCTTCCTACACTGCTGAGGGGGAGGAGGTACAGCTTGAAAAGGAGGGAGGGGTGGGAAAAGGTATTTTTAAGATTTCTTTTACTTTTCATTGCTCTGCGCTGATTTTATTAGTAGTAAAACCATTTAAATGCCCAAGTTGAATCTGTTTTGCTTTGTGAGAGTATCCTATGTGTGATCTCTGCCCCTTAACTCTCAACCTTTGTTATATTTTCTCTCTCCACTCCGCTTGTGGAGGGGAGTGGTAGAGCATCTCTGATGGGTGCCTGGCATCCAGCCAAGGTCAACTCTCTATGCTACATAAATTGAAATTATCTATGACAGAAAATATTTTCTTAATGTGAATAACTAGGTGTATATATAGGTGAACCTATAAACCTCAAGAAATTCAACAAGGCTAAGTGCAAAGTTCTGCACCTGAGTTGGAGCAATGACCAGTATCAATATAGACTGAAAGATGAATACATTTTGAGCAGCCCTGCAAAGGAGGAGTTGGAGATATTGGTAGATCTAGGAAAGTCAACTGTATCTTGGATTGCATTTAAAGTATTGCTAGAAGGGAAAGGGAGGTGATTCTCTACCTCTGCTCTTGTGAGACCCCACCTGATGTACTGTGTTCAGCTCTGGGGTCCTCAGCAAAAGGAAGACATGGAGCAGGTTTCTTTGAAAACCATGAAGATTTGATGTTTCTTCATTAAATTTCCTTCCAATTGTTTGGGCTTTAAAGTGTTTGGTCTAAAATTAAATACACACACCATGCTGAAGCCAAGTGCAGAAATCATGCAAAACAGGGAAGACCTGATGGTTTTGACCAGCTCTAATCAGCATATTTCTACTGTTGGTTACCTTCTTTTTTTTTTCTTTTGAGGAATGCAATTCAATATTTTGTTAAAATTAGTCTCCTAGCTTGTCTATATATGCCCATTCTTTATTGTGTTACAAGTTTCACTACACACCCCAAATAATGTAATTTTCGTATAGGTTCTATTAATAATGGTAGAATCAGTTTTTGTTTGTACTGGGCAGGGAGCATAGGGAATGCATTGGTTCTTATTAATGAACAATGCCAGAATTCCTTTACAAACTCCAGAGAATTTTAGAGCATTATTAGGAACTCATTCACAACCACATATGAATCACTATGGTTTCCCTGAGCAGGAATGCTTTACTCTGAGTAGGGTATTACACATAATAACTGTGCCACTAGCAAACATCACCCTGTTATGTTTTGCTCTCTATCCACATCTGCTTGCCAGACTGTTCAGTAGCTGTTTCTCTCTGCCTCTGCTCAGCTATTCTCCTAAGAATCTTAGGGAACTTAGCCAACCAAAAATTTACATTCCCTCTTGCTAATACCCAGAATGCTAACACTTTTAATCTGTTTCCAGAAATCAGGTGAAATCAATAAATGGCCCCTTATTTGACATCCTCAAAAATGAAAAAAGGAGGTATTTCCTAATTCCAAAATCCTAGAAAATTCTGGGAAGAAGCATCCTTGTGAGCTTAAACAGAATATCCTTCTCTGTTCAAGGGGAAACAGAAACGACAGACAAAATAATAAGCACAACTATGCAGACTACCCCATATTCATCCATTTATCCATGAGGTTAAGTTAGAAACAGCCCTTAGTGCTTGTTACAGATGAAAAATGGAGGAAAAGGCATTCTTCTGAATGTGAGGAAGATGATTCAGCCCTCAGTCAGGCTGCTTGATTGTTAGCAATCTTTTAGCTTCTCTACTGCTTTTGTGAACAAAAAACCACAAAATCCAAAAAACAACAACAACAACAAAAAACCCAAACCAAATAAACAACAACAACAAAATAAACACACAAAAAAACAGCCCAAAGAACAAAACCAAACCAAACCAAAAAAACCCCAGAAAACCAAACCACCAAACAAATTAACAAAAAAGCAAAGGAAAACCCCAAAACCAAAATGAAAACCAAAACCAACAAAAAAATTTAAAGCAATAGTTCTTTCCATTTAGAATTTAGATGTGATGAACCTGCAACTAGACAGGACAAATCTAGTCCTGAGTGTGCTGGATGTACGACGTAAGTTGAATAAACAATGAAAGACTTATTTTCCATTAAGAGCTTGACATTTACAAAGTGACTGCATGACATATCATGTCATGTGTTATGAACTTTTAAAATAAAGATCCAAGCTGAGCACACATTCAGGAATTATATTAAAAGAGGTTTGGGTTTACTCACCATTACTAATTACCCATGAAGAGCCTGGAGGCTATCTTATTTATTTTTTTTTCTTTCGTCTCATCATTATGACAAATATGTTTTTGCTCAAAATAACATATAGTATACTGTTATTATATTGAATTGGTATTAGGTGTTTCCACAGCAACTTCTTTCACTCTTTGAGGAAGATCTCAACCTTGCTACTCCTCAAGGGAGCACAAAGATCTCTCCTACTCCAGTGCTGTGGAAACCAGGAAATGGCTAGTCTCAAGAGAGATGCCAAATTACTCCTCCCTTCTAGAGTTCACTTATGTTCCCACTAAAGTATAATAATAATTGAAACTATATAATTCCATTGAATTCCTCTACTGACTCCATTTTTTTCACTTTGTTCTGAATTTGCCTGGATTTTCTTTTAATATATTATACAGGACCTATTTTGTTTTGCAAAATATGTCTGGAGTTCTATTAATGATTTTGCTAACAACATACCTTTTAAATGCTAGTCAGGCAAGTTCTTGCTTTTAGAAAAAATCTTTATGGAAATGTCAGACCTGTAGTTAGAGTCCTGACTAAATGAAAGTAGAGATTGAATAGGAAATACGCTGTGACCTGGGTTGAAAACTTGAAGGTAGTATGACTAAGAGGACTGTATCAGGATTGACCAGCTCCCCCTGTCCTGAGAAGTAAAGCTTTGCTACTGGGTCGTGTCAGTCATCATTTACAGAACAAACACTGATACCCTGTGATACCCCGGAAGATTTGTGAGAGCAAAAGCAGATGATTTTGACATTTAGGTCCTTTCCCTTTCCTGCTACTCTTTTTTCCAGGTGTGGACTTTTCACCTCTGTCACAGTGCCTTGCAAAAACACACACACCTCACATAGCAGGTGAACTCTCTTACAAAATACTAATTCAGTCCTGCAGATTTGTGTGCCTCCAATGGAAGCAGCCTCACTGAAGCACAGCATAAAGCCATGATGGGGGTGGGTGGCCTTACATCATCCATGGCATTGTGCAAGTGTGAGAAGGGACCAAAGGCTGCCCTGTGCTATACACATATGATGCCAGACACCTCCAGCAGAGTCATGGCAGCAACCAGCAGCCAACCTGGTGTCACCTATGGGAAGACATATTAAATAAATGACAAAAATAATGGACACAAGAGGAGAGAATTAAAAAGAAAAAATAAATAAAGCAGGGGGAGAAACAGCAGAGACAACAGCAAGGTCAGAGCAGGAGGTGGAGGAGATTCTCAAGTTGGGAGACAGTGGATATTTCATGAAGGGCAAGGAGCCCGATTGAGGATCCATGCTGGTTTAGAGGGAAAAGTATGAAAAGGAAGAGGAGAAACAAACTGACATGTACAGACCATAGTCCTCCTTCTCCACTTCCCATTCTACCACATTACACAAGTAAATGAGATGGGAGTAGAGGAGTGAGGTTGAGCCTGGAAAATGGAGCAGAAAAGTTATGGCTGTAATGTTCGTAATTTTATTTCATTTGTTTCTCACTGTCCAAATCCATTTTAATCATCAATAGATTAATTTTTCTGAAGATAAGTCTGTTTTGCCAGCCATAGTAATTGGTAAGCAATCTCCCTATCTTTAACTCTGTCCACAAACATTCTACCTGGTTTTCTTTTTATCTCCTCTTATCCTACTGAAGCAGGGGAAATGGGTGAGAGTTTGAGTTGGAATTTGGCTGTTACTAACGGTGAACCCACTGCCGAAATCAAAATGTTTTTCAAGTACAAGATCTGCTTTATCAAGGTGTATAAAATCATCTGGAATATGAGGTGTGGAAGGCGAGCAGTTAAAGGTAATTTTTCCTCCATGTAATTGTGGAGAAAAAGATTTTGCCCTCACAAAATGAAATCTCAGTTGATGAATTTACAAGTAATTTCAGCATTCTTCTTTCTTCTGCAATGTGCTGCCAAATTGCCATCTTTGATTACTTCCGTTTCCACACTGATAGCATCTCTGACTCTTTAGCTTCACCTGACTTTTCCTTCTCCTGATTTCCTTTCTCCTGACTTCTCCTTCTCCTGATTTCCTTTCTATTGCTGGTACTATTTGACATGTTCTTTATCACATGATGCTTCCACTTCATACTCTTGACTACAGAATTTTCTTTACTCTTTGAGCTCAGCCTTAGCTATTTGTCTCTTTATTTGTTCCTTTGTCCCTTTATTTGTTCCTTTCCACTCTGATGGGCACAACACATCCAATTTGGCCTTGTAAAACTTCTAATATTGTGAGTTGCTCTTGAGAAGACTTTTTGCACACTGTTCCAATAAAAATATTTTGCATACACTATTGAAAGTACCCTGTATAAATCTAATCCTGCTGCCAATCTTCAGGACAGGAAAGGCAAAAAAGCAAATGGAAGAAATGTAACATCTGAGTGGAATTTTTATCACCAAATTTCAAGACCAAATACATAAAACCAGTAGCAATCTATACTGATAAAATATTGATTTGACAAAAACTCAGGCAAATAATTAATAACACTTAAAAACCTGAGGTGTTTTTATTGTTGGGTTTTTTTTTCACTGAGGTAATCTATGTAAAATTTACTTCAAATCCACTTTCCTAAGTGTCTTTGGAAAATTGGCATTGTTATATAGCATCATAAAATAATATTATTAATTTCCCTCAAAACCAGAAGGAGAAACATCTTTGAGAGGTTCAAATTTTAAAAGGAAGTAATATATATATATTTGCAAAGTCATGAGATACACAGACAGACACAAAAGTATAAATGAGGCCAAGCAATGTGTTCTGAAACAAACAGCTCATTTTTAAAAGCAAAATCAAACTAGTAATCAACATTGTTTACCTGAGACAGGGAATCGGTGTGATCTGTAAGTCAAAAGCCTCACAGTATTTTTTGAATTGTCGTACGGTACCTCTGATTAAGATTTGGATATGTCTCAGAATTTAAAAAACAAATAAACATACAAAAAAGGTGAAGTTGTTATTGAAAGAGTTTATCTAGTACAGGACAGCACTATTTTTCTTAATACTAATCTATGTGAACTTCTTTGGAAAATATTTTTATACTTCTTATTTGCAATGTGAGGGATGCATGCTGGCCAAAATGTAACAGCACAAGGAAATTGAATAAGAAACTTTCTGAGCACTAGGGGTGTTTTTTCCTTTGTCCTTCTGGGATCATGGTGTGGTTTCTCCAAAACTGTTTGCATGTTGTGACTTGCTCCATAGAAGAATTACCATCCATGGTACATTAAGATATTTTTTGATCTATGATTTTCCATGTTGGCCTGTCTATGTATTATATTCATATAAATCTTCTGTGCCATCAACTGTTTTTGAACATAAGTCAAACATGTCCAGACTGGTCAGTCTATCCTTGAACTCCCAAGTAGGTATTTGAAAAAGTCAGTGATCGTTTTCCCTTTTTTCACTAAACAAACTGAATGGGATGCAGAGCCCTTGATGATTTATTAAATGGCTCCATTGTAGTTGGAAATCTTACAGCAGCTGGCCAACAGCTGCAGCATGCCCTAGCAGTCAGTACCTCAGTCTTTAATATGTTGGAAGGATTCCACTTTATTCACAGCTGTGCTTTTGGTTTTCAGTGGGGTGATCCCAAAATGCCCAGGCAGTTTGTTCCATTCACCCAGTCAAAAGCATTAAATAATACAGCCTCAACATTCTCTTTAGACTGTCTAACTTCTCTGCATGAACGACCCCTTCTTGTTTTTATAATAAACCCTTGGAGAGTGCAAGTGTAGTCATTCATAATGTTCTCAGGTTATTGTCCATTTAGAATTTGTGAGGTTCTTCAGTATACGATTCTGTGCATGGAACTTATTTTCTACATTTGCCCAAAATAAACAGGATTGCAACAGTGGGCAAATGATACTAAATTTGTGTTTCCAAGCCATACTACATTTACTAGACTTGTGATTTCAGAAAAAAGAAAAAAAAAACAAAAAAACCCAACCCATACTCACTGTTTAATCAGATTGGTTTGGGTTGGTTTGTAATTGGGTTTTGGCAGTATAATGTGAAAACCTGAGGAACATGGACATACATCTGGTTTGTACACACGTGAAGCCCTTAGCGTAGCCAGACTTACAAATATTACTAGCAGAAATAATACTTCTGCTATGAGAATGGACCTTTGATTTGTCACACAAATGCTGCATAATACAGACTCAAGCACATTCCCATGTGGTAGAACATGCTGTAGCCTCCACTATTAGCTCTTCTTACAGAGCTAAGCATAGAAGTCATTGCTGATTAGAGGGAAATTTGTCCTTTTTCATATAGAAATTGTATCAGTCATAATATGCATTGATTTTCTCTCATGTACTTTATTTTGTCTAAAAGCATATGGTGGTATATGGTGTCAGACACAGCTGATTGGCCTTTGAACACTGCATCTGTGCCCGTATCACTTTCAAACCCAACTTCAGCAGGTTGAATGATGCTCAGTGCTCAGCCAGGACATACTTTCTCAAGTGTAACTCAAGCTTGCTTGGAAAGAAGGTGTTGTTCAGCCATTGGTGACAGACAATTTATAAATTACTTCAGTGCTTTATCTTTAAAATCATATATTAAAGACATTGGCTTGATGGGGTTTGGCTCTGGAGCACCCTTCCCTCTTTAGAAGCGCTGTAACACAAGCTTGTAACAATTTCTTAAGGGTTGTCTGGGTTGTCTCTGTAGCTTAGCATAAGTTATACAACTGGATCAGCCAGGCATTTGTCACTGGTCCCAAATGTTATCCCTGAAATAAGTCTTTACTTTAAGCAGGTTCACTTGCAGTGTAATGTGAAAATGGTATGTATGATGGGACAGCCACTGGATCCAAAACTTTTCAGCTTGTCAGCCAAGAAGTCTTCCTCCTTCAAATTTTACACTCGTCTGAGGAGCAGGTGCAGTTCAGGTGTTTTAGATGCAAATCCTTTTGCTGGTCAAGAAACATTACTCATACCTGGTTATTCACATAGGAAAAAAGTGTGCTGAGGAGAAGCTGTGACTATTTGAAGCATGAGTATGATCAAACTTTCCAAATGCTAATTCACTAAGCCTTACCAGACCTTTTAGAAACTGCTGGAACTGAATCTGTTTTAAATTATTCTATTTTAAGGATCACCAGAGTCTAGTCTGACATTCTGCATAAGACAGGCCAAAGAATTTCACTGAGTTGTCCAGACCACAAATCCCTTCTTAGATCCATCAAACCTTCATATATTTGTCATGCAACTGCAAAATCACAAAGGGTTTGTGGGGTGCTTCCAGGTTGTGAATTTGTGGTTTTAAATCCAGACCTTTAGTTATTTAAGTAATAATATATTTTTTGTTAAGACAATAAGTTTTATGGAAAATTGTTGCAATGTGCTAAAATTTCTTGCTATGGAGAAAGGGAATTAAACCAACTATTTCCTGTAAGAATTTCAATAAAATAATCCTGTGTTTGAGCTTTGAAGTACTGTTGTCACTCAGTTTTTACACACCTTTTCGCCTTGTGAGGCATCTTCAATAGGCATCTTATCCTGGCAGGACTGTAGGTGAAATGGACTTCTGAATTCAGCCAGAATGGCCTGTCACTTTCCTGCGTGACAAATGGGAACAGGAATGAAAGAGATATGTGTACTCCTTAATTTAAAAGTGTATTTTCAAATCTTTATTTTCTCCTAAACATAATAAAAAAACCCTCATAGAAGTCCAGAAATTCTAAAAAAGATAATGCCAGGTGTTTTGAGGGAAAGCTATGGAAACAGATGGCCTTACTGGAGGAGGTAAAATAAAAATTTCTAGATGCTATATTTGAAACCTGGTGAAGAAGAGCAGCTGAATCTGGAGGATGGTGCCAGTATCTACCCTCTGATTTGAGTGAAGAACTTGACAGAAGTGCAGAACCAAAGCAATAAGGTCTGTATTCCTTCTTATTTCCAAAAATCATACTGAAGGCTGAGACCAAATTAATAAAATCACTTTTACATGAAGGCTGTGCTCTGACTTCATGTGTGCTACCATGCATGGCCCTGTTCCCAACAATTGTATAAGTCTAAAAGCTTCCATAGAGCCAGCACATGTAATCTCCACTGCTGGCACCAATTATGCTTGGCATTGTATCCAAACACCCACTTTGCACCAGATCTGTCAGTATCAAAGCCATGAGGCTGGAACTTTTCCTGTGCTCTGGAATACATTGATTCAAATAACTCGTCAAAGCTGTAATTACAAGTAACTGTTAAATCTGCATCCTTCTTTGGGACTCGGTATCATGACAGCCTAGAAAGTTAGGATTAAAGCAATAACAACAGCAAACATACCATGCCATGCCATGCCATGCCATGCCACGCCACGCCATACCCAAGGTCTGTTGCACAAATGGCATCCTGTACCTCAGGCACTTAGGGGCAGCAGGCTGCTGCCCTCTTGCCATGTTGGTCTGTGTTTGAAAGTGGTGGCATATACCTCCTTTTAAAGTCTATGTGCTCTTAAGGGTTTATGCATATGAAGTAAATATGCATATCATTTGTAGGGTTTTAAACAGATGTGCACACATTTTAATCATATTTGTAAAGAGTGGTCTAGACTGTGTGGAGGCAAGGAGACCTATGAAACAGATAACAGGTGGGATCTATGGAGGAGTACAGAAGGAGCAATGAGCTGAAAAGGCTCCTTGATGATCCACATAGGTAACCAGCAGGATATTAGTCTGTGGTCCACACAGTATACTTTGCTGTTCACTCAGCAACCTGTAAGAAGTCCTGATGAAATTCATGAGCCACTTATTCAGCAGGCAGCTTTGCATGTGCACGTTTACCAAGGGTTTGGTTGTACCTTTTGCCCTGCCTGGTGCAGAACACAGTCACACAGCTGAACAGCCCTTTTGTTCACAGCAGGTCTGCACCCTTTCCTGCTCTGCAAAATAGACTCTGTATGGCAACAAGCACACACACTGACTATTAGTCCTCATCATGTGGCTTGTGCCCCTACATTATAACAATCAGGGAGAAGACATGAATATACATCAAAACGTTAGGTCCTCTCTCTGAAAATATCTTCAAATGCTCTTAGCAGAATCAAAATTTAATCATAATAGCTACGCAAGTTTTTTTGTAAATTGTTCAGAAGAATGAAAGCTGTATAAGTAAGAACTGAAAAGTACAATGAGATATGTATTTCTGAAAATAATTTTAGGGTATTCAGTCCAGCTGTGCATCCCTTTCATTGGTTCTTAAACACAAGTAGTCAATTATGTGAAATATTTAAACAAGAGACATTGTCTTTGAAACTTGTAATATCGTTTACTTACAGCTCTGTTCTTTCATATTAGCTTGCATTACTAGAAAATGGAAATAAAATATTTTTTACTACAGCTATATATTCACAGTAAGAAAAATGGGTTGCATTGCAAAAATGGACAAACTGATGCAAGCTCTTTCAAATTTCACACATGTGGCAACTGCATGTTATGGTCTGATAGACATGAAAATAGCAATCAAAATACCAGCTTAACTCTCCTGTCTTGTATTACTCACCTCTCTCCTTTGTTCAAAGCTTTCAACTGCCCTCCCCTTTTAAAAAGGACTCACTTCCCTGAAGTTTTCCCAGTTTATTTCCTTAAATCTTGCCTCCCCCTGCTGGTTGTGCAAAACAGATTTTCTGACTAAAAAAACCACTGTCCCAGAGGTAATTGATGTGAGACAATCACGATCAATAAGAGAGTATAGTCCTAACCTATGTTCTGAAGTAGCAACAGCAAATATCTATATATGTAATGGAGGCTCTTGGAACACTTTCAAGCTGCATCTTTGCTTATTCAGAGAGAGCAAGATCCAGTTTCCTCTCAAACATGCTACTGGTGTTTTTTGGATTAGTTCCTAATTCTTATGGGATTTTTTTGGTTGTTTGGAGTTGGTTTTGGGTTTTTTTGTTTGTTTGTTTGGTTGATTTTTGAGGTTTTTTTTGATGAGGGTGGTTAGTTGTTTGATTTGGTTTTTCTTTTTGTATGCGAAAAGGGCAGTGCACCAAAGTTTCTGTAAATAGAAGGTTCCACCTATCTTTTAAAAATTGGGTAAAGTTAGAAGAAAACAGCAGTGGGCAAAGAATTCTTTTTGGTTTCACATCCAGTGCATCTTTACTGAATGCCCATATTTTAAGTTGGTGCATTTTCTAATCTGCTAAAAATTTACGGAACAGCCAGCAATTTATTTCTGTAAAGTCTTAATTAGCTTTAATTGCCATAGGTCTATTTATACCTATTTTCACCAATTTATTCAGTCTTCCTTTATGCTTACAGAACCACTACAAGAACATCTAGACTGTGAAAATGTTTTCCTAATTCAAACGTATATGAACCACAGGATGTATAATTTTCAGAACTACGTCTACATGGGCTGCAATTTACATTAAATTGCTGTTTTGGTTAAATGGCACCTTAGCTACCAAGCAACTCTTTGAATAGTTGTTTCTTTAATTATTATTTAATTTTGTGGTTATGACTGGTTTTCAGTTAAAGAGGGTGCTAGTGACAAATTCAATTAAAGGAAAATAGAGGACTTAATGGTCCATGCTAATGATTCATTTCATACATAATATTTTATCATTTTCTGTGCAAATTTATAATGAGTGCTTAGCTTGTATTAATAAAAGCTTACATTTAGTCTACATAAACTATAGTGATTAAAATATTTTGCTAATGATATCTGTTGATAAATGCTTTTAAAACAATTAGGTCCTTTACCTTAAAGTATTTTATTGGTAAAAATTTATATGAAAATGCATATTTTGTCATTAAGAAGGAAACACAAGTATAGGAACGTAATAACATATCCATAAACAACACCTTTTGATATTAAAACAGCTCATGATATGCATCTGCTACGCTAGGAAAAACAAACTTTGAAGAATTATAGCAATCAGTTCAATATGCTATCTGATTTTATAGTATCACAGGAAGAAGAAGGAGTTTGATAAATCACCTTTTCAGGTATCTGAAGTAAGAAGAAGTACTTCTCTATTTCACAGCAGAGGCAGAAATTTTAGCTTCTAGAGTTTCTAAGTAGTGTGTGTAGGAGTGAAAGGGTGGGTAAGTAGCTATTACAGTCTCAATTTTACATTTTGCATCCTCACTGATGAAGATAGATTGTCTTCCAAAGTGAATAAAATCATCATTTACAAACATTTAAGCATATTACACACTTTTCTAAGATACCATACTGTTTCAAGACAATTTTGTTTTCATGGCTTTTTCTTGCACTGAGAAATTAGTGCTCAATCATTTGCTTTAATAAAGAATGCTATTAGCTTCAGTGGTAAAACAGACATATTGTAGTTGCTTCTGCAAACTGCTTGACTAATATTATTGGGACCTAAAATAGGGATTTTTTTCAGGATTAAGGGCACAAGAAAGCAAACAGAAGGGATGGTGCAAAGATTTTTAAGAGCAAAACAAAAGTCAATGCAAATTCAAGAAAAGTCCCATTTCTAAATCACTTACATTATTTGTCAATATCCTAGTGCCTTCTTCATTTAATTTTAGGTGGTGACAGTGGTTAAGGATTGGGATCAGTAAGTTACAACTAGTTTAAATTTATGAGTCTTAACAGTACTGAAATTCAGTATGCCGTTTCGAAGTTGCTGTCAATTCTTCTATAAAAGGTGAAAAAAAAGAGGTGCCAGATTTCTTCTTTAAAGCAAAAGATTTCTTAGATCCTTGCCTGAAGAAACTCTTTATTTTAGCAGTCACAGCCAAAATTTTGGTGATTTGTGTTTCTGAAACTTCAATTGCAAAATCTGTTGATACCAAAATCTCATGTTATTTAGGTTTCTCAGTAGCAAATAATAAGAATTTAAGAATGAAGAAAGGTCAGGATAATCAGGATCAGAAGCTTAAGTTTGTTTTCCTTTGTCAAATAGTGATGGTAACACATTTTCCAGATTCCATGAATAAGCAGTGAAGTTGCATTCTTTCTTCTATATGCTTCAGAACACCATCACGGTCATTTTAGTATTCATATGAATGTCAGCAAAAGCAAAATGTACTTTAGCCATGCTCTTTTGTTTCCAGAGAAAGGAGCTGAAAACTAAGATTCTCTTGTCAAGTACAAGCTAATAGCCTCCACAGCAAAACCTAGAAATGGCAGCACAATCTAGGTCCTACATGGATGTGGTTTTTCAACATAGAAGGCCTACAAATGTAGATGACATATAAGGGCTACAAATAAACTTGTTCTGTATGATGCATTTTCACCTCCATCTTCAAATTTTAGTTAAAATTTCATCAGTTTGTTTTAATATGTAGTCTATGATTTCTTGCCAAAACTTTGGTAAGACTGACTGACCTGGTGGTATCCCTGAAACATCACCATGAGATCCATGGCCCCCAGTAATCTTAATTTCAGACAACTGGCTGAAGTTGACCTAAGTGGGGGCTTTGCCACCCAGAGCTAATACCTGCTGATCTGCTTGGCTGCATTGAAGCTGATCGAGGCAGGTGGTGCCCGGTGCCCAGTCACTGAATGGAAGCAGAAAGGCTGGGGAGGGTGACCTTATTGCATCCTCTGTCTGTCTCTAGGGTTTAACCCCTAGGTGAGTACTAGGAACTGAAGTTAGAAGACTGTCATTACTCTCGTGTACTTCTTGAGGAAGTATTTTAATACACAACTTGTTATTTATCTGTTTTCCCACTTAAAGTTATTCACATACTGAAGGATTCCCAAGTGTTTTGCAAGTAAGGAAAAAAATCACCTGTCAAGAAAATCCAGATGTTTATTTTTTAAAGTTTCTAAGGCATGGAGTGCTTACAGCTATCAATCAGGGAATAAGCCAAACAGGTGACAGATTTTAAAGGATTCTTAGGCACTGCACAGACTTTAAGTGCTACACACTTGGCAGAGGGGTTATGTTGCATTCATAACTTGACAATCTGGGTGGATCCCTGCTGCAACTGATTGCCAAATAGTATAAGTCACTGTGAGTGCTTAAAAGCAGCCTTGTAGCTTTTTCTTCTCAGCAAAGGGAGATAGTGGCAGTGAGATAGGCAGCCTCTAGGAGCAAACACCACAGAGAGGGGCATACAGCCATAGCCACCCCTCCTGCTGCCACTGATCCATGATGATTATCATAAAAATATTGAAAGGCATTTTTACTTTTACTATTGAACGGTACAATCACTAAGAGATATTCTCAATAATATTTCCCATGTGGTTATAATCTTTGTTACTGCAATTGTATAACAGAGTTGTTCATTTTGTGGCACCACCCCCTGTAGTACTCTTCGGGGATCAGCAGTGTTAATTGCTGTAGCACACAGGTTTTTCAAATCTAAATATTTCTTGATATACTTTAAGGAATTTTTGCTCATCACTGGTAGCCGCCTCTACACTGAAAATTCATATAGTAAAGACTGTGAGAGAAGATTCTTATCATTGCCTAAGATACCTTGTAAAAGATATATGAAAACATATAGACAACCTTATATCACAACAATGTCTTTGAAAAGAGACAGTTTTGAAACTGGAATGGTTAAGGGGAATTTCCTATAAAAGTACAGTTTTGTTAAAAATTTTGTCTACTAAGTGATACCATCCTAAGAGACAACAGAAAACAGATTGCTAAATAAAACATAACCATACTAAATTTTGCTACCTTTACTGAAGATTTTTAAATGCCTAAGTTTGATATCTTTTGATATTCTTGATACTGTTTGATGGTAAAGCTTTCTAACATGGAAAAAACCATATGGACTCAAATACAGGTAATGGGAAAAGTCTGCAATATCTCCCAGATTCCAATCCCTAACCTGTTAGATTATGACAGATTTCATAGACTTCCCTACTGTATGATGAAGTTACCAGAGTGCTCATATGATCTCAGGCCCAGGGATTTTTTAGAACATCTGGAATTTTGTCTTCTAAAGTCTCTTGTTTTTTTTTTTTTTTCTTAGCTTGCAGTTGGAGTCATGATACATTTTTCATTTTGGTGTCTGCAGTATAGCGGGATGAATTCCACCCAAAAATTTTCTGATTAGTCCAATAACTTCTGCTGGATTTAGTTCTGAAAATGCTGCTGTCTTAAGATGTCCACCTCCTTGTATATCAGTTTGATAACAAGATTATGGCCTAATTTGTGTAAGGTCAATACTTAAACTGTAATAACACCAGCCACCTTGCACTTATTTTCACCAAAAACTGATAATGTGCTTTACAGAAAGACATGGAAGAATATTGTCTGACTTTATTTTATCTTTCAAAGTTCTATCAGGTCTTTAATATGCTACTCAAAACATAGTAAAATTGACTTTTTGTTTCCAATGAGCAGCCTAAGAAAGTTGATCAAACCTGTCTGAAGGCTCCAACATAGCCTAGGTCATTTATATAGCATAAAATTTCACTAATTATTTAATTTTTTTAACTGTACCATAAAAGACAATTCCAATTATTTCAAAGTAGAAAACAGATGTTAGTGAATTTGCATGGGCTGATTAACTTTCTACAAATACCTCACTGTGAGTTCAGAAAGCTTCAATTGCAAAAAATTAAACATATCAAAAGAACACAGTCTATTATGCCCAAAACAAAGTAGAATTGCCTGAAATGTGAGCAACATATTAATGGTTATTCAGAAATTGAATTCTGTTGGGTTTTTTTTTAATGTGAGCTGCATTAAAAAGGAAAAAAAAAAAAAAAGAATAAAGAACATTTATTTTTCTCTTGTAACTACAGAACCACAAAAATCAGCCCAGAAGTCCCATGGGTTAAATGTTAATCTGCAAATAAGGTGGGGACTCCTGTGTTTGTCCCTGAGCAAACACACAGTGTCACTTTATTTAGCAGCCCCTCAGTCAGTGCAGTTGTCTAAGGGGTTAAAATGAAAGTTCAAGCCTTTTCCTGCAGCTTGCAGAATCTTTCTAGCAGGGTAATATCTCCACAGACAGATCTTCTCCCCTCTGTTCTTCAATCTGCTTGTTGGACCAATAATGTCTCAGAAGACAATGATTTCTCAGGACTTCAGGCATGGGGTATTCTGTTTATACAATTAATTACCAGTAGGTACGTTCTCTTAATTTTTACAGATAATTTGTTTTGCTTCCCATTTCTTCTTCCTCTTTCAGTCACCACTGCTTACTGCTCCTCCAAAAGACCTACTGTACTATTTAGACACCTACAGTAGAAAAAACTCAGGATCTTCTTCAAGGAAGCCAGCTATCTGGGCTTTCCATTGGCTGTGTAAGGGATGTAGACATTCACTCCAGGATGGGTCCTGCACTGACCACTGAAAAGTTTCAACACATTTTTGTCCCATGCAATTATTGCCTCATGTGGATATATTGGATCAAAATAATAAGATTTAAGCAAAAAGCTGCTTAGTTGTGAGGAAGGAAGGAAAGAAGGAAGGAAGGAAGGAAGGAAACTGAGATGTACAAGGGTGGAAAACCAAAATGTAAGGTTTCTTAATCATAAGAAATGAAAAAATCTGGTATTAATATTCAAATATTAATCTTCAAATATAAGAAAGGTGGCTTCAAGGAGAATGACTGCAGATTGCTGTCCATGTTGAAGATGCAAGAGAGGATAATGATGAAAACTGCAATATGGAGCTTATTATTGAGTTTAGACATTAGAAAAGACAAAAGAAGAAACAAGCTCTCTCACTGTGAGGATGGTGAAGTAAATGAATAGATTGCCTAGGGAATTTTTGGAATCCCCAGACTGGAGGTTTTTAAAAACGGGATGGACAAACATCTGTCAGGGAAGATTTAGATACAGCTGGTTCTGCCTCAGGGTAGGAGAAGGGATTGAGCATTCTTTCTATCTCCCTTCCAGCCCTACTAGCTATGAATCTATGATAAACAACAATAACACTTCAACAGTAGACACTGAGAGGTCACTCAGGTAGGGACAGAAAAGAAAGAGTAATAGAAAGGAAAATCAATGAGGATTTACTAGTCTTGGGTATCTCTTGCTTCCCTAACTGTGCCTTTTTCAGGAATGTTTCCAAAGAAGGAAAAAGGTATTATGAAAGCACATTTTATTAATATTT
This sequence comes from Irena cyanogastra, assembly GCA_013397155.1. Classification (NCBI taxonomy): domain Eukaryota; kingdom Metazoa; phylum Chordata; class Aves; order Passeriformes; family Irenidae; genus Irena; species Irena cyanogastra. The sequence goes on along the minus strand of VWZV01001108.1, from coordinate 84,079 downwards.
TGAGATGCCAGAGCATAAGACCAAAGTGGAAAAATGATATGGAAGACAGGGCAAAAGACAAGTTTAAAAAATCAGAATCCAAGCAGAGACAAGGTAGCTGTCATAGACACAGATCTTTATTCCCACAGCAGTTTTAATTGTGCATCAGGCCAAAAAAGAGAAGACTTTTTACATTAATCTTTAAATGTGGCAAAAAGGCAATTCTTCTTTGGGTCACTACCCAGAGACAATTAAGGCAGATCAGATAGATGATTATGACAACATTAATGCAAACATACAAAAATGGCATTTTTCCCCCTAGGATTAATATGCAAAAGTATGTAATAGTTTGCATTAAAATATGCAAGCTGAGAACCTGATATATGTGACTATATTTGTGAAACTGATTGTATTTAAATACCTTTAATGCAAGGCATATGCACAAAACAACACTGTTAGGACAACCACATTATTTTTTCTTTTCATAAATTTTGCATGTTTTGCCATAGAGAACTAATGCTGTGTTCAACATTGCAATGGTATAAAACATCTTCTGTTACTTAAAAAATATTTTTAAACACCTTAAGCCTGTATTGGTTTTGCTACATTTTAGACTGTTAGAGATTCTCATGTTTGTTTTGTGTTTGTTTTCTTTTTTGGTTTTTGGGTTTTTTTTGGTGGGGGGAGCAAAACACAAAAATCACAGCATCCATGTATATGTTCAATCAGCTGTCACATCGTAAGCATGCTTTGCATTTTCTCTTTCTGAGGCCAACCAGAAATTAATTTCTGACTCTTATTCAGATGTATGGACAACAATTTTACTTCAAATGGCACCAAGTACAATATTTTAAATTCAAATACTGATTTTTAAAAGGTTGTACAAATTTTACCATTTTCTCCGACAGAAGCAGGTTTATTTTCAAGAACACACCTGGAAATCCTGTTTAAATACATATGGAAATAATAAGTAAAGGGTTTTCTTGATCAGCTCTATATTGCATGCTTTCTTTCTGTTCCTGTTTCACAGAAAACTAATGATTTGAGGGTAAAAATGAAGAACTTGCATATATATTAATCCTTTAAGACTGCTCAGTCATCACTATGCATACATGTAGGCAGTATAATGCATAAATGTAAACAAGGGATGTGCTTTTCTTCTCATTTATGTCATCATTTTCTGTGCTGCTTTTTACTTTGTATGCAGGGAAGGGGTCAATCACTGGACTTTTTTAAAGGGATTATTTCAGATATATATTAAAATGGAATTAATTCAAGTACTCAGATAAGACTATTTTCCACTATCTGTTGCCATTTTAAATTTTTTGGCCCCTGAATGTCATTATATGCAAAAAATATTTTACTTTTTCAATAAAAAGATCTAAAGAATCAACATTATCACTGGATCAGCCTTTATAGCACAAAATACCCTCTGATTGCCTGGACTGTTTTGTTTGATGAGAGGGTGTGGGCAAAGCAAGAGGAAAGAAGAATCATAGTAGTATCCCAGTAAGAAACAGGATTTAAATGGCATAAATAGCACAGATTCTATGATACAGTGAAAACATCTCCTCAGCTATTCCCAGCTAAGCTTCACATCCTGCATTTCTGCTCCAGTGATCCTGCAGCCTGTAACAATAAAGTTTGTCAGGAGCAGCACGTCGGGGCTGACCACCTCTGAAGTCTCCAGGTCTGCACTGAGCTGCTCCTGTTTCTGCCCAGATTTCTGCTGGAAGTTTCTGCTGTGTGATCATTTCCCAAATGCAGCGCTGCTCGGTGCAGTCACGTGTAACCTCCAAGGGGGAATGAAAACGGGACAAGGTAGGGGTCACTGCCAAGTGGCCATGCACAGCTGGGGGTTGGATGGAGTGGAGTGGAACAAGGACAACAGAAATGATGGCATTCGGTTTTCTCATGTTTTGACAGCAACTTATTGGAGACATTCCCACCCTCTCACAGACACTGCAGAGTAAACTGCCTTTTAGCTAAGAAGAGAGCCATAAAAGTCTGAGTGCAGATGAGTTACAGACCTAAGAATAACGTGTATTTGGTGAAAGAAAGTGTAAACATCACTGAATATACCAGTTAATACTTCAGATATGCAGTTTTCTCCACTATGGGTTTCTCATTTATCCTGCTCATTTATTGGCACTCAAACAGATCTAGCAAAGCCCAAGAAAAAGCAGAGGATAAATACTTTGTTACCCATGTCACAAGGAGACTACTTTCAATATTTCTATATTTGAACGAAGTCTAGATTTTAATATATATAACACAATTGCCCACTGACTATCTTCATTGTTTGCTATAATTAACATTATTTATGTTAAAATGGGTTAAGAAATATTCTACGAAGATACTGAAAAGCCACAGCTAGCACAAATTCTGGAATATGTACAAAGAAAAACTGACAGACATTTACAATTGTAATGTCCCAAACCAGTTTTATTAACTGCAGCTCTGATTAATTTCCCCATCCTACTGTCTCAAGATATGCACCTTCTCTTTCTTCTTTGGCATGAACAAAGATCATGGAACAGATTGTAAGTGAGGCAAATTACATGGCTGTTTATGGTTGTGTTACACATATTATATATATCATTTGCAAACTATTCCCTAAAGAAATGGTATCAAACTTTTGGGGGCAAGAAAGAATCTGATGACAATCTGTATTCATTTCTCTTCTTTCAGATGCTCAATGATAATTGAATGCTTTATTTTCTTAGATTAATTTCTTCTACAGCAGCTACTGCTTTCACATCATTGTCCATTAGGTTGGGTTTTTTCTGTTTGTTTTTTGGTTTTTGCTTTTGTTTTGTTTTTTTTTTGTTGTTCTTTTTTGCTTTAATGTTCATTAACTCTATTATTTGATTGAATCATGCCATCACAATTAGAAGAAAACAAGTCCAAGTCTATTTGAACAGAATCATATATTTACTCTGTAAGCACTCTACTTTAGATAAAATATAAAGGCTTCTGCATTTTTGAGTTTGGGTTTTGGGGGTTTTTTGGTGCCTTTTTGTTTGTTTGTTTAACACATACACACATTTAAAAATATAGCAGTATTCCAAAATCCCTAAGTTATGTACACAATGATCTGCAAATTTCATCACCATGGTAATTTTACTTGGATTTTTAATGACATGTCTTAGTATGATTTTTTTTTACTTTTTAAGCTGCAAAATTTTAAAATAAAGTTCTGTTCATCATCTTTTCATTTGGTTACTCTCTGCACAGAGTTGATTTGAGCAATAATCATTGGACAGTTTGGACTAAACACCAGAATTACCAAAGATAAGTGTTCATAAAAAAAAGGACAACTCCTCTGAAATGAATAGAATTATTAGCAGTATTTGCCAAAGAACGAACTGTTATCAGAACTTTGGAATACCTTTTAGTTAAACAAAAATCTATCAACTTTAACAAAACTTCCTGCGTGGAAGTGTCATTTTATATGACTGTTAAAATGAAAAATATTATTTATTTTTTAATCCTTTTAAATCAACAGTTTGGAAAACCTGTAAATAAAAGAAAAATCTCCCCCTGACCAAAAAAAAAAAAAAAAAAAGGAGAACCTTAATTTTCATTTAAATTCCATCAGCATGCAATGGAAATAACTCCTTTAAATCAATAGGGTGTCATAAGTCATTTGAAGACAAAACCAAGCTGTTGAAAGCAGATGCAATTTAAACATTTGGTAACACTGTCTCGTGATCTAGAAAAATTAGTATAATGATTTTTTTTTAAATTTAAAAAGCAAGCAAGCGAACAAAACAAAACAAGATACAGTTCTTAGCTATTTCATGGAAGGAAAAAAAAAGGCTAACTCCAACCCAGGGAAAACTTTCAGTCAATCAAGTTGCACTGCAGATTCCAGTAGCACTAATGATTACAGTCAGTAAAAGTGCTAGGAAACAGAAACATTACAACGTAAGCTCATCATATTTACAGGTAATATTTGCTTATTCAGTTAATTAATCATCATGACTAATTATACTAGAATGTGGACAGATTATTTCAGTAAAACAAGATTACTTGCCTATGGGTAGAGATCTAGGAGCTGGATATGTTCACTTTCACTAATAAATGATAAGGATCACTGGTGAGGCAGGTTAAAGAGCCTGGGAAAAGTAGTAAGTTACTAAGTGAAACTGCTTTTGGCAACTATTGACCTTTGAGTTCTTAAACTGGAGCACATATAAACAACACAATGTTCTCTGGCAAGTTTTGCCTGATAACCTGCTGGAAAAAGGACAGAATATCCTCCAGCCATTTTGCATGCACAATTTAACAATTATGTGGTCAGAGGAAGGATGATTCCTTTAAGGTGTTGGTAGACGAATGGTAGATGTTCACAGGCTTTACACATTTACAAAGGAATTTCAAAATCTAACACAGCATAATCAATATCAACTCCAATTCTTCTATACTGAGATAAATGATATCGATCACTCTACTGGGAACACACACAAAAACAGAAAGAGAGGAAGGATTCAGAAAAGCAGGTCATAAGGATCAAAATCACTGGCAATACTGGCTTAGGGACAAAATGCTAAAGTAAGGCTGTTTCACTCAGCATGGAAAATCTGAAAAAATATTTTGATGTATTTAAAAGCAGTGCATTCTAAGAAAGAAACACTAAATTTATTTCAAGTTACTATTATAGTTGAATAAAAATTTTCAAAAGCATATCAAAAGTTAGTTTTAGACAATTATTATAATCAGGAACCATGCTTAGAATGAGAATAGAAATGATTTATAATTCTGCCCTTACATGAAAATTGAATTTTCATTTCAAACTTCAGTAAAAATTTTACAAAATAAACCTTTTGTAATACATTTTGCAGAGTATTACAAATATTGCAATGCAATCCAAATTAAGCTATGGATGTACACAAAGTTTGCCTTTTGAATTTCTTTTGTCTGTCAGACCGTGCAAGTTTTCTGGGTTATACTCAGGAGCAGAGGGTAAGAGAAGCACATCCAAAATCCTTATCAGCCACAATTTTATTTCTAATTGGTGTTTCCACGCTCTTCATGCATTCATCGATCAGATGTAAATTACAGTATGCCTGATTGGGTCTCCTTCACCCTAACCATTCCCTGCTGACTGGCAGTGCTTGCCAACTGCTGCAGCAGGCAAGATGAGCAGCAGTAACAGCACCTCTACTGTTTTGGTAGGTCTTGGCCACCAGCAATATCAGAGATAACAACTGCTCACTTAACACCTATTGAATGTCTTGAGCACAATTGTCCCTTTGAAGAATGCAGCTGTCACCTTTGATCAAGCATGAGACATCACTGGCGGCAAGTAATAGAAAAGAGTAGGTCCATAAATTCAAACACTGTGGCAATTTCAGAGGAGTTCCTTTATTCTGGAAATAAACACAGAAAAATGTCTAATCGGTGTGGAGGCAAGAGGCACAGCAGATAGAGGCTGCAGAAAAGCTTTTTAAGTAATATTTAAACCAAGTGAGTGATCAGAGAAAATACTGTAGAGTCAATAATCCAAATAAACCAGGGGGTTGGGTTGTGCACTACTGGAAAAATTTAATAAACACACAAGTTGAAATACTTGCAGTCACTTTGCAAAGTAGCACCCAGATATTATTCTACAGTTTCCAGTCTGCTAAAGCACAGTTCTTATGCTACAGAAGCATAGATTTTGTGTATTTTAGAGCAGAATGCTGTCTAAGATTACCCTCAAACTGGCATACTCCCCTAGCTGGCTAAACCCCCTTTGAGAGGATTGCCAAGTCCAAAAGGAGCCTGAAGAGATGTTTATGTGAGGGACAGTGAGGAGAGGGATGAAGAGGAGCAGTGAGAGGAGAAGGGCAGACACGGTGTTTATTGGCCCAACAGACAAGAAAAAGCAATCATGGAAATTCATAGATCAAATTTTTTAATTTTTTTAATTGAGGTGTACCAGTTTAATAGCAGTACAGATGGTAGCACTGCATTTCATTGATCCTAGCAGTATTTTCAGGGAATGGGAATAATGAATCCTGTGGGTGTCATTGACAGAAAGGTATGAACTGTTCACAGTTTTGTCGTGTTGGGCAGAAACAGGCTCCCTTCGTCTTCACTGATAGATGTCATTTTGTTCTGTGTTTTTCTTGAACCAACATCTTAAATGCATCCTTCTCTTTCTGAGTGACTAAGACTGATGTTCCCTCATCGCTGCCTGTGAATACTGAAAGTGAGTTCATTGTTCCTGTGGCCAGCACTGAGCAAAGGCAATGGGGCATCCAGAATGGAAAGGCAGTAGCTTATAAAAGGCTCAGGCTTGAACATCAGGAGTGGCATGTGGAACACTAATGCCTTCAGCTTGTGTGAGAGGCAAATATACAATTTGGGGCACAGATATTAGTCCCTGTTATGAATATCCAAATTGCATGGGGTTGACAAACATTGTCAAATATTATGTAAAAGTACACAGTTGAATTAATCTCATTTAATGATCCACTGACTTTTGAATATATTTAATGCCCATAAGTGACCCAACAATATCTCTAACATCATACATATATCACAACTAAATCCCTATTATATCACAAGATACACCTTTGTATAATATTGAGAGTGTGTTTTGTAATCAAAGGAGGTGGAAGTGTGGGAGGAAAGAGCAAATGAAAAGTTTATGTGGGATGTGTTATGAACATAAGAAGATAATTTAAGAGGAGTGGTCAAATGCTGCTTGGAAGGACTGGTGCTAGCTGTGACAAACAGCAGAAACCTTTGTGCTGCTTCTATCTTGCTTTCAGCAACACAATTTGCAGTCTTTGTGCCTCTATTTTTCTTTTCACCCTCTGCTTTTCCTGTCAATTAAGTTGTACATTCTCCATGGACAGAAGTTATAAACATAAATCATGCTTAAAAAGCCATGAATGCGAATATGACTGGGATGCATTTTCCAGATGTTACAGTTTGCTTTGTCTCCCCTCTTACCCAATATCGGGGTGATTAGATTATTCCCCTAGGTTGTAGAAGACCCAAGCTCAGATCAGCATGTTTGTCTGAGCAGACTGACATTCCTTATGTCACATCTGTAAAAATCATGACATCGTATGACATTTTAGGATGGGTTTCTTAGCATGCTCCACTGTTAATGCTGTTCTAAATGACAGCAGGAGAGACAATTCCAATCAACCACAAGGCCACTGTATTTCTTTTAGTGCTGCTTTTCCTCCTTCACCCAGTGGAGTTAAACAGCAGCTCCTGCAGTGGGGTGGAGTTTTTCTCTCTTCTACTTCCAAGTTACCTCAGACAGCTGAGCTATCTGAGCTACATGTCTTATCAGTTGGTAAAAAGCCAATGGCAGTGCTTTTTGAATATTTCTAAATGTTTCTTCAGGCACAGTTAGTTCACACATTTGAAATTAAAGTTACAAACAGCTCTGAGTTGCCAGAAATTTAATTTCTTCAGCAAATAAATTCTTTCCCCTCCCACAAAAGAATAAAATCACTGAACTACTCTGTTCCATCACTTTTCATAGCTTTATGAAGAGAGTGACTGAATTCATCAACAAAGCATGTTGGAAAGAGACAGATCCATCTAGGGCCCAAAAGTACAGCATTTTGGATGAAATAAACAGAAATTACCTAAAAAGGTAGAGATAAATCAAGAATAGGCAGTCTCTGTCAAGGAGTTTAGGATTACGATTTGCCCATGCACTTGAAGAGGAAATTCGGTGCCTAAAGGAGGCAACAAAATATTCAAGTCATCAATACATGGAGAAGATCTGAGGACAGGTCTCAAAAAAAGAAAAAAAAAAAGAAGGCTTGGAAATGAGTTCAGCAACCACAGATGAAAATGAATCCAAAGGGAAAAAGTTGACTATGAACAAGATATGGGCAGGTCACATGGTGGAAGACAATTGTTATTGGCAGGGTCCAAAATCATGACTGAGGAGAACAACATGGTAATTTGACTTTGAGGGGGAGTTAACTGTGGCACTTTTACCATAATGAAGAAGGCAGATTATGGGGACTTCAGAGAAATGAATTCTCAACTATGTGACACATCCTGAAAATTATAAGACTAAGTAAGCAACCCTAGGAAAAAAAGTAATAGAAAAGAAGAAGTTCTGAAAATCTGAATTTTAATTCATCTTTTCCCACTTTGGAGCCTGACAAAAAAATGCATTATTAGAAATAAATAAAAGCAGAGCATGAAATGGCTTCTGAGAATAAACTGTAATTTATAGAAGGAAAGTAAAATGTCTTCTATTTAAAAACCCCTGTAAACCAGAAATGCACAGAGTGAATGGAATTTGAGTTATTCTTAGTGAAAGCAGAAAGTCACTAACACATCTCTAATTGCCAAGGGGCCTATTCTTCATAAAAATTTATATTCTCAGGATGCCCATGTCATCACAGCCTATTACAAGCAAGTATTTTGCTCTTTTGCAAAACACCTGCTTAAATACACAACATAAGTGGCTGTATTAAAGTACTTATCTCTGAATATGGAGAGGGCTTCTTTTTGGGTATGTAAATATTCACTTAAAAGAAAATACAATAGTAGAGTGACAAAAAGTTTCCATTATGGCTCAAATTAAAAAAATACCACAGTATCTTAAAAGTAATTTTCTTTGTTTCTTACTTTCTAGATCATCCTTCAAGAAAGAGTCAAAGGAGAAATATGTTGGAACTCAATTACCTGTGCTAGTGAACCACATACAGATGTTTAAAAATGGGTACCTCTCACAGATACCCAGTGTGAACCAAGTGCTTTTTTATGTGTGCCTCTCATATCTCACTAACATTATAAATTTCAGGATGCACCTGCTGGAAGAAGAAAAAATAGTCTATAAAAGATTAAATGTAACTCGGTGACCAGTAAAATTTTTTCTGGTCACTCAAATAGTTCTCTTTGCTTTACTTCAGTTGAGCAAGTGAATGGAGGCCAAGCAGCTATATCTCAGTCAGATATGCTTTGGTTTACCTGGATGAAGGACCAAAAGATGAACCCTGTAATTGTGGTGTTTCGCTATGAAAGTGCCAGAGGTCATTAAAAGGGAAACAAAAGATCACTAAAAGTTGTTTCCACTTGGCATCCAACTCCTGTGAAAACCACCGGGTTTAAAAGGCAGATCAACCATCTTCTCCAAATATCTCTAAACATTTGACCTTCTCCAAATATCTCCAAAGTCAAATATTTGCTTATCCTTACTGGCCGATGAAGGCAGGAGTCAGCAGGTAGATACCATTAAATGCCAGCACCTCAAACAACCTTTTCTGCAAGTGTTCCAATCCTTATCCAATGTGGAATAGAAACAATGGCTTATTCCTCAAAGGAAAGAAAAAAAGGAAGACGGCAACTAGAGGGATATGCTCTATGAAAAAAAGGAAGAAATTTCTTACTCAGACAATTTGTCTCCATTTCTAGCAATTTCAAGGTGTGTAAAGCTATCATGAAACCTTTAACAACATCTCAGACAGTTATTGAATGACTCTTATTTATAAACCTCCATTAATGCTCTTCCTCGTCAAATTGCTTACTCATGTCTTTTATATATATATATATCTATGTAGGTATTGTTCTTACAATGACACTGCATCAGGCAAACATTAGTCTCATACTAAAAAGATTGTTTTTCTTGTGACATTATAATTTATTTTATTGATATATTCCTGACTTGAAATGGCACATTTTAACTAGAATTTTCCAGTTGCATTCATGTATCCTTAATATAGTTCCCATTGCTTCAGAGTAGCTTCTCTTTATTGACTTATTAGCATGATATTTTTGATAAGGTGCTCCACTACTAAAGATAGGAATCTTCTTTAGGATCCACACACTTTAATTTGTGCATAGGAATCTCTGATCTATATTTACAGTAGCTTTATAATTTAACAGATGTTTGGACAGTTACAGTCCCCTCTGGGACAGTACTGTGTGGTTTTGAACTACTCCAGAGTTGTTCTATGAATATTTTTCCTCACTCTCTTATAGTCCTGGGGGTTTGTAACAGATGCTAATTGCAGTTTCTTCTTTGTTTTTTGATAATCTAGTCTTACCCAAATTATTCCACTGCTGCCCTCATCATTATTGAATTGTATCTTACTGATTTTCAAGGTTTCAAGCAATAGATAAGACCATATTATCTACAGCTTATACACACACAGCATAGCTTAAGTTTCATATGTGCATATGGAGATGGTGAGAGCATTCAAGAAATAGGGGCTTTTGGCAGAGAACATCCCACACCTCCTGTCCTTTCAGAAATATGCCTTGGAATAATTAGCAGCTCCATCTCAACTTCCCAATTTGCCACAATGCTCTCAGATATTATGCTGCTGCTCCACAGTTTTCAGAGGGGCTTATCATGCTGCATGCAGATCTGTTCTCTAAATCAAATGCTTTAAGACATTAATAGCATGACCTCGAAGCATTTTTAAAGAGTTTATCTTGTGTGAGGTTTGCCGACTTGTACAGGTGAAGATGCCACATTGTGTAACGGCACACATTGTGTGCCCGTGCTCACCGTGCACTACACTTTGCCTGGGACCCTGCCAGAGCAGCCAGCTTCCTTGGTTCAGAGAGAATGGAAACCTTTCACAAATAACAGCCATAATAAATGCTCAGGTTGCACTTCATCTTTTAGTTCAGCAGAGGCAGAAGGCAAAAACCATTTTGATAAAGTAGCAAATATTCCAATTCCAGAACTTAGGACTCCAGTGAAGAATGAAGAAGCAGACAATGCTATCTATTTATAGTAAATTTTGCCTGAATCCCTTCTTTGTACACAACAGCCATGGTCTTTCATGCAGAACCACTGTAGATGGACAGCTGTGTGTCTAAACATCTGTGATGAACAGAACTCAGATGGGAGCTTAAAAAAAGAGAAAACGGCATCAACATATTCATAAGTTGGTGTGTGAACAATGAAAGCACATATTGTAGGTCTGAAGGAAAAAGGCAGAATCAGCTTTTAAAAAACCTACAAAATTCTCTAAGAAATTCTTTTTGCAGATGTCAGCATAAGCTTTTTTCCTGATTTAGCGTAGCAGTAAACTCAGGAAGGGGACTAAAGAAATTGCTTTGCCCAACCAGGAGTTTCAAGGAAGTACCTATAAATCTGAAAATCAAAATTTGACTAGAACTTGATCCAGAAGAACTATATAATCTCAAAAAAGGCGGGGGGGAAAAAAGTAAAAAAAAAAAAAAAAAGAAAACTGAATCAGCTCTGTCTTGATTGGGTATATTAAAACAAGATCAGCCTAAAACTGAAGGCACGCAGATAATAGTCTCTGACCCTCCCAAGGTTCCACCAGTGTCTTTTATGGACTTTCCATTTGTGAATAAGGTAAGTCAAAAGCTTTAAAAAAATTAATAAAACAAAATTAAATATCCTGTATTGTTGACCAGACATCAGCCTGAGTATCAGACTTTGTTGTCCTCACTTGTACTGATGCTAACTTATTTTTCAAGTAGCTCTAATAATAGCTGGCAGAAGTGATAACATATGACTTGAAGATGTTATCAGGATCTCTCTACTGCAGAGAATTATAATGAAGCATATAGAATGTATCTTCACCTGAATTTGATCCCTCTTGTTCATTTAACTGTTTATATGGTTTCTAAATCTAATATAATTTTCTCTACATTAAAATACATTGTCAAAGTAAGATAGAAGATCTCTTCTCCTCGTCTTTCTTAAAAGAATATGAGTGGTGCTCTAAGAAAAAAAAAAAAAGACGACCCTTGTCTTTCAAGTTTCCCTTTCTCTGTTCATAAGCAGTTTCCTGGCTAGTGATATTCCTCCCGAGAGAGAGAGACCAAAACCCCACTAGAGTATATTTTCCTTAGAGGAATTTCCAACAGTCTTCAGTGGTTTTGACATGTGCAAAAACACTGGGATACTGCAGACTCCAGCACAGGCATACATCTGAAGAATATACCCACCAAACTGCATATGCCAGTTCATTGCACATTTTCCACTGCACTGGATATCTGTTGTCTCTTTTACTGTTTTACGGTTTCTCACATGCAAGAACAAGTCACAGCTTCTAGAGTGGAAAAATCTGAAACTTCCTTACCTGAAAGGCAGGGTATTATAATTTTCACTATTTAAAACTGCATGCTTCTTTTCAATAATCACAAAATCCAAGCCCACAGTACAAAAGAATCTGTCTTAGAAACACATGCTCCTTAATTGACCTTAAACTTTGAGAAAGAGAGGCACAAAATCATTGTTTCCAACATTTTAACTCACCCTCGATGAAAAAGGGGTTATCACAGGGTGGTAACTGCGAGTTATCTGTGAACAGACTAATTTTCTCAAACATATTTGTTATTCAAAATTAATGTATAAATTTCTGTGAGTGATTCCTAGCTTGATCACCAGTATGAGAGCAGTCTATTGTAGGCAAAATAATGATGGGATATAGAGGTCACACATTACATATCAGAGTCCCTAAGCAGTAATCTCAGCTCCAATACGAGCTGCAAAGTTACTTATTCACATCTTCTTGCCTTCTGGGATTGAGACAGACTTGATCGATAAGAGATTTTAAATAAGAAATAATGGAGTAGTAGTCCATTTTCACAGACAGAAAAAGGAAAATCTGGCAAATGACAATAAAGAAGATATGCCAGACAATCATTCCTTTGTTAGCTACCACTAGGATCTAAAGTCTTTCCTTGTTCCTCTTCTTCTTGACAAATGATGGCATGATCCAAATGTTTCTTAGACTCTTCTGGGAATCTTAAAAAATGGAGAAATGGCTGCCTATAAAATCTGTAGTGCTATCTTTTCTGGAAAAGGTCGGAGAGGGGAAATATTCTGAGTCCCATGTTAGAGAAGCCACTGCTATGAAAAGATTTTAGTCAGTGTCAGGGCTGGGCTCCAGACAGCACATATACGCATTGCATGCTTCGGGCAAAGGCCAGAATCCCTCTTCTCTCTTATCTTTCGAGCAAAGATACATCTGCCCTTGCCTGAATATGGGGACAAAAATATCTGTTCATTGATAAGCTTTATTTCTCATCATCCGCACTCATAACTGAAATAGAGGAAAGCCACAGTGGAGTCAGTCTGAAGCACAGGATGGTCTCCATCATACAGTACTGTACTCTGCCTTGAAAGTTTCCATAAAATGACCAGACACGACCCTAAAGAACTTGGTTAGCCTTCCTGTGGCCAGAAGGTCATACTACAGACCTCTAGAAGTTCCTTCCAACTTCCTTTGACTCTCATCCACACTGGTCATGTGACCAGTAGCAAAGATTTTTGTCAGATACTGTTGAGATTCAGAAGAACACTTACCTTTAAGAGGTAGAATTTACGAATATGGCAAATTGATAGCTGGTTAGCCATATCAAAACATGACAGACTTAGAACAAACATAAATGGGAATTCAAAATTAGAAACATGGATGTAACTGCAAAACAACACATTTATTTACCAAACATTCATTGTGCTAAAATGAGAAGGTCTCCTTTTTCGGTAAGATGCAGTGACTTTTCTTAGAAAGGGAAATGGTGCAGATAAATAGATCTAGTCTCAAAGAAATCATTAGATCACAAAATGATGACAAGCTGCTGATCGCATGCAGGTGCCTGAAACTTGTTTGTGATTCTGAAGCCTCTGAAGTGAGGAGGGAGATCAACAAGCAATCAACAAGTATTAAGACCCTAGCACAGGACCTTGCTTAGAACAGTCTCTACAGACATGTTCATGAAAGGTAAATTTTAACTAGAATTACAAAAAACCTAAAACAAAACAAAAAAAGAAGTTATATTAATATGATAAAGCAATGAAGATGTCTCTGTTTAAGAAGAAATACCAAGATTAAATGATTGAACAATAGGGGAAGGACTACAGGTCTTGTTCATAAATCTAGCAGCAGACAAACAAAAGGAAGGAGGAAAAAAACCCATTTATTTAAGGCAAAACATAAGAATAAAAAAACCCACAGTTATAAAACCAAGATGAGAAAATTTAATCTGGAAACTACCATATTCCTATTTGCTACAGAAATCAGTGAACAATGAAAATTTTCACAGATTCATGGAATATGCTGATTTGAAAGGGATTCACAAGGACCATCGAGTTGAAGTCCTGGCCCTGCACAAGACCATTTTCAAAAGTCACACCATGTGCCAGGGAGCATTGTCCAAATGCTTCTTGAACTCCGTCAGGCTTGGTGCTGTGACCGCTTCCTTGGGGAGCCTGTTCCAGTGCCCAAACATTCTCTGGGTGAAGAACCTTCTCATAATATCCAACCTAAACCTCCCTTGACACTGTTCCAGGCCATTCCTTTGGGTCCTGCCACTGGTCACCACACAGAAGAGATCAGTGCCTGCCAGGTCTATTCTCCTTGTGAGGAAGTTGTAGACTTTGATGGGGTCCCTCCACAGTCTCCTGTTCTCCAGGCTGAACAGACTGAGTGACCTCAGCTGCTCCTCATACAATTTTCTCCCAAGGCCCTTTACCATCTTGCTTGCCCTCCTTTGGACACTCTATAATGAGCTAATTTCTCATATTGAGGTGACCAAAACTGCACACAGGACTCAAAGTGAGGCCGCACCAGTGCAGAGCAGAGTATTGGGCAAGAGGTGTAGGGTAAAGAGAAATTCATGTAAACACTGAGTTTGACAACCATCTCAGTGAGACTGCATTATGATGTTGCTTATTATAAGAACATTGAAATCAACAATCCAATATTCCACTGCTAACCCTATGCTCCTCCTGACAGACTACAGTTATGAGCACCAGAAGGGATTACCTGCTTTCTTCACTGATTCTAGAAGCAGAGACTCTCTAAACATGGAATTTCATTTCAGGACTGGTGTGTATCTCTATACTTGTATCCATCTTACAAGCAAATGAGCAGGAAAGCAGGAAAAACAAGTTAATGTGTAAAGAAATGCACACAAGATACCAAATTTCAAAGTTGTCAAAGTAAGACACTTTCAAGGATTGCTAGTATCACACAATCACAAATGAAAAAAATGTTATTTTCATTATTTCCGCACACAGCAGATTCTGTAATAGAAAATGCTCACTCCTTTTGAAAATCAGAAAATATTCTGTTCAGTAAATCCTTTGCATTCATTACTCTTTCTACCGTTATGCATGCTTTACTGAGGAATGGAAGTGGACGTGGAATTTAAAACACAAAATCTTAAAAAAAAAATTAAATAAAATGTGAGTAACATTTTTTCCACTCCTAGCTTTTGGAGTTGCCTCTCATTCATGAATAAAAGGTAAGGTTATAGGAAGGTATGTCAATATTTTATTGTTCTCTAAGAACAAAGAACCTCTCATTCAGTGCAAAGCACACAAAAATTCTGTACAAATGAAAATTATCATGGTAAGAGAGCTGAACAGAAAAATATTCGGATCTTCAAAGCATCAAGTGTGAAGAATCAACCATAGGAGTTGTTTTTGTGTTTGATTTTTAAAATTTTTCTTTTTGGGAAACACAGTAGCCCATTTATCTGAAATTAAGTCAGAAGAGAAAACTGCAATCATCTGCAAGTTTACTTCCATATTCCAAATTTCTCTGTTGTGCTGAAGGAAGAATCCAGACAGTGAAGTATGGATTTACATGTGGATCCATCAAAGCTTAGGTTGATTTGCAACAGCAAAGGAGGCTCAGTTTGATCTGTCTTCTAGTAAAGAAAAGAGGACACTTGTGCAGAAATATTTTAGCTTAGTGAAAGAGCCATAAAAAGTTACAAAAGATAAGCTGTGTGCCATGTGCATCAAATCTAAACTTGACCATTAGGGTCAAGGCAGGATCAAGCCTTGTTTCTCTTAAGAACCAAGGTTCCTGTTGGTTCTCTTTAGAGATAATGCACTTTCAGAGCACAATTCATGTAATCTAAGTATTTGCACAGGAATAAGCATTGTGGTGGACCACCAAATATTGTCCAGTGTCTATAGAGTCGAGAGACCTAGCTTAACCACAGTGTTGAGATACTGCCTTGGTGTCCTAAGGTTCCTGTGAAACAATCAATCTACTATCCCAAAAAGTCACTTAGAAGTCTAGTCTTTCATCCAATATTTGTCTTCACACACTGCTCAGCACACTAAATGTTCAGAGTTTTTTCATGATAAAGCCAGGGCAAAACTACAGTTTTGCTATTGCCGCACATTTTAAGTGTAATTTTTGCAGTTAAATGAGGTAACACTGCCTAAGAGTCAAAACTAAGACATGACAGGAGAGAGGCTCACAGGCACACGAAAAACTCATGCCATACAAAATAACTCCAACAGTGGAGCTGAAAAGCACTTCTAAGAAATAAAAACTGAAAGCCAGTCCAAAATGTCTGTTGTAAAAGTAACCTGTGACTTTGATATACAAAGAGGAAGTCTGAAACATAGTGAATGAGAGATCTATTTCTCCTGATCTGAAGGTCAATTTAAAAAAATTAAGCTGCTGGCACATAAGTGGTATGCAGAAAGCAATTTATAGAAGTCTTCAAGATCAAATGTCCACCTTGGTTTCAGGCATCTTCAAAAATCACTGATTTTTCAGACTTCTATTGAAGTCTTCTATTGTTTCTATTGAGCAAAACCTATTTAAAACTATATAAGTTCAAAATAACCAAGTAAATACCCTATGAGCTTAAATATTGAATAATACATAGTAATACCTTCTGATTAAATAACCATTTTGTTCAGTGATTACATTCAGTTTCCCCAGTTGGTAATTATTGATTACAGGATATAGTCATTTGTTTCTGCTAACCACTTGCCCTTGTAAGTGTAAACATCAAGGACGAGGCTTGCATTTGTCTATTTTCTGTGGCACCAGGCTGCTGCGCACGTTGGACAACGACCCATGACATGGTAATGATACACCTTTTGTTGCAAAATAAAGAGTTTGTGTTCCTGTACTGGTTTTGATACTTGGGATCCCTTCTCGCTCCTTCTTGCAAGATAAGTTTTCGTACGAATACTATGAGAATCATGAATACTAAATCTTAATACCTGCATAATAATCTTACATAAGTAATTATATATTTTGGCATTTTGCTTTTGTCATTTCCATGTACTTTAATAACCAAAAATTGCTCTTTCCAATTTTGTTGAGCCACTAAGACATCTCCTGTTAAAAAATAAGAAAAAAAGACCAAAAAAAAATGCAGATGTCTATTAAACATATTATAAAATTTGGATGCACAGGTCTTTTTTAGATGCTTTCCTGTAAGGAATAAAAATTCACTCAGTTGTTGTTTTGTGTGGATAACTAATTCGATTCCATGTGTCTAGTCATATGTTCAGTCAAACTTTGTCCTGAAGCAACACTAGACTGCTCTCAGTGGCTGAAAAGCATTCCTTTTTTTTTTTTCTTTTTTTTTTTCCTTATGTTTTGAAATATAACAGCACAGGTCAGCAGTCCCCACTGCATACTCGCAGTAAGGGTAGTGTTGGTGTATAGGAGCACACAGATATGCACCCAGAGAGGATGGTGCAGACTCACAGCCCCTCACTGATGACATCAGGCTTTCTGAAAGTTGAAGACATCTCCAAAGACATGTATGCAAGAAGTTATGCTCTGCTTTAGCTACAGCTGAGGTTGAAAAGTGATTCTGCAACTTTCTATCTCTCACTTTCTTATAGACCCCTGTTTTTTTTTCCAGGAATTGTCACTACCTTTCAGTTAAAGATACTTTCCAGTCAAGATCAGATGAAATCTTTTGGTATTTCCATATTCTACTGCTTATTCTTTGGATAATTTTGTCCTTTCTTTGCACCTTCTGTCTCATATCTTTAATGTTTCTGAATTGCTCTGAATTTCTAGCATGAAAGAATATTATACTGAAGTTAAAATTATTTCCTGTATGTCATTTTCTGTTATGAAGCTCTACCCATGCAGAATAAAATGAAAATAGTATGTATGCTTTCTTGTTCTTGACATGAAAAACCTATTCCTCAAGCACAACGGTGATTGATAAATATGATTAATAAAATGGTTATATTTCATTTATTTTGAGTGATAGATAATCTCGTATAAGTTTTCCATAAATAATACATTAAAAAGTCATAACACATAACATCTCATTAGCTGATGCTTCTAATTTTATGCCTATCTGAAATAGTATGCTGTGTCATTTGAAATCTCTTAATACATACAAAGTTGAAAGCTTCCTATAGGTTGCATTTTTTAACTGCTTTCCCAAACCTACACCAGAATTTCACAGTGACTGAAAAACAGTCATATTTAAATTAGCTAAAAACAGCAATTGATATTATTTAAAAATCTTTAACACATGCACCTATTTTTAATTATTAAATTATCTTTAAAGTAACTAAGATTGATATTTTTCCTAATACAGAACCAAATTTTATATTTCTAGTACTGATGTTGCTTAGTTCTTATTATTCAGATTTATTTGGGCAATGTCTGCAGTACGTTTAAGCGTCTACATATTTCCCTGAAATAATGGATGGAAAATGAATCTTCATGCTGAGGAGTCCACAGTGAACTTTTTTTGACTGACCACTACCATTAAAACAGGTGGAGTGGTGATTGTTTGTATAAGACAAAGATCTACCTCATTTTTTTAAACAAATTGTAATTCACCTGACTTTGAACAAAATAATATTAACATTTTCAACTGAAACCTATTGCAGCCATTCCTTCAGAAAGGAATGAGATGCTTTCCTGGTCAGGGAGCCCTCAGTACCATTGTGGATCCAGGTGCCTCTACCACATCCCAGTGTTTTTTGAAGTCTGACCATTTGCCACAGGTTGTTACCACATCCCTCTTCTGCACAACATGGCCAGCACATAATCCTTTTTGAGTAGGGTATAATTAGCAATAATTTTAATTGCAGTCGCATTATTCTATGTGGCCTTGAGAAATTGCCCTACTCGTATCAATCCAGACTTGCTACAAGGTTCATTCTGTCAGGTTCATCAGTGCTAATCCTCTCTCACCTTTGTATCCTTTCTTGGACTTGTTATTGACCATCTAGATTTACACTCTCAGATTGCCTTACTGCCAAACTTGGGCTACTTTTTTATTTTTATTTATTACTGTTAAGAGACAAGAGTTGGTAAATCACTGATGCAAACATCCACTCTCTCATTTGTTAAACTTCATTGAAAGCACCAATGTGTTGTTTTCCAAGATGTTAATTTCATTCAGACTGGAAGAAGTATTTAAACTGATTCATTATTCAACTTTCAATTTCTCATTAAGTCACCTTCTGCAGTGCATCTTACAATCTTGATGTGTTCACAGGGTCTACTATCACAGCAAGCTGACTCTTTCCTTGTGCTTGGTTATTTATTTCAGCCTGCTTCCATTGTCCTCCCTGTCTCTGGGGCAGGGACGGTCTGTCGGATCTCTCTGCACTGCCTGGCACTGGAGACTCCTGGTTCCTTTGGCACTGTGTAGATGCAAACAATAAACAACAACAGCCATGTAATGTTTCCAGAGGTCAGATCTAAACCATCAGCAGCTTCATGGCACAGTGCACCCTGTAGTTGCAGTACTCCAAATGTCAGGATTACAAACCTGGAAGCTCTTTAGCATTTGTGGATCCCAGGGGTTGGATCCAGCCTGTAGAACACATGCATGTTGCACTTACTGAATATTAATTCTTGCTGTAATCGAAATGAAGAATGTAACCACCATCTCTATCCCTGGCCCCCTCTCCTAAAACAAAACCCAATAACCCATTCTGCTCATAAATTGGAAATGTATCAGCACACTGAACTCTGATCCATGTATCACTTAAATAGTTCCTGATCAGTACAATGCAAGCTATACATGCCCAACCACCTGTTTCTTTAAGGAGTATTCTATTTCCCCGGCAATAGACTTGACTCACAAATTTATAATCACACAGTTTTGAACTACTTAACATAAAATTTTAATAAAAACTACAGCATTTGTAAAGCATGTCAGCTTGAAATAAAGCTAGGTATTTCAATAACACCCAAGTGCCCTATTTAGCATTTTTTGAATTGAACGTTTATTTCAAAATTTCTTCCCAGAGTGAAATTGCTTTTAGAGAAAATCATTAATAAGGAAATCAAAATGAAATATTTAAATTGCATTGAATAAAATAATTTGGCCCAAAGCATTATGGGGAAAATTTCATCATTTTGCGAGCAAAAAATCTGCTTTTGTTAGTTTTTATTCCTCTGCAGTACAGAAAGGATTTCTTCTACCTCGTTTTCATAATAGAATTTCCAAGAGTGATTTTCAGCCTTTAATCTAAAATCTCATCTTTTTTGCTTTTGCTACACCACCATATTTTATATAAAACACAATGTGCTGAATAGGTTTTCCTGAGAGGTAATGCTAGTCTCATCCAAAAATCACAAAAAATTCATTCTTTATTAATATTGATGGGACTATGTTGGGAATCTTGGTTACTTGGGGGAGTGGGACATGGAGGAATTGAAAGAAGTAAGAATTAATTAACTAAAATAGGAAGGGAAAACATTCAATCTAAACTAAACAGAATTTTGATTTTTTTATTGCACCAGAATCAGTGTAAAAAACTCAGAAATATTTTGTTTATATTTCTTCCTATCCAAAATCAGCTATATTAATTTGGGCACTTCTACATAAAAATTGAAAGAGTGAGGGCCTTTTTTTTCAAAATTGCTGGAACAGACCTTTTCCCCATTAACTAAATATTTTAGATATTCTACACCTATGTACTATAACAAAACAATTTAAATTTCCTCTTTTACTTGAACCTGCAGAAGTGTTCAGCTCCCAGGAGAAGGTCTACAAATGAGAATGTAAATTTTTCTAAGATACAGTGCTGCTAACAACATTGATGATTAAGACACTGTTCCAGGAGAAGGTGAAAACAGTTAGGACCTCCCTCTGTGGGATAAAACCTGGGTAAAAAAAATCTCTTGTTGGTTCAAGAAGGTATAACCCTCCCTTCTCCACTGACACTGGCCAATATATAACCTTCTCTTCTCCACAGACATTGGCCAAGACTTTTCAGCACATAAGAATTATATTTTTTTCAGAGAATATACTGTCTAAGTGAAAAAAAAAACAGATAAAAGGAACAAGGAACAAGTCCTATGTCTTGCAAGTTGATGAGTGAACTTTCTCCATTTCAAGTTTATTTTGGGTATAGACACTCCCACTCTGGCAATTAAGAGCTCCACATCTTCAGTCTGATGTGTTCAATATTCAACATGAAAACTCTAATCTTGATATCCCCTCTGGTAGTATGATATAGTGGTACAAAATTACTGCAATGTCTATGAACTGTACTGGATTTGATTCTTCTAGAATGTACTCCCTGATTGAACTATAAATGGAGAGCAGCTAAGAGAGATTAATTAACTCTTCATTTCCTAACAAGGAAGATGTGTGATGTGAAGCTAAACATTTTCTGTAGAGAAATACATGCCAGGTGTTATTCTTCATTTTCTAAAAGGCAAATATAAATACATGTATGTCTTCCTAGGAAACAGTTTTCAAATAAAGAGCAGGCACAAAATATATAGATTTAACCATTTTAACCAGTTCTGAAAATTCATTACGTATTTCTATATATAAGGCCAATAATACGTGTAATAATATATACAAAGAAGCTATAAGTAGAAATATTATGGGAAACATGAAACCTGTAACACCAGGCAAGAATTTATTTATATTACAGGTGAATGAACACTCACTTCTTTTCCATTATGTTCTGAAATCTTCCCTTTAATTCAGTTCACTTTGTAATTTTTATTTCTTAATTAATTTTGAATTAAAGCATTTTAAATATCAGGGTCTATTTTCACATCAAACAGATCACTCTTCAACATCTTTGTAAACAACCTGGACAGAAGACTAAAGGGATACTCAGTAAGTTTGCAGATAATACAAAGCTGGGAGGAGCTGTTGACTTCCTGGAAGGCAGAGAAGCCCTGAAGGGAGAATTCAGACAAATTAGAGAGCTGTGCAATCACCAGCTGTATGATGTCTAACGAGGCCAAGTGCTGGATTCTGCACCTGGGATGGGACAACCCCGGAGAGACTGGGGAACGTGAAGCTGGAGAGCAGTGCCATGGAAAGGGAGCAGGGGGTCAGGGGCAAGTTGAACATGAGCCAGCAGTGCCCTGGCAGCCAGGAGGGCCAGCCCTGTCCTGGGGGCATCAGGCACAGCATGGCCAGCCAGGCAAGGGAGGGGATGGGGGATTGAGGTGGCCTCACCTTGAGTCATGTGAACAGTTTTGGGTGCCACAATACAAAAGAGACATAAAGCTATTGGAAAACATCCAAAGGAGGGCCGCAAGAACGGTGAAGGAGAAGCTTATGAGGAGCAAATGAGGTCACTTGGCTTGCTCAGTCTGGAGGAGAGTGAGTGGAGACCTCATTGCAGTCTACAGGTTCTTCATGAAGGGAAGCTGAGGGACAGGCACTGGTCTCCTCCCTGGTGACCAGTGACAGGACCCAAGGGAATGGCCTGAAACTGTGTCAGAGGTTTAGGTTGGCTATTAGAAAAAAGTTCTTCACCCAGAGGATGTTTGTGCACTGGAACAGGCTTCCCAGGAAAGTGGTCACAGCACCAAGCCTGACAGAGTTCAAGAAG
Organism: Irena cyanogastra; assembly: GCA_013397155.1. Classification (NCBI taxonomy): domain Eukaryota; kingdom Metazoa; phylum Chordata; class Aves; order Passeriformes; family Irenidae; genus Irena; species Irena cyanogastra. The sequence continues at coordinate 61,572 of VWZV01001108.1, read as the reverse complement.
CATTTGGGCAATGCTCCCTGGCACATGGTGTGATATTCTGGATGTCCAATTCAGGGCCAAGATTTGGATTTGATGATCCTTATGGGTCCCTTCCAAGTCAGAATATTCTGTAGATCTGTGATTATTTTGTTTCTAGTGTTGGACTTTCAAGCAAGATCTTAAATAGGTTTTAAGTTGAACCAGATAGATCAATTCGATGTAAGAAGCAAAATATTAAACTGCATGGCCTTCACACAAGAGCTCTGAGGCAAATTAGACCTGAATTTACAGGACTTTGGGCTGCAATCTGTAAGCTATATTATGTAAAGTTACTGCGGCAGAAGACTGACAGATTGCCAATGCACCTCCCATCTCAAAAAGGTCTCAAGAAATTATCCTAGGAAAGGCAGGATTCCATTCCCACTCAAAAAAAAAAAAAAACCCAAAAGGAAAAGAAAAAGAAAAAAAGAAAAAAGAAGAAAAAAACAAAAAGAAAAAGAAAAGTTTGTTACAAAGGAATTGCCTGATTTCTGTAAAGGAAATACTACCTTGCTACCCTACTGTGCTGACAATGTCAGCAGAAACGTGGAGGCACTTGCATTTTTAAAAAGTCCTTGACACCAAAGATTATTAAAGAAATTAAACTGTGGCAGGATTGGTAGCGGGGGTCTTTTATAGATTAAAAGCTGATTAAAGGAAGAAAACGTCCTAACACAGACCTTTATAGACTAAATGTTCTTTAATTTTCTAGATGGAAGACAGTAGGATGTTGTCCCACCAACTGGTGCTTGTGCTGCTGTTTTCCAGTATAAATCATCAGTGGTCTGGAAAAGGGTGTGAACACTAAAATCTCCAACTCTACAGACTATGCTAATTTTTTTTCCTTTTTGAGCTGTGCAAATGTTGAGGACCTGCAAACACTTCCCTCAAAAAAGAGTGGCCAGAAGGATGGCAGCTGGGCTTTAGTGGCTAAATATAAGGTAATGCATCTGGGGAATGCCAATGAAGTCTACACGATTCTGCATTCAGAATTGGTTGTTACAGCTCAGGAAATACATGTTGGATCCTCCATAAAGAGTTCTCTGAAAGCATTGGCTCGATGTGCAACAGAAGCCAAAGACAATGACAATGTGAATTTAGCAGTGAATAGCTGAAATAAGGTTTGCGGGTTTTTTTAGGTTAAAAAAAATTAAACTAGTATATCTATCAAAAATTATACTTATTTAAAAGATAATGAGAAACAATATTAACATTTTTGGGTTTGGGAGTTTTTTCCTTTTTATTGTTGTTTATAAATTATTTTTCTCATTTAAATTTTAGCTTTCTTTAATGTTTAGAGTTATTCTTCTAGCAAAAGATTTGCTTCTAGCTCTCTTACAACACATTTTCAGAAATATAAGCACACGTATAAAAAATAAGTCAACACATTGAAGAATCCTAAAGCGACAAGTTTCTTTTGCCCATGAATAGAGTCCTGAAGAATTTCAACTGTATTCCCAAATGAAAATAGTAAACAGTGAAGACTGTTCTACTGTCTTCCACACGGGGCTGTGGAAAAGCCAAGGAGATGGTAGGGAAGCTCAGAGAGATTGATGACAAAGCAGAAAGCAAAATAGTGGAGCAACTCTTTATTTTGAGGGTAAATGCTGCATCAAGGCACAATATGATTTAGACAGTCACACTTGCAATAACTGGGAAGCAATCCACAGCAGAAGTTGTATTTTACTTAGTTCTGAAACAAGCCTCATCTCAAAAATTTGACGTCAAATAGTTATGGTAAAAGAGCAAGCATAACATGTTCAAACTGAATAAATATAAATTAAAAAAAAAAACAGTGAAAAATCATTAGAATGGTATTTAATATTATGTAGGAGGACAATATAAAAATTAGACAAGTAAAATACAGGTGGTGGATGGTTTAAGGACATAAAAGACAATGTTAGAGTAAATATAAATAAAAATTAATATTATCTACTAAAATAAAAGATCCGTACAAAATTGCATACACAAAGAGAAAAAAAATCTATAATTAAATATTAGCTATATAGAGATATATAGAGATATATAGATATATATAGATATATAATGACAGATATTTTTTGTCAGTAATTTAATTATAGAATTATCAGATGGTGAGAAGATACTTTCTTACAGCCTTCTATTGAATTGTGTTAATATTCTTTAATTTTTCAATTATTCAAATTAGAAGCATTGTTCAAATTTAAAAAGAAAATCTTGAAGTCTCCTTAAAAGTTAAGAAAATTCAAAAGGCTTTTTATAAATAGCTTCCCAACTACCTAAAACTAATAAT
>VWZV01001108.1:42211-56957 GCA_013397155.1 Irena cyanogastra | reverse complement strand
TTGTAGGAAGAAATTGGTCATCAAAATGGCCTCTGTACAAGAGAAATGTAAAGTGGCAATTGAATTTTTCAAAATAATTTGGGGATGTTTGTGTAAATTAAAATCATCTAACTTGACTCACAAGGAAAAATCAGTAGAAACTAGAATTTAAACAAAAGGTAAACAAGACAAAACAGAATTAACAAAAAACATGGATAATACAGAGGGGAAGANGCAGCTATTCCTATGCTTGCTAGTGACTGTTCTTTCTTGCTGTCTCCTGTCTCTACCAGAGAAAATTTATGATCATGGTTGGCCATAGCTCAATCCTTGCCCTCCCACATGAGTATAAACAATGTCATCTGCACTGATATCTGCAGCAGACAACCCTCAGGGGCTGTGTGCAATCTCTGCTGGTACCCCCTCAAGCAATTTCTGTTCTGTATGGCATTGTCAGCCACTGATAGCACCCAAACAGGGTCCAGAAAGTTGTCAAGTAACTGTTTGCTGCATCCAGTTTTGCTTGCCAGAAGCCATCTCTGGCATCCATGACTGAAAAGACTATTGTGTTCGCTTGATTTGGCAATATTTCAGTGGCTGTTGGCAGGGAACAGTATAAGCACTTTAGTATGCTATTGAGGTCCTTTGGATTGATGCAGATCATCAGTTTGCCTGTCTTTCTAACTGCCACCATACTGCTGATCCAGTCAATTGGCCTTGCAACTTTTTTCAGCCACCTTGTTCCATGACAGTTTTAACTTTCACCTTGAGCTCTGCTTCAAGTGGCAGCACTAGCATTTTATATATAGCTGATGCCACATCATCTTAACCTTGCAGACCTTAAAAGCACTCATTATCCAGAAACCTGATCCCTTGACCAGAAACTATCTTTTAATAGTCAGAAAAGTAATATCTCAAATATGTTTCCCTCACTCTCGGTTAGCTCTGTGATGCTCTGACTTTGCAATAAACAGTCCTATGTCCCAGTAAGGTCTCCACCAGACAATAGATTTCTGCATCCATTCTACTGCAGGAAAGATATGAGCCTAATCTTTATTTACATGTGAGAACTTCACAGGTTTAATATGATCCCACTCTAAAAAAAAAAATCCAAACTGTTTTATTTTTTACAAAATCTGTATCCCAGCTTCACCACAGAATCACATTCCTTTCAGTGAAAGCTTTCCTTGCCAGTTGCTTGTCATTTCTCATATTCAGTTTCTGAACCACATTATTTTCTTGTTACTGCCATTGCACCTACTTACTATATATTATTCAGACCAGCTTCATCACAGGTGCTCACTTTTCTCTTTTCAAGCACTTATGCAAATTAAATCACCAGTGTAATTTAGAATCCCTTCACTTGCATGTATGTCGTCCAAAAATTGTCTTATCCAAGTTCCAACTACACACAGGGTGACACCACCACTTGCTCTTAAGCAGGACTTTTAAACACTAGACCTCACACTTTTGTAACAAAAGAGGTCAATATCATTATCACAGTTTTATAAGGGTGCTGTGTAGGGGTGAAGTGACTTGCTCAAGGTCATCTAACAGCTTGGTGAGAGCAGAACTTAGGTCTTGTGAGTTCCAGTCTAGTGCTTTATCCAGCAAGAAACCCTGACTGTGCTGAAGTCTGAGGTCTCCCTGTCCTTGGCCTGTTCTATTAAAACGCTGCACTGGCATTCATATAAACCATTTACAAAGGGTAACATCCATTTGTTCTGCATCAAAAAGCAAGAGAGATTGACACATACATAATCTTTTCCTATGTGTGATGGATTGATCCTTGACTTAGGATCATTTCAGTTGCCTCTTTGTAGTCTCTCCATTACAACAAGAATTTCCCAGGCTTTCTATGCAAGATGAGAATGGAAAGCTGTTAAACAACCATTTTCTCGTTCTTCCTGAGGAAACTTTTTACTGCCAATACAAATTTGCAACACCTGTGGTGTTGAAAATGAAGACTTAAAGGCGTTCACTCTACATTTATGTTTGTCAAACAGTGATTTAAAAACACAAAAATTCATACAGCATTTTTAAAAACACTTTCCAGAGAATTTTTCTTTTCTTTCTTTTTTTTTTTTTTCCCCAAAATAACATCACATCTAAGCACAGTGCACAAACCTCATACACAGGTTTACCTAGATTTTTGTGCTATATTGGGATAAAAATTTTCAAGGACATTTGTGCCACATTTGTGTCCATCGATGGACTCTTGGTAGAATTTCAGGAGTATTTATTAGGCCACCTTTGTACTGAAAAACCTTAATAATAGTTTGGATTTGGAATATATGCTTTCTGAAAACAGCCTTTCATTGGTACATGCTGCTTGTGTTTGACAAGAACTTTACTGAAATCCTGAGGAAGGGATGCTTGCTGACCTTATGGGCAGCATACAAGAATCTCAGCCTGATTCACACACTGCTTCCCTTGTTCAGGTGATGCCTGAAATAGCAAGGAGGTGTTCCTTCTGTCATTTGGACCATGTCAGTTTGCAGTACAGTTTGCCGCTTACAGGCACATCGCCCAATTTCTGGTGTTTCCAAGCTGGGCTGGCCTTTGAAAGATTTAAACCCAGGCCAAAAGGAAAGAGTGCATATCAATGTGGTCTCATATAATAAAAGACTCAATTCACCACTGAGCCTCCCTAGAGTTTAGCAAGAACCTGTTGGATTTTGTGCAAACAAATGACAAATCTAGAAGGTGCACACAAACCTTTCTTTTCCTGATGTGAGAAGAAGCAGCAGTGCTGCAAAGCTCAGGGACTTCAGCAGAATTCATACCCCACCGCAGACCACAGCATGCCACCTATGTACATGAACAGGAACTGATTAATGGGCTGTCACTTTATTTGTTGACTGCTGAATTATTTATACTTATAAAGTGTTTAATAATTTAGAGCTGGTATCTTAACAAATTACAGCTGAAAGTGACAAGGGGAAGGTGGCACAAGAGTCTCACTTGAGATCAATGTCCTTGTTCTCAGGGCACTTTGGAACATGATTTCTGCTGACTGTCATCAGCAAAAAAAGGAAGGGGGAAGTATGTTGATTTGATATTACGTGTTAAATAGAGAGAACTGCATATTTCAGTAATCAAAGGAAAAAAGTTGCTTTAAACCAAAAAGAACATGAAATTACTCTGAAGAAATCTACATTTCCATATGAAATGAAAATCATTGTCTTAAAAAAAAAAAGACTAAATAAAAGCTAATTACAGTGTTTGTTTTTAAAATTTTGTCTCAAAGCATTTTATCCATCTTTTCTTGCCACAAAGGGTTTGGATACATATTGATTTTGACCTGCGTACTACATCTTTGCAAAAAAGCAAAGTCATCTTAATGTGAAGAGGTTATTTTTTACTGTATGAGGATGGAAACAAAATTACCATTTACTGGCTCTATGTGAGTTAAACTTAGTGCATGAAAAAAGAGACATAAATTCAGATTTTTTAACAAAATCCAAATGCTAACCGACAGAAAGGCTGTCTGAGTCAATGCACCTGAAAATAAAATTCTTGTTAAAATCCTCTATGTAGGTAAATAACATTTCACTCCAGGACAGATTTTCCTTCACAGACACTTCAATAGGGAAAAAAAATATTATTGTAAATATCCAAAATAGTAAATTCCATTCTCTAAGAAGGAATTTCCTGGGTATTAACCCACTCTATTTCCTTTAAATACCATGAGAATGCAGTGTCTAAAGGAATCATATTTTGGTGAAACAATTCTTAACAAAGGCACAAGGCTCCTATAACAGAAATTGTACCATCACTGCTGCAAACAAATACATTTTTCAGGATAACCTCTCCAGTGAGGAGCACAGTTGCATCTTTTAACCCCAATTCTAAAAAGTCCACAATGGAAAAGCAAGCAGTGCTAACCACTGCTGAATTCCAGTAGCACTGTATATCCACATGCAAGATACTGTTCACCAGTGCAAGACTGACCTCTGCTTGTATTCGGCTTGCTTCAAGCAAGCACCATATGTCTTTCTATCACAGTAGCACAGGCACTGTGGCCTTGAACAGTGCAAATCATATCCAGCTCTCTTCCCCCCAATATGCTTAGGCAATCAGTGTTTCCTACTTTGGCGCATGCAGCCTGAATCCCATAAGAAATAATGTTACACGTGCAGTAGAAACTTGGTTTTGTGGTATTTCCCAGTATTAGCTTCTTCAACAGCAATTGCTTTCTGCCTCTCTCTCCCTCTTTCTCTGTGATTTAATTGCTGTTTATCTCCACGGAGACCTTTTTATGCACATGCTGCCAGCTGGACCAGGATCAGTAGGTGGCCATTACTGGACATTTGGGAGCAATGACTTGAATTAAAGCCAGCTGAATCCTACTATCTGTGTTTTCATTCTGTCCTCAGATACAGGCTCACCCATAGCATTTCTTCTGCAATACAGACGCTTACAAGACTATCACCTCCAGCAGCAGACTTCAGTATTAACAAGATCTAGTCAGCTCTTATTCTATTAATTCTACTAATGTCTTCAGGGTAGAAATCTGCCCAGCTACATGAGGGACCTATACTGCAACACCTATACTGTAAACTGCTCTTAAGGAAGCCATCCTAAATTTCCTGTAGAGACCAAGTGGTGAACTACATTACAGGGCCATTCTGTTCCTCGGTGTCCACTCCACAAATCTAAAAAGCTGTGCTGCTTTGAGGAAGGGCAAGTGACAAATGTGGTCCAATTTTCTTTATACCACTACAAAATTTATTAGGAAAATAAGTTATATAGCAAAATTGGTATTTTGTATAGAGATCTCACCATAGTGGTGCTATGTTTTGGGTGGGGAGTGTTCATGGATGACTAAAACTGCTAAAAATCTTTTCTGGTGTAGAAATGAAAAATGGATAAAAGGAGCAGAATTTTAGCATTAATAACAAGTATTGGCTGAGAAGTTCTTGTTTTTTAAAAAAAAATCATTATCTTTGGTCGTTGATGGATACTATGTCTTCTGATATATATTTTCTGGGTTTTCTAATATGAAAATGCTCTGTTCAACTCTTCCTAGGGTACCAGAAACATATTAAAATGGACATTTTTTTATATTTTGATGTGGGGAATATAATAGTGGAAAACAAGGATCATTATTGAAAATGATGAAGAAAAATCAGATTGAGTCGATATTCTTCCAAACACTTTATACTCAGAAATACAGTGTTTCTACTGTTCCAAAGAATAATTTTTTCTTTGGTCAAGATTTTCTAGTATTGAGTGTGGATGATGTATAAAAATGTAGGGTTTTTATGGACACATATGCTGAACATCTTTCACAATTTGACTAGAAGGCCAAATTTATAATTCCTTCCCTATTAAATCTGAATTATTAAAGTGAGAGTGAGCTCAGTGAAAATTATTGCTGTAAGTGTTACAAAAGTATCCGAGGCACATACAGATGCTCCAGCATATGCAGATGCTCCAAATAGTACAAAATGCAGCATCACATGTACTAAGGCATACACACCTCTAATCCACTCAAGGTCTTCTGCCTGATCTTCAGGATTCCCACTGAGTAAGATCTCTACTATTTGGAGGGCAGTTTTCCCCCCCCTCCTCCACAGCCTAGGATAGTAAATATGACCAGCAGGAAGCCTGGAACTGACAGTATCAATGACAGAGTGAAATCTGAAAGAGCATGGGACAGAGGTTTATTGGTCACAGGAGGTAGTCAGCTATGGCATTCCTTTCCTTCACGATTCACGTGATGCCCTGCCACCACTTCCTTGAAGATAGTATTCAAAAATACCCCTGAAATCTAAGCATAACAATAACATATCAATTACTTATACACTCAGGAACATGAACAGGATATTAAAAGGGAATTAGAGAAAATGCAGTCTTTCAGGTAGGTTATTGTTCTCTGGAATGCAAATTCATAAGGAATGTCTGGGATTAGTATCAGCCTAGTAGAAATGAGACCTGGTCAGGAGATGGTACAGAAAGCATCCCAGGCTGATTTCTCCCTGTTTCTTTGAAGCCCACATTTCACTTCCCAGTATAGCACTGTGTGTGCATATTCATGAGTTGAAGTCTCAGTGACCCCTCAGCTCCACACCGCACAGCAGAAATTTCAACTACTGCGTGAAATCCTAACCCCAAGGAAGTCAGTGGCAAGATCTTGCTCACTTGTTTGGGAACAGGAATTCACCCATGATATCTTGTTAGTTCTGGCAGGTTTTCAGGATTCAGCATGCTTTTTTAAGATGAATCAGTAAGCACTGTGCTGCTTTCTTAAACCAACCTCTGCTTGCAAAAAGAAATAGTGTTGTACTGCACAGATTGTATTACCCTTGGCAGCTAATTTTCTCCTTTGTCCACTCAAATGCAACCCTCCATCCCTTACTTTTTTCCTACAATACATTTTTATAGAACAACATACAATTATTATTAAAAAATCAATGCTCTGTTATCATTTATGGTTTATGTTCAAGAACTGTGGACATCTTCCCACTGTTGGCCCCGACTTTTTTCACTATTTCTGGACAGATGACTTCTAAGACTTCATAAAGCTCACACAAAACCTCTAACTTCCACAAAAATTTCCTAAATTAGTAGTCTTTGTCCACTGATGTTTTTGGTTGTTTTTTTTTTTTCTTTTGATGTTGTTTCTCCTGCCAGAACTTCTAGACAACAGCAAGTGTCATTATAAATTGAAGTGGACAAGGCACTTCAGACTACACTGCCAGTAACAAATCTCTCCTAGCAGAAGGGAGGAGTTGATGACCTAATAGGTTTTTTCCCTATTTTAAATCCTTCAGACTTGCAATACCTCAGTTCCCTGACTGGTCCTTGACAAATCTGTGACAGATAAGAAAAAAGAATAAATCTGCAGTTATCAATGATATAACATAGTCCTGCTTATTATATGTTAATAATTCCTTTCAAATTATGCTTACTTCAACTTGGAGTGATAGGTGATGCAGCAAAGTGCTCTAAATGAAAAAATTTCATCTTCAGTGTTGATTATTAGAGTAAGTAATATTTTTCTCTAACATTCAGATGAACTGAAGAGACACATTTTTGCCTTTCGAGGAGGGTCAGGGTCTTTCAGTCCATAGCAATGCAATGGAGACAGTTGTCTCCTTCCTGTATCTGGACCAAGGAGCTGGGCAATATTAAGGCAATGGCAATGAAAGGTATTTGAGAAAAAATAAATTTCATTCTAGAAAATCTGAGAAATTATTCATATTAATGATAAAAAATTACTCCCTCTAAAAGTTCAAATGATCAGGTCTGATTTTTTCTTGGAAAAGGTCAGTATTCCTTCAAATTCACCGAGACTTGACATGAATAACCCCAGTGATCCCATCTCCAGGCAAAATCCACAAACTCCAATGTAGCAGCCATATTTGCCCATTTGTATTTTGATTCGGAGTCTGAAATGAAAAGTTCTACCAAAGCAGCAATCAGGAAAATCCCCAAAACCTGAGCAAACCATGAAGAGAGGAGTGGATTACATGAACTTGTACAAGACATAGGCCCCTGCTGCTCTCTGCTGCTCTGCAACACTAAGAAGTCACACTGCTCAGATACTATGCTCTCTGCTAGCTCTTGCTTTCTCTCCATCACTTCTGAAATTACTTTCTTTCATCAATATTAGACTACTCCAGCTAAGGAAATTACGGCACCTAGACATCATCTGATGAGGGTGCACACGCACAAGGGCCAATCCAACACTCCTTTTAGGACATAATTAGTGTCTGAGCATGCAGTCAGGATTTGGCTCTGGATTGCAACTACAGAACCGAGCAGTGAGAGCTTAATGAATACAGGCATTTGAATTCCTGCACTTCTCTATCAAAAGTTGAGAACAAAAATCCAGCTAAAATTATGTAACAACCATGGTAGGAAGGATTTCTTTTCTCTCTTCTTTGAAGCTAGAGAAAAACAGATACTATATAGTACAGAGAGTGACTACAGTAATTAGTCTTTTTTTTCTCTGAATGCTATAGTAAACACTTTCAGAGTAAAACTCAATGCATAATCACTGCTGATCTAAAAATGACAGCTGTTCTGGAGAAGACCAATGTACACACCAATCCCTCCTGTAAACTATTCCACTTCCTTTAGTTATGTTAAGGGTTTCTTTTTCCAAACTGAGTATGACTCAGTTCTTTTATGTGTGTTTCTTTTGATTTGTAGCTATATCTAGATAGATTCCTTACTCTATCACTTTCAGCATAATAGTAATTGGACAATGCAGTCCAGCAGCTAAGAGATCAGTGAGACAAATGCCCAGGAGAAGTTATGAAGTAGGACACTCAAAATTCTGTCATACTGTTTCAACACTGTTGCCAAAATGTTTTTCAAGGATTAAAAAGCTTTTCCAGTATTAAAATAAATAACAGGTACCTCACATGGCTCTAATTAGGAACAGAATGATAATTGTCTATGATACTACTTTAAAAAGTCAGAAGGTTTCATTATGATTATATATAGCAAAGAAACATCAGAAGAAGGAGGTAGGAAGAGCATACTGCTCCTCAGAAAGCCTAGAGTTGAATGATTGAAACATTTTCCTATTTAGACCAACAGAAAAAGCAGGAAAGAAAGGTAAAGGAAGAACAAACGACCAAAGCTGTAGGCATATCAGAACAGACATTGTATCATGAAGATGGCATGAAACCTGAAGGAGACTTGCATTTTTTCATCATTCTATTTCCATTGTGGGCAACAGTTGTGAGAAGAAAAAAGTATTATATTTTCCTTAAAATATCCTCCCTGGAATGTCAGAAATTGTCAACACCAATGCAAAAGGAAACAATGGCTGATCTCATGGTTCTGCAGTCGTCCTCTTGCAGGCTTCCCTCAGCAAAACAAACCCTTCAGGTCACACAGTCCTTGGGGGCCGCACATTAAAATAACTCAGTTACATTCACAGTCTCTATTTGTCCTGCCCAGACACCTTTGTAGTGGAATCAGCATCCACCTCAGAGGAGACCATTTTCTCATTCTCATCCCAGCTGGAGAATAAACTCTGCATTCGAGGTTATCAAGGGGACGGACAGCTAAAGGGCGGAAAACAGCAGCAATAAAGTAACGCTACCATGAAGACATGGGGAGCACCCTGAAAAACATGTAGGCTGACTTTTCTTTGGTATACTTAGTTTTTGTCTATGGGCAGATTGCCACAAAGGGAAAAAAAAAGGAAGGGGCTAAAGAAAACCTATACTTTATTTATTATTTAATTAAACAGTTTTATGCTGCTTCCATTTTGTGCTGTTTTATAACAATATGAGTCCATTTCCCCATCATTCCTTAATATCTATATTGTTTAGGACTTTATATACTGTATGATTAGTTGGCATTGGTACCGTTCAATCTGTACTAATCTGTATGCATTTATATTGTGTGAGCAGTTCTCTAATTGGTTTTCATCCAAGTAATCCCACAGAGAATAAGGTTACATGCTGAAAAGGGCTGAGGTGAGAGAGTGGTTAAAAGGGGAGTGCAAACTCTTTTCCCATCCTTATTAAGAATGCTTTACACATCTGCATTTTCTAAAAACATTTCTAAACTCCCTCTGTGTGAATAAGCATAAAGTCTATTCCACAGCATAGAAAAGCACAGAGAGAAAATGAATTTGGTTTAGAGAACCCCACCCATATCTGCTTTATTTCTCTCATGTTGCTCTATTTCTTGGTCAGCTAAGGTTGTGAAAAGTAAATACTACAGTTTACAAAGGTGGAAAAATTAAAATCAAAACAAATCCAGAACTGAATATACCTCTTGGTGGAAAATACAAAATTAAGTTTAAATAAACAGAGCAGAGAGGAAAGATCTTTTCCTAAAGGGCTAATAGAATTGAAAAAAAACAAAACAAAACAAAACAAAACGAAAAAAAAAAAAGATACAAAAAGACCAAAAGTGAGCCAGCATTTTGAAATTTTGCCACTTAAATCCGTATTTGGGTGACTTGAGTAACAATAGCCCAAATTTCAGATATTCCTCACTCCAAAATTTCTGAAACATTTTGATGTGTGCTGCAGGTAGTCCAGGTATTAATTTTGTAAATGCTGATGAGAGCACTTGAATTTTAAGAAAATATATATTCAATCATTTCATTTAATTGTGCAATAATTACACACTGTCATATTTCTGGCTGCAAGGACATTGGTTTCGTTGAGTTTTTTAAAAGGTTTCACATTATTGGTCACACACCACCTAGTAAAGAAAAAAAGTTGGGGAAAAAAATTATGTATGAGTTACAATCCTTTTCCTTACACTTAAAAAAAAAAATTCTTAGTTTTCTTCATAGAACTGTATATTGAAATTTATCAGTACCTGTATATGACCACTGCCTTTATCAACCCCAAAATTAGAATGTTTTTGTCACTCAGATCAAGTTTTAGCTTTGATTACAATTTTTTCTTCTTTCCTTAAAAAACAAACAAAAAACCCACGTAAATCAACATACTGAAAACTTTATGTAAACCACACTTTTTATACATGCCCATGCTCACATTCTGAACAGGCATTAGAATATTTATTTTAAAAACACAGGGCTGGCTTACTATGCTCACAACTTTCAACGGCTGGATTTTAGAGTAGCCTTTTTAAAATGAAAGTCTCCTGCTACTGTACATTCTTGCTAGTGAGAGAATGCAATTTCACTACATACAGCCAAACAAAACCTTTTTTTTACTGCTTAAGAAAAAGATATTCTCAAGTGTTTTTTTCTGGGTTTCAAAATGGAATAAAAGATAAACTTTTAGATTTTACTCAGAGCCATGTAGGTGACAATTTTTCTTCAATTAGTTATCATCCTGTCTGTGCCATGAATATTAGTCTGGAATTTAAAGAAAGATAGCTGTCCCACTAAACTTAACAATGATTTACACCGAAGGACAATGTAAAGCTGCTCTTTCCCTCCCCCACCTACGAATGCCACCATGCTTCATTTCTGCATTATCTTCTGGTAACCATCTCCAGAATATTCTTAAAAGCTGCTAACATGATACATTAGAATTCAGGCTTGTGACAGATACAAAATTAAAGTTGACCTTCTCTGTCAGAAAAAATAAACAGTAACCATTAGCAGCTTTGTACCTCTGCATTTAACTCCCTATTTTCTGCCTCCCTACTTTGGGTCCATTAACTGACTGGTGCAAAAAAGATCCCCAGCAACACTGACTCCCTGTGGATGTATTACAATCTCTGGATATTACACTTGAGTATAACCTTTCCTCCACAGCCTGATTTTACATTTGAAATAATTCAATTATTGACTTGGTCACACAACAATATTGTAGTCAAGAGTTGCCAAAATTCTGTAAAAACTTCTTATGTCTTCATGTCTGTCAACAACCTACGGTTTGGACTGGGAGCCATTAGGAATTCACACTAACAGTTGTATTTTCATTATTTTATTAGTCACTCCAATTTTTTTTTGGTCCGCTCCATCAGTTATATTAAGAATATCCTTTAATTCATATGAAAATATATTCTAAATATTATTTTATGGGGAAAGCATCCATTAAAATCACGAGAGTTCCAAAAGTTATTTTATGTTATTGAATAGAGCAGAAAGAACATTACACATCTACAAACTTTTAAAACTTCAGGAACCTTCAGAGTAAATAAACTAAATGATTGCAATATTGAATTTGATGGAAATAAACACAGGATTCCAGCAGCAGATCACACCAAAGCACCTACTATGCAGAATTAAATGGAAAATTTAAACAAACAGAAAAGTGATTTTAAAAACATTGGTGGTGCAATTCTGCCATGAACTTTGAAAAACATGCAGAGTAAGACAGCACTATTGCATTGATTTTGACCATTTCCCAAGCACTGCAGTATGATTTTGGGGTGTTAGCATAAAAGCACGTACTGAGCCCTGCTTGGTCTTGATGGAAAAGAAAATGTATTCCCATCTACATTTTCTTCCAACAGCCACAGTATTTTTCTCTTGCTGTCTGCTGGGATTTCCCCCATACTTTTTTGGTGCTTTCTCTTGTCTTGTCTCCCTCTGAAAGAGAGAAATCCACCACACTAACTGCTAGATACAGTCCATATTAAACTGGTGGTGGGACAGGGTTTATCATCTTTCCTAAAACTAAAATATAAATACCCCAAAATCAAAAATTCTCTTGTCTTTTGACCCAAGAAAAGAGAAATTTTATAATTCTCATTCCATCTGTGCTGTGGTGCATGCCGTTTCTCTTTACATTTTGATATTTTCCTCTTAATTTCATATTTATTCTCTGCAATGACAACATTTAAGACTTTATTCTGTTTTCCAATGCACATGTAAATTTTAAAAAATTAAACTCCAACACACCCTTTTTTATTAGTGGATGCAAGTTGCTTTGACTGTATATAAAATATATCACACAAAGAACATCTGAAAGTTTTCAAACAAAACCACAATTCCAGTGTGAAAAATGTCACTGTACTGTCCCAAGTTTGTAATCATCCTGGTATCCTACAGGATGGGTTTCAAACTCCTTCTTAGCATCCCAGTTTGTAATGTTTTATCTGACTGATTAGGTAGCAAACCACCTTCAGAAGGCTGGTGCAGAACAGATGTAGCAAAAAAAAAGAATTTGTTTCTGCCAAAAACCTCATAAGCTCAAGGGTCGTTTAACTTAGCTCAGTCACTTAGTTTATTTTGCATTAGAGGAACTTCTCATTTAATTTACCAGTCTATAATAGGTAACTTTTTCAATATGAAGCTAAAGGTCACTATTATATGTAAGGAAAATTAAGCCAATGTTCTTGGTTGCCTTACAGTTCTCCTAGTTCAACTACTCCAATAAATGAACATGTACAACAAGCCGAAGGGCTTTTTATTACAAATTTAATTCATTTCTCTAGACAACTGTGAAATTTGCCATTGACATTAGTCATTACCCCAAGGCGAACTAAAAGATGATCTCAGTTAATAAATGATCCTTAACAAGGAACGCTCCTATCTTCTGTGATATTGGCACAGGCACATTTTATTAATGCAGGACTAGCTTCCTGCCAGAACACTAGCATTCATGACTATTTGGTGTGCTTGTTTCCTCTTCCTGCTCCTGATATTAATAATTATGCAACGGGATAATTAGCAACACAAAGAGACAGTACTATGTGCTTGCAGCTAGATTTTCAGCACGTTAACCTTCTGGGAAATAAAGAACAGAAGCAAAGAGTCTAGCCAAATAACCAATGCAGGTTGATTTCACAGTGTGTAAAAGGCTAATTATCTGTGAAAAGTCTGACCTCAAGTAACAAAATTACACAAATGTGCAGGCATTTTATCTTAAATAAAACTCAGATGCACTAGTTCATAATGTGAGGAGTCATGGTTAATAACTGTCTTCCAGAACTATTTATCTCTATATATGTTTATAAAAATAAAAATAAATCCAAGAGAGAAATAACAGTCTCCTAAAAAATGTTAACCAGTTACTCAAATAACTGCAAAGGTAGGGTAAAATAGACTCCTGCCATCCCTCAACCATTGCAATCCTAAAAAAAAAAAAAATAAAATAAAAAATACCCAATATATGACAGAAGTAGGTTAAGTGCATTTTGTTTACTGGAGACAGGCTACAATAAAAAGCAGAAAATATTACTACTTCTTTACAGATACCATGTGTAATTCATTCTGATATAAGAATATTTATCCACTAGCAGTAATAACAAACCACAATTTTTGTCATGAAAAAAATAAATTGTATTTGCAAAAAGCAAACACATTACGGAGTGTGTAAAAATGCAATATTCCCATTTTCTAGTCAGAGTTCCAATTTATTGAAGTAACAGAGCAGAAAATGCACTGACAGCTGTTACATTTTATTGCGAATTAGTATATACGTTTTATATCCAGTGAGCAAATGCATGATACATTGTATTCCAGTAATTGCCACTGGCTTTCCAAATGGAAACTGAATGATCTTAGTGCAATTACACTCAGGAGAGTAAGTGTAACAAGCTACAGTTCTACATTATAGCTCTTTAACAATACCAAGAATTTTACTCTGTTTTAAAATATAAAATAAAAAGGTCAACTGTATATATAAAGAAAGAAATATATATTTATCCATCTACAGATGATAAAATGAGATTTTCTGCTATTCTGGCTTAGATTTGTTTACATATAACACAGATCATATGTTTCAAAAAGTTTGTAAGAATGATAGTTAAGTTTTCTACTAGTTTAGACATTTGTTCAGCATTAATAGTTTGGGGGGAGAGGGAAGAGGGGAATGGACAGAATGACTGGAAACTTCGAACACATAAAATCAAAACTTCTAATTTCACACAGGAAATAAATTATTGTTATTCCCAGACTACACCCTAATTTTCCAGCATCCTTAGATAGAAAATTAAGCATTTGCCTTGAAAGATTTAACACATTACCTTCAGACATAACATTTTAAATGTTTATTACCGTAGGCTTTTTTCCCTCCCCCAGTTACCACCTGAGATAGTAACCCTCCTAAGATAGCCCATGTGCTGAGCAGTTAATATTTCAAATGCATTAAAGGAAGTGGGGGCATGAGGGAAAAACATTTTATTTTTATTTTTTTACTAACCTTCATAACATATTTTAAACCATTTCGTTGGGCAACCAGTCTGGTGACAGCCTCTGCACCTTCAAGCTGTAGCAGGAGCACTCAGTAAAGCCGGCAGTCTCCTCCCCTCTAGTGGCTACCAGCTCTCTTTGCAGCAAACAGGGGAAGAGAAAGGCCTTTAGAGGACCACCTCAGGGCCATTTGTGTCATTTTTCTAAGCTTACAAGGAGACAAAA